>CM051034.1:61306033-61906033 GCA_027627225.1 Congeria kusceri
AAAGAACTCTGTCTGGCAATTACAGCTTCTCCAAGGAAAACGTCGAAGATACGAACACCATTTGTTTAACAGCAGGTACGAACTAATGGAATAATGTGCTCATTTCAGTTTGTTTTTTTCAAATTAGGTATTTTTTCCTAGTTACATCCAAGCTTCTAATATGATACTCGTTGATTTTTCTATATGCAAAGAACAAAATTATTGTTGTTAAACTACCCAATAAACAACGCAAAACGTAGTCCCGAACCTGAGCGCAGCATAGTGTAACGTGCCGAAGATGGTTATTAAACAAATGGTGGACAAACAATTATATAGTTCTATCTTTTATTTGTTCGTTGCTTCATAATGTTATGCTAGTGATTGCCTATCACTATCAGTTGATGATCTACCACAAAGTAAATAGATATAAGAAATTTTCATCGGGGCTACTTGGTCATTTATGTATTGCATTGAATCAAATCAATGCTCTTATACACCTAATCTAACTATAATCCACATTTATTAAGTTGCAAATCGTCAATGTTTCTATCCACCTTATTTGAGAGCTCTATCATCCAACAGTCGCTGGTACCTGAGCTTACCTCCCCCGCCCCCACACCCCGGTTTTCCTGTTGCAAAGAAGGCAATGCTCTGTGCAAATTACTCAGCAGACAAACATAACAGTAGTTCCAACGTGAAGATATTATTTTCTTGTAGCAGGTCTTTACCACTCGCGAGCTACTTCACTACTGACGTTTTTCGGCTACTTCGCGCTCTTTTATATCGTCAGTACGTCATTGTTTTAATGAGCGTCTGAAAGAACGCCTATTTAAGCGTCTAAGTGATTCCGTGCAAAGAAGAGGCTTTTGTCTGTATAACCCGATTTTCGCTACATTATTAAAATGTAGTTCTCATTACAATTGCAAAAATGTTTGTCAAATTATATTAGAATCGAAATGCTTTTCGCATTATCGTTGTTAACCGGTCAATAAACAACTCTTTGTCGTTCTGATGAGTGGCTTAATTCCTGCGCATCATAACTTCATACTGTTCTTTTTTGATCGATAAACAATGATAAATCGAAAATTATTTCTTCATTAACTCATTTTAAAGCCACTGCTTAAAGTGTTCTCAACTTATTTATAAATCGATTTACTTAATTTAGACACAACTACACTAACACCAAGCTCATCTAAAAGTAAACCATATTCAATGTTATGAAATGTACTGCATAAGGGTTTCCCGCAGGATTTCTTGAAGGCATGTCGGCATCACCACCGCCCCGAAATCAGCCGCATCGCTCGACCCCATCTATCTGAAATAGGCCGCAACGCTCGACCCCTCCTGCCCGAAATCGGCCGCATCGCTTAATCCCAATTATTTATTTAACATAAATCGCAATTACCGGGTTTTTTTTATTCAATCTAAACGTTTTGACCTTTGGAGACATTTCAATTTTACATGGTATTCAGATACGTTTCAAACCCTACTTTTTCCGCCTTGAAATTCTGTCATGACCGCTGGTTGTTTCAAAAACTTTTATATTTTATTAATTGTTTTCGGATGCGCAAAAACATCCATCATTATCAGTTATACTAAATGTGGACATAAAAAGCCGAAAAAATTCACCTTTGTTATTAAATTCTTGAATTCATGGTTTTTAATCGACATAAAATACGGTCATGTACCTCCATGTAAAAAGCGTGTTTTATTAAACAAGCGCGCGAAACTGTTGTCGCCAAGCAAAAGGTCGTGAAAAACGTGCGTGTAATGGTCACTCGCTCAATTCCATAATGTTTATGTGAACAAAAATTACGTTCGACGTCGTCAAATAGTGTTTTAAAATGAGGCTCCAGATAATATTACATTAATCGTTTCAATATTTTTTATTGTCAGTTTGTAAATAGATTTGGAATAACCCGTATACAATTTAATGGTAAATACAATAATAAAATGTTTAAAATGCATGTTTACTTTTCCTGACAAGCGCTAGTATTTGTTGTCAAACACTTTTTAGTTGTTAGTAATGTGTAAACTCCGCCTTTAAAATCCCCCTATTTGATTGGCTAATGAGATTGTTGTGGGCGGGACTACATGTGTCAGTTACTTGTCAATCGAACTCTTGGAAGCGAGACCTTATCGATGAATACGGCGTTCGTTTATGACTCTTCAATTAAAGACCTATGTAATTAGATAAAGGAATTAAAGGGTTGTTGCTTTGTAAACTAAGGCATGTCGGCGTAATTTAAGCACTAAAGCATTTCGGGCCCTACAAGCGAAACAGCCTGCGAGAAGGACGACTTAGCGATTCAAAGTATGTTGTTTTTTGCCATGTGTGATGGACTATCAGTCTGTCATTTGCAGTGAATTAGTTTGGGACTAAATGACTCAAGTGTGAGATTCAACCTTTCACGAAGACGTGGATATGTTTTTTTGTGGAATTCTAACTTTCCTAGAAATCAAATCAATAAAGGAGAATAAAAATGAAAGAATAATTACCAGTCGTTATTATAACATTTATAGCGACATTTATAGCGACAGTAGCGGACATTAAAACCCAAACGATTCCTTTTCCACAAACGTTCTGTACATTATATACGTACATGCATCTCCACGTGGTAAACGTTTTTCCAAGAAATACCCGCTTAAATTATGTTGACAAACGCAAGATCACGGACACGTTAGGTGGTGCATGTTCTTGCTATACGATTAATTGCATATAGCTCCAAAACAGGTGATTTTCGTTAATTACTGATACTAGTTCTATTTGTGACTATATTTAGTATGCTTTTAGCTGATCATAACGTGTATAGCAATTAGGAGTGATAACATTTCAGTGTGTAGTCTAACAAGCATGCCATCATGCGTTATAAACAATTGTTATCGATTTCTATGTTCGTTATCTTAGCACGTGCGAATACAACGCAAATTTACCAATTGTACGGTAATTAATATGAACGGATATGTAAGAATACCCAACCAAAACGTGGGAGGATGTTTCAGATGTACACGTGTTCAATCGTTACTCGTTGCAAGCGCAATATACATTTTAAAGGCCCATACAAGGTGTTGCAAGTTAAGACAAACATTAAAAGTTTAATGTAGATGTTACCAAGACACTATACCACATGTTCTTGACATAAGTGTTGTTGGACTAATTTTAATTCCCGTGTATTGTTTGCATTTTAACACGAAGAAACTAGCCGAGGTTCCTCGTGTTTCGTTTTAGAATATTGTGCTGCTCGCCGAACGTTAACGGTGAATATCCGGATTTTATCAGTGTCGCCACAATGATCAGCAAATAAATAAAGCTTATGTTTATCAACAGTTTACTTGAAAGATCAGTGTTTAAACAAAATCAAACAATCCATATGTTTTCTGAAGTACGGTATGAACGAGCTTGTAATAAATACTTGGACAATCTTAACGGGTTATATTATTTGTTTATTCAAAATTGGGCCATATTCACCTGTAGTGTTGCTTTAATCAAAATTTTCGAAGATACGTTTATAATTGGGTACGTCGGCCGAGAGGGCGGTCGTAGTGGCGGCGTCAATTTTAGGTGTCCGCTCTCTAACTCGACAACGAATTGAGCTATTGCAATTGAACTTGATATCTTATGTCAAGACCTTGCTTGGGATAGCATATGGGGTTGTTGGGGTCAAGCTCAAGGTCACTATACTAAAAATAGACAAAATAGTTTTCGGTCAATAAGTCAACAACGAATTGAGCTATTGCAATGAAATTTCATACATATATATCTTGTATTGAGACCTCGCTTGAGATTGCATATGGGGTGGTAGGGGTGAAGGTCAGCGTTACCACAAATAAAACAAAACTGTTTCCGTCAAATAACTCGAGAACGAATCAAGCTATTGCAATCAAATTTATATACCTTAGATCGAGATTTCGCTTGGGTTTGCATGTGGACTGGGTGGGTTCACGGTCATTGTCACCGTTACTGAAATTAGAAAAAATGGTTTCCGCTCATTCACTTATGAAGGAATTGAGATATTGAATTGAAACTTTAAATGTAGATACTTTTTAGCGAGACTTTGCTTGTGATGGTGGATGGTGTCAAGGTCAAGGTCGCCGTTATTATAAATAAAACAAACGGTTTCCGCTAAATAACTCCAAAACGAATTGAGCTATTGTAATGAAACTTTATATTTAGATAACTTATATTAAGACCTAGCTTGGGATTACTATATTGAGATCTCGCTTGCGATTGCATATGAGATTGGTTGGGTCAAAGTCACTGTTACTAAACATATAAAAATATTTTTTGCTCAACAGCTCAAGAACGAATTAGGTTATGTATGCCTTACCATAGCTGTATGGCCTTCACCTTGCAACATTTCTTTAATTATTGTTCTGACTGTTATGCCTTTCATTCAAACAATTTGGTTTTCGTGGAATTTTTACGTTTCTTGTATATTGTTATTATAATTCTTATTTTAATTCTTCTTCTTCTTCTTCTTCTTCTTCTTCTTCTTCTTCTTCTTCTTCTTCTTCTTATTATTATTATTATTATTATTTATTTATAAGCAGCAGCAACAACAGCAATAGTTATAGTAGCAGTAGTAGTAGTAGTAGTAGTAGTAGTAGTAGTAGTAGTAGTAGTAGTAATTGTTGTTGTTGTTGTTGTTGTTGTTGTTGTTGTAGTTGTTGTAGTAGTATTGTCATTATTCACCATTTAAAATTTTATTATTATAATTATTTTTTATTTTCTATTATTAGCAAAATTGATTGTTCCATACAACACTCAGTGTTTACCACGTTCTCAAGAAAATATAGTACTCGGTCTACACAATGGAAAGCCTCTTCGATTTTATTGTACTTGTTCTGTAATAATATCACTACCGTTATTCGTCTCAATACCAATATAGTAATATTTTCATGTATAAAAAGACTACAGTGTATGTGGTATGTTAAAATAAAAATAAAACACTCAGCTTGATTTGGCAACTATCCGACGGCATATTAAGGTACATATCCTAGGCATGTAGTTCTCGCAAAGTTATTTAAACAGTAATGGTTAGGAACACAGCATATAGACGACCTATTTTTTCAGCAAATTTCAACATATCTAGACAAAAAGCGTTTGGAATCATGTGTACGAATTAAAAAAAAACAATATGACTACTAGTCCCAGAAGTACTATATTTAATCTTTTTCAGCTGGCTGTATTGATCAAAGTGCAGGGATTGGACAGCAAAATGTACAGCTAAATATAAATTACTCATGGAGTAGTCAGGAAATAAAATTCATAACATGCAATAAAGACAAAACTCGTATAGGATGGTGTATGGGGATAAATCACATTGAGTGCGCAACTGAACTCACAACCAACGGCGTTTACACCGTGTCTTCAAATAAGGACTTGACTTATGTAACCATCACCATAACAGTATTCAGCGCAACGTTGTCTGGTAATGGTAATTACAGCTGCTTCAAGAAAAACAACGAATATACAAGAACTATTTGTTTAACAGCAGGTACAAGTAACCGACTTTCCTTTTAATGTGTTCACGCAACATAACCAAGAATAATTAACAGAATTAAGGATTTGGTTTATTGGCCAACTGTGAAATCGCTGTATTTGTATATGTATTAAGGTAAGCCGTGTCTGATGAAACAACCATTAAGAAAAGGTGTCTTTTATTTTAACCAAATAGTTTTTAATGTCAGGATTCCAACAAATATTGACATTTGCTCATGTTATTAATCATGTTTTCACAAAATAAAGGTATTAAGGTAAATAGTACACATAATATTGAAGAATGTATTACTATCCATTCATTGGCATTGTTTTTGGACGGGTATTATACGACCATGCGTATCTTTAAAAAAGAAGTTGAGCCAATGCCATGGTGGTGGAACAAGATGGATTGGCTCATGTTTCATTCACCTTCAAAAAGAGGTGGAGCCAGTGTTTACATGTATTAGATGTAGTAATTTATTGGGATTAACTCGGCTATGTTGTAGGCTTAGAACACCATGACTTGATTAGCACAGTTTAAATTGTGCTTGAGTAAGTTTTATTTGTCTATCTGAATATATGTTTTTGTTAAATTTAATCAATACATTTTAAAGTTACCCAAGGTATTCCAAATATTCCAAATAATACATGTTAAGTGAAAATTTTGATTTTTTATCAGTATACAATGATACTTGAAATGCTTACACACGCATTAAAGATAACACTAAAAATCGGATTTTAATGGGTCTATTCTTCAAACAGTGGTTTTGCCAATAAGTCCATTTATACCTAGGCTACTCAACGTACACGCTTAAATACTAAAGAAGAAATGATTACATTTAAATTGTAAAATGTTGGATAAGTTTGGCCATATAGGTGCAATATATGCATGTATATTTAATGAGACGACGTTTCAGAGACTTGCCTAGTGTTCACTATATACACAAATCTTAAATGTACCTGTAAAACAATCTGACGTACCAGCCACTTGACAGCCACTGCTCTTATTAGCAGCCCGAGGTCCTTTATTTATGGCAAGTGACCAATTGCCAAAAACAATACACACGACATCACAAAAACACATAACAAACACAAAACACACATGAATAAAACTGGGGTGACCGCCTTGGAACGGTCAATGCAAAGCATTGGGGGTTTATACCGGTTTATATGCGCAAAAACCTCACACTTGGCCCAGAATTATTCACAAAACATGTAAGTGTAAATAAAAATTAACCTCATAGAGAATAGTATTCAATTGATAAGCCAAACTAAACCAGCATAGGAACTCAGAACACCTGCTATGGATCAATATAAATCATATTCATCTTAAAAAGTTCAACAATAACATGAAACTGTCTGTGATGGGGATCAAGCATAAGATCTCATAATCAAAATCACTCCATTCTCTGACCTATTGACAGCACAGCCTGTTCAGGAATTCGAACCCAACACGTCACGGTTACAAACTGTGCGTACTTAGCACTCTACTATATTATCAACTGTAACGGAGGAAGGATTTAATATCAATATTCGTGTCTGAGTCTCCTATCTGGGTTAGTAGCTTAAAATAGATTTACGAATATAAACACATTATAATTCCATGCGTGATAGTGTTTTGTTGTGCGTGGTTCTTTCTAATATTTTAATGGTAATGATGTAAAGAGCGGTCATTTATCTTTTACATGTACTACGTGTTACATTGTAGCACGGTCATTTATCTTTTACATGTACTACGTGTTGCATTGTAGCACGGTCATTTATCTTTTTCATGTACTACGTGTTACATTGTAGCACGGTCATTTATCTTTTACATGTACTACGTGTTACATTGTAGCACGGTCATTTATCTTTTACATGTACTACGTGTTACATTGTAGCACGGTCATTTATCTTTTACATGTACTACGTGTTACATTGTAGCACCAACTGCAGCTGCAGAATCTTCCAAAGGTAAATAATTTGTGCTCTAAGACAGCTGTTTGATCTGGGACCATATCCTCAGACTTAAGACGGAAAAAAAATAAGAAAATTCTTAAAACTTTTTCTAACGTCTTAAGTGTAAGAATGGGTTTGTGAATACGGGCCCAGCGTACTCAATACTAGTGTCAAGTCTAGCTACTGCTGAATACATTGAATGCATTCTAAGAATAAATCTTGCTCAATCAATTAATAATGTTTATGTAACAATGCAGGCAACATGTTCAAGATCACAATAGCATTTAGAATTATTTAAAACCGCTTTAGAACAATATAATTAAGTGTGCGATATAACATTTTATTTAGGTCTATAAATGTGACAAATGATTTTTTTTTTCATTATGCCTGACTAGGTTTCAACGCAGAGCAAAAGGTCGGCATCTCCATGGGAGTTTGTGCTACTGTCGGGGTACTGGCAACTGGAATACTGGTTTATCGAAGACGCCAAAAAGGTAAATAATTTTGTAGAAAGTGAGTTGAATATATTTGCTATTCAACAAGTTATACAGAATACCAACAAATATCACTGCATAACAACAAAGACGAAAAGCTTTTTAGTGTTAAAACATATTTGTTAAACTAAATTCTAAAAGCTTATGTTCTAATGTGATACAGTTTTTCTTATCAAAGGGATATAATGCAGTTGCAATCTGATACACCTGTCTAAGTTTTAACATTTTAGGCTCTTCAACTTTATGTGTGTCTTTATGATGGTCCACCCAGTTTTCGTGGTAATAAGCCACATAATGGAACGTTTGTTATCTTGTTTATATATATATATATGCATGAAAATATGATATTACAATCCTATTCACTTTTCCTGGTATCTTAAAAACAGTATCAGTACTTTCAACGTCATTGTTTTTAGCCATTGCGTCAGGTCATGGTCGGCCATTTCTATTGTAACGAAACAAATAAGCTTTCAGGTGTCATCTCAAAATGCATTCAAACTGTCATAAATGGTCCAATTTCCCGTGGATTAAGTTTATCTCAGATTGCTTGCGTCATCACCAAATACATGTAGTTGTAAATGCAGCTTTACTGTTTCCAAGAAATAAACACGCTACTTTTAAAACTAACCTTATTCACATTGAATGTGTTCAATATAGTGTTCATTATCTGTGTGGAGGTGGATGTATGCTTATTACTACCAACTTAAAATTAAGGGCTTCTGTCCGTAAGATATGCACGTAACATAATATACCTCGTGACGATCGCTAGTGTCTATGTTGTAATCAAAGAAACATATAGGATTAATTACATTTTATTTCTATACGTCCTTGCCTCCGTCTAACAAGACAAACATATATCAAAAGTGTTTACTATTTGAATCCATCTGTTGTTAAGTTCCATAGTCTACTGACTTCAACGTGTAAATATGAAATCATGTATGTATGTAAACATAAATAAAATAAGCTTTAACCATAAGAAGTTCTATTATTCATAACATTGCAAATGAAAATTAATAGTTTTTCTTACTGCCGCCTTGAAATTAATCTTAATCTATTTCTTTAAGTGTTGGTTTTTCTTCTGTATTTTGTTTCAAACTTTCTTGTTCACTAAATTTGCATTGCAATTTTCTTTTCTAAAACTATACGTTGTAAAATATTGACACGTGACATTACTTTATATAAAATATTATCATATTAGCATGTAGAGTCTGCAACTAAGCAATGTAGTCCTGTTGTTTGCAGCCACTTTCACTGATTTTTTCATATATTGCATGGTCTTAGATATCCACTAAATGATGTGTATTGAAATAGTGTTATTTAAGTTACATGTGGATTCATTGTTATTAATCCTGGGTCTAGTGTAAGTATCGACGCGCCTGTTTGATAAAGTTTAAACCCCAATGCTTTGCATTGACCCCATTTAAAAAACAACAACATACACTTGCTTTATATTTGATGAGTGTTTCTGTACCACTTATGTAGCTGGATTTTCATATATTATGTATTAAAACAGTAAAATATAAAGTTAGTGCTTACTGTTATAAGATTACATTTAATATAAACGACAGTTTCGCTGAATACTTTTTAAAACAACACTTATTAATTTCGCAGCTTATGAAAATGACCACCAGCGTGTTTGTACATTTGCACTGTGTTTGTCGATGTGCTCGTATATACATGCACCTACAATTTAAAATATACACTTGTCAATAATTTACATCGGGTAAAAATATGTGTTTAGTGTATAAAACATACTATTATCGAAGTAATCAGTTGAATGCCGTTTTGTTTATGTAAAAGGAACATTGTTAGTAGATACAATTAGAATCAAGCACTTTTGTAAATGCTGCAAACATATTACATATTTTTCTTTACAGATAACAAAAGCAAGCAGGTGCGTACTTAATGTATTTAAATATAAACATAACGATAATATGTTTATTTAAAAGTTATTCAAAGTTCCAGAACTTTGACTTTGGAAGTCCGACGTTGTATACTGTATGGAATTGTTCTGCAAACTCTTCAACGGACGACATATAGAAATGCGTATGTTAGTATATTTGACGTAGCATTTGTTAGTTGGCGCTTTGAATGACCATATTTTTTGCGCATCATGTTTTTTCCCATTTTTGCTCAATGTTCAAAATCCACAGTCTCATTTTTCACATTTTCGGTGAAGTTTGTGACCGAGTCCAGTTTTGATATACAATGAAATCATTTTCATCACACATAAATTTTTTTTGCAAATTAAATGTTACATCATAATCATGTTTAATATTTTTTTCACTCCGTGCTCCCCCAAAATATGTAAAAAAGAAATCGACCTTTTGTCTGTCTGTCTGTCTGTCTGTTAGGTATTTTAGGAATAAGGGATTGACCTGAAATTCCACACGATAGATGGCGTTGAGATAAGGTGTAAAATACAAGAAACATCTTATATGTAAACATATTTGTTTCGTTAGCCGCTTATGAAACGACATAAGATCGTACACTTGTATTATAATATGCTTTTTTCTGTTATGTTTAGAAAGTTGGTATTGATCAAGTGCAACCTGAAGCTAAACAGACAAACGAAGATGCTTCGTCAGACATGGCCTGGCATCCGGCGCGTAAACAATGAGAGAAATGAACAAAATACAGATGTACGTGTATTCTTTTAATTATAAAGAACCTCAAAAATACGCAATTTCTCTGTTGATAACCACAATTTTCATTAATTGATTAAAACAAACAAGTTAAAATATAGATTTTATATAGTTTTATCCACAGTGCTGTATGAAAAGTATATGTTAATACATTCGTGATAAAACATTTTCATAATAACGATCAAACGTATTGTTTATATATTAACTAGTATGCAACATTTAACAAATATATTACACATTCAAGAATATGTAAAACACCACCTTGGTAAGTTATGCAAGTTATTACTTAATATAATATCAGATTGCTTAAATATATTTTTATAACAAGCACACTTGAGTTTGTAGACGCTTTCACATTTAAATGGCTTTTAAATGTGAAAGCGTCTACAAACTCAAATGCTTTGTATGCCGAAGTAGGTAGATACCCGATGTATATATGTCGATATTTACGAATAGTTAAATATTTCGTAAAATTGTTTAATGAAAAATCGTCCAACTGTATTTTAAGCAATATTATTCGTAGACAGTGTAAAGAGGCATGTGATAACCCTCACTCCAAGTCATGGGCATCAAACGTTCGGAAACTTTTGCAAGAATCAGGTTTTAATGATGTTTGGTTATATCCTGAATCTGTTAATGTTAACAATTTTATTACAATTTTTCGCAATAGATTACAAGATGTGTTCATTTCAAAATGGCGAAGTTATGCACATGAAAGTTCATCATTATTTCTTTATAAGGAATTGAAACCCATTTTCGAAAGATCCATGTATTTAGATAAAATGGAAAATTCAAAATTTAGAAACATAATAGCAAAATTGAGATTGTCCTCGCATGTTCTTTTCATAGAAACTGGTAGGCACCAACACATTCCAAGACATGAGAGAATATGTAAATTGTGTACTCTGAATGAAATTGAAGACGAGTACCATTTTGTTCTAATATGTCCTTTATATGTCAATTTGAGAAATACACTTATACCTGACGTTTACAAAAGAAGACCAAGTATGTTTAAATTTTTACAATTACTGAATGAGACCAGAAAATCTGTATTGATACGTCTTGCAAATTTCTGTATTAAAGCCTTTAAACTTAGATCCGATAATATATAGATTTATGAGAGTATACTTTTTGTTCCCAAATTGACTGTGTGTATAAATATCTTAAAGCATAAAAATTTTCCAATCAATTTTCAGATTTTAAAAACATTCACTAAACTTTGTTAAAACAGAGCGAGCCCTCTCATAAAATCCTGGCATTCTCACGCAGTCATATATTTGTAAAAAAGTCATAAATTGTAATTGCATGTTTGTACTTTCACATGTTCTTTTTTGTTATTATGACGCATGCGCAATTATGTTTGCCTAATGGCGTGTATGTATTTGACGATGAGCTGTATATGCTTTAGTCATAAATAAACTTTCTGTTCTGTTCTGTTCTGTTCTGTTAATTAAATAATCATAAGTTGTAAGGGGAATAGGTACATGTAATGGAAAGATAACTTCTTTTATACATCACAACAGTTATCTCCCTTGCTGACCATTAGGCTGCATAGACACCATCTATGAATAGAGTGTTGTTATCAGCTGATAAGCCTATTCTTTAGAGAATACTTAACAGATAGAGTATTGATTATTGTTTTCAGTTTAGTGAAGTAAGGACTGTTTAAGTATAGTTGTTATTGTTATTATAATTATGATGTTCGATCATGATGATTTTGATAATTGAATGTTCGATTTTATTATTTAAACAATCAGAATCTGTGAACGTAGCTTTTACAAAGTATAACCCATCAAAATCTTTTTGATAGACTGTTCTTAGAGAAATACAGGAAGTTTGCCGTTGCTGATGTTTTCTTGAAGCGGTAAGATCTCTAGGAAAATGATGGAATTTTAGTAACATATCTAGTAAATTAGTTCAGCATTAAAACATTATCGCCTTTATTTTTCCAGATGTACCTTATTAATAAAGTAATTTCATTTAGTTACATATTTAATTAATACTTTATATTTCTTCATAAATTATAATAAATTTTGTTGGACATTTTACAGTTTTGCATTAAGAAAACTTGATTTAATTTCATAACTTAAATTAATATTTTAATTGTTGAATTTATTGCGATTGCCGTTATGAAATTTGGGGGAACTGATATTAGTTGTTAGTATACCAAGGATTCCACGATCTAGCTTCCTTGGTTGGCCACTAATAAAATTGTTTTGGGTTCCATTTGGTCTAGTATCAAAGTTAGACTTTACTAAACGTTTCATTAAACTTCATTTTACTAAACAGTTATTGACAAAAAGTATAATTTTTCTTACTTTCTCAGCTAGATATTGTTCATTTTAATTGATATCATTCTGTTTCTAAAATTGCGATTCTATGAGGTTAATTCTCATATACACCTAAATGTATTTTGAATAAATCTGGGCCAAGTGTGAGGTTCGGGCTCCCGTAAACCGGTTTAAACTCCCTATGCGTTTTTGCATTGACCGTTCAAAGGCGGTGACCCCAGTGTTATTAATTGTCGGTGTATTTATTCTCTGTTTCATGTTTTGCATGTTGTCAATTGTCTACATTTACCATTTAAGTGAATAAATATGTGCTTACGTGTGAGTTTGGCCCAATGAAACCGGTTTAAATCCGCTTAACATTACCCTACTTTTATTCATATTTGTGTTGTGTTTGTAGCGTTTTTTGTACTTTGATGTGTTGGGTTGGCAATTGGTCACTTGCCGCTTGTGTCAAGTAGCCAGTAGAATAAATGTCATGTTCTTAAACTTTGCATTAGTTTTGATCTATTACGCGTCTAAGTAACGTAAGGCGTTTCTGAATGGACGCCCTTTTATTAATATAAACCAGTCATCGTGACCGGAACTAAGTGCCTAAAATTTGGCCCGATTTATATTTCCGTATTATATAATTGCCCACTAAGATTACATAAAAAAGATAACATAGTTCGTAACCGTCCCGTGAACGGTACTCATGCGTAATAGAACTAGTTGCTTGGGTAAAAAACTGTTTATTTTCGGTAACACTTTAAAAGATATTATAGACAGATGAAAGTATTATAAGTAGCGTCTTTACGAGTATAATCTCCAAAAAAATTATCGTCGTAGAGGTGTTTCATACAAATTGAGTCATCAGTTCCAGAGAACTTGCGCGGAAAGAGAAAAACAACAGCACATATTTTGTATAATTGTTATCAAAGGGCTCAGTGAAAAATTACCAGATATAACAAAGTGATCAGATAAGATGTCTTCGTGTCGTGGGGGGAATGCTGCACGTGAAGTTTCAATGAAATCGAGGAAACGGCATTACCGTGTTTTGTAATCAAAATGCAACACATCCGTAAACGATCTCTGGATCGGAAACATCTCAAAATATCTGCTGGTCATACGAGTGGTATGAATGCTACACATGAAGTTGGGTCGAATTTAAGTCATTAGTTCCTGAGAACTAGTCCTGAACCGCAAATACTTTATTTTATAATCAAATAGCAGTAGCTCCATAAAAAGAACAAATCGGAACGATGTTACTATATGCGCATGTTCTTGGTAAGAATGATGCAACACAGTGTTACTGAATATTCGGCACTATTTGCTGAAATCTAACGCGGAGAAGAAAATACCAGACTCAAGGACGTACGAAAAAGTGACGAATAACGTCAGCGAGAAATAAATTCAACACCCTGACTTACCAGATGACAGTTGTATTGGAATTCGGACGGACGGAAGAAGAAGCGACCCTCACGAAGCATAATTAATACACGACGTCATATGTTTAAACACGATTATAAATATATGGCTTTCATACAGTTGGGACATTTGCACAAAAGCATTAAGCTGACATATACGAACTGTAAATTTGAAAGAATCACAATAATGTAATGTGAAATAAAAACAAAAACAGAACAACGTAATTCAGAATTAAAAAGAAAGTAAATTATTATCTAGACACTATTCTTAGAATGAAACAGGTTAATAAGTGTAACCGAAAGCACGCCAGTGAATCATTTAAATTTGACATAATACAATAAAACCGTTACGATGTTTGTGACAAAAATGTATCAATAAATCAAACTATTGATAACAAACAGTGTATGGTTTAATCATGAAAATCATATTTTAATGTTGTTACATGTGTATGAATGTTATGAATGTTAGATTAAATGCATGAACTTTTCAATGTCAAACTATGTATATTACATAAGTTACAAAGAATAATACAACGTTAACCAAAAACTCAAAACATTCTATCATTAAAAGACAACCGTTATTACACATTACGATAGATTTCGTCAGTAAATTTTAAATGATGTTTAATAACCTCAGATTATACAGGATAATCTTTGCATCAATGTTTTTCTTGTAGGTTATTATAACGGTCGTTCGTGATAACTTTCATTGTCATTCTTTAGTGGCCTGTATCGTTATTAAAACATACTATTTCGTGGAATAGTTAGTATGCATTTACTCATCAAAGTTCTTTCACTATAGCATTATTTGTATTCAGTAATGCTGATGTTTATTGTTGAAGCAATTACGTTACTGAACCCTACGTGTACATTGCACCAATAAAAATGTCATCCATTTATAGAAGAAAAGACAAGACACACACAACGAGAATGTATAAAAGCATTGTACACAGTACATCGTAAAGTAATATATGTAAATACATATGTGATAAAATCACGTACGTAAAGTATTATAATCAAACACATATAAATTAAGACCATATTTAAAAATATGCAAACTATCTATATTGGAGTGTTATGTATTATGCACAGTACTATTTACAATATAATTATCTGACATACACATATAGATCTGCATTGGATAAGTTTATTTATGGGGAGGCACCCATTGGACTTGAAATTGGTATATATGAAGCATTAGCTAAACATTTACCTCTCTATACGTTTGGTTATAATGTGGTACAGTGAGAAATCCATGTTCTCTTTTTCAATGCCTAATGTCCACACATGACAAACACTGCCCGTTTCAGAAGGCAAAATTAACAAGTTTGAAAAGCTGAATTATGATAATATATTGGTAGTATTATTTACAAACCAAGCCATGATAAGGTCACTTGCAAAAACATTTTAGTATATGTACAAACAGAAAAGTCAATTACCTGTTTTCAAAACTGTGTACCAACACATTGTATGTTTATACTGTTAATATACATGCTGTTTAATGAGCGACTGGAATTTAAAATCATATGATAGCACTTTCATTCTTAATATAACTTGTTAATAATAGTTCATATTTTTAAGCACGGCACAAGCGTTGTTGCAAATTGTATACCAGTATTTTAGTGCATGGAGACATCTCCCGTAGTTTTTAATATAACTTATAGAATGTTTGAAATTCTGTTAAATGTCTACAGTATGGTAACTTGGAAGTATTAAAGAAATGGCAATTAGTGCTTTTATGTTGATATTTTAAATGATAATGAGTAATGGTAATATGAGACTGTAAATAGATGAGACTTAAATAAATGCATCAACAACAACAAAAATATACTTATGACTCTAAATTGTTCACCTTTGCTATAACACGTAACGATAAATACTAATCATTGTAGCTAATACATTTGAATCAAGCATGTCCTGGTGATAGTTAACACCATTGTATTGATTTTTCATTTTCAAAACAATAATTTGCGCAATATGAAATACATCGTATGGTGCCTACTATTTCGCGATACTTATTGTATGCATGATTAATATAGTTTGTGTCAAAGAAATAGTGTACAAAATCAAAAGAATGTACAGCAAGCTAAACATGAAGTAAATGGTTCAAAGGATTTGTATAGCATTAAGTAAACAAGAAAACCATCACTTAATGCTAGATTTTGTGTTTGAATGTTATCATAATGTGCTAGGATGACATACATAAACATGTATTTATAAAACATAACACATAATAAAATTATTACAATATTTTGAATAAATGATAAGAATATGTTAATATGTCTTGACATATACGTGCAATCAATGTTAAATGTTTGATTAAAAGATATGTACACGTAAATTGTCAACGTTTATTGTACACGTTAAAGAAAAGTACAGTCCAGTTTAATGCAATATTCATACAAAGTCCGTTCTATCATTTTAGATGACCCCTGCCCTACAAGACAAAACAAGCTATACATTAAATGGTATACTATAGTTCAGAAATAAATCCTGTGTATTATCCTAACTGTGAATGCGTAGAATGTCGATATATACTATATACAATGTTAATTGTGTGTGAAGCTATTGAGCTGTTCATGTACGCATTAATTGAAATGTCTAACATGTAACGTTATACCAAGCTCACCTTAAATTTAGTTCATGAATATGTTTAACAAACGAAACACTGATATTATTGTATGAGTACATTTACACATACGTTTGATGACATTTAAATATCATATGTAAACATTATGTTCTGTAAGCTGGTGGTCGAATTAAATAACCTTTAATAAGTTCTATCATTTTAAACCGTTAATACGTATACTTATGTCAGACCTTAATTTAATATGGTATTCTTGATGTACATGGAATTACTTCTAATAATAATAATAATACATGTATACTCAGGTAAGTTTTCCTGATCGTACACGTTCTGCAATATAAGTGTTAGCATAATATGTAAAACATGTTAAGTTTGTATTTAGTTATGCAATGATAGACGATAAAGTAATACCTACGAATATTTAAGAATGTTTTGGGATTTCTTCAGCATTTAAATGCACAATTAGTTTCCGTCAACATGAAATAGTTTCGTATACACAAACCTCGACATGCGTAAATAATTATGGTGTGTGTGTTATAAGCGATACAATTATTGTTATTCATTTTGCACGATATAGCTTGTATTTAGAATATACATTATATTTTGTAAAAATACTAACGTCAGTGTTGATATGTAAATGTACCTTTATTTTTGTTAACAACCGCTTACAGCGGATCTGCAATGTCATCGTCAACATCTTTGTCAATCGGAACATCTTTGTCAACATCAATGTAATGCACCTCAGCGGTGTCAACATCTATGGGAGACGGATCAGTCACGTCATCAGCTTTGGGTGGACGTTCAGAATTGTCAATATGCATGTAAAACGGAGAGTCAGCATTGTCAACATTCATGTGTAGCGGATTAACATCGTCAACATCTGTAAACAGTGGGCCATCCGTTTCAGCCTTTGTGGACAGCGTGTTAACCGTGTCAACATCTGTTGAAACTTGGTCAACCACTAGATGGTTCAGATTGCCAATATCGGTGTACAGAGGATCAATATCGATGACTTCTGTGGGAAACTTTGCACTGGAGTGATTTGCAGCCTTATCTGTTTGTGAACTGGAACATTTACGTACACAAATAATTAATAATGCGTTAGCTTTAGAAACCGACTTCCATTTATAAACATCTGTGGTCCAATTTAGCAAACCACTGTCTATCGTGACGTGTCATTATTTCAACATGATAATTACTTTCAATATATATTCGTAAGTGTAGACTTTTACGTACGGTTGTTTGTGGCTTGACCCACCATGGTCAACTGTAAAATTAAAGCGTCGACGGTCAATAAATCTAAAAAAAATGACTTCTGCCAAACAGTTAATGTAGTTAAAAGATGACACAAACACAATGTAGTATTAGCACATCTGCCTATTTAAATCCGTATTGGAGCACAAATCGTATCATTCGTGTGCCTACACTGATACACTAAATATCAGAAGCAATGATTTATTCACCTTGCCGCGTGTTTTCATCTTTGACGCTGTTGTACAACGGATCATCCTCGGTGTTTTCTCTAATATCCTGATCGTCATGTGTAAGATTTGGCACGCTGCTCAAAACATTATTTTTTCAATGAACGGCAAAGACAGTATATTTAAATCTACCATGAACCTACCATGAACATGTTAAGCTCAACCAGACAAATATGTTTAACAATCAACGATTATGGTCAATGCGTATAAATTTTAGCCTAAAGAACTATTAGGCATGACAGGTGCCTCTCCGCTTTCTACTACTGTATTAAGTTTGCTTAATAAAAGCCTCCTTCTCATAATCATTTTCAATAGACGAAGTACTGATCATGTACTAAAGGCAAAATAATCCCCCTTTCAAACGGTGATAAACTTACTGTGGTTGGCGTTGCCCACCGTCTGAAACAGTATTCAGTAAATGCAATTAAAATTAACACAGCCATAGAGAAAAAAAAGGTCTAATAGTTGTACTGTTAATACTCATGTTTATTAAGTATGTTAACTGTTGGACGGTTTTTTATTTTGGTTAAAAGACGGAACACACACTTATTTCGAAGCCTTTGCTATAGTACTTCGTAATCCCCTAACCTTCAGTTCGACTGTCCAATGCTCTGTTCGCGCGTTTGTTTGTTTTCGTGCAGTCGTTCGAATTACTGTTGGCCAAGTCGTCCTCATGACCTGTATGTTCAATCATAATCATTGCATGTGTCTAACCTAATTTGAGAAACGTACATGCAAGCATCAAACACAGAGGGAACCATTGTTTTATTTTTCATAACTTTACATGTTAATGTCAGTGTAATTAACAGGAAATAAATGTAACTATACTTGTCTTGTATGTACTTTGACAACTGTATCGAACGAAACTTACTTTTTAAATTTGCGTAGGACACTGTGTTGCTCTCTGGCAATGGTCTACGTGTAAATAAAACAGCATTATAAGCATTCACAAAATATAGTTAACTTGTTTTAAAGCGCTTTTCATCATATGAATGTTGTCCTTTATATGCGCTCTCAAAATATTAAAAACAGTTAGTATTCTTTCATCAAAATGACAACTACAATTGCATTAAATGTTGCAATTGATTCGTTTTTCACGTATTTATCATGAAGATATGTTCATTTACGAATTATTTAAACCCGGATATGTACCCTGAACCTACGAATTATTTAAACCCGGATATGTACCCTGAACCTACGAATTATTTAAACCCGGATATGTACCCTGAACCTACGAATTATTTAAACCCGGATATGTACCCTGAACCTACGAATTATTTAAACCCGGATATGTACCCTGAACCTACGAATTATTTAAACCCGGATATGTACCCTGAACCTACGAATTATTTAAACCCGGATATGTACCCTGAACCTACGAATTATTTAAACCCGGATATGTACCCTGAACCTTTAAGTACAATACTCATTATTCGCATCACGGGACAATATAGAAATTTTAATAGCATTTTTGAACATATTCAATAATTGTTTAACCTTTCAGCATCACTTATATCCCCGCCAGTCCTCATGCCACCTGAAAAAAAGAGTTTATGTCATGGTATAGTCCAGATTCCATCACGAAGAAAGTGGCTTATTTCTCGTGGTTGAAGGCATCGGACAGCAGGAATGTTTAAAAATATGTTTTGTGTTGCTTATTACCACCTGCATAGGGTTCTGCCGGATGACACTGGCAAAAACCCATGTGACGGCAAAAAATTGGGTCATGGGTCAATTAGGAGCACTTTTTATACATCTCCATTGTAAAATAATGGTTTCTCGCATAGTTAATTATACGAGAAATGTATTGTTGGCGCTTCCATAAAAATATGTACACGTCATCCAGAAGTATTTACGTTATATTTTTTTGCATTCAAACAGTCGGTCATGTTCTATTTTGTTCTGCGTGTATGGCATATTTTTATGAGCATTTTTCATGCATTTATATAATAAATCAAAATATTGATTAAATCAAAATACTAGTGCCTTGGAGTAAAAGCAATATAGGAATTAAAATACATACCGGCCGAACGTTTAAGCGTCTTCAGTTTCCTTCTTAAAATGAACACGATCAGACCGATGTCAATAAGAACGAATGACCCAGCTATGTAAAGACTGTATCACTAAAGCGGAAAGCGAAAATACTTGGTTAGTTTACTTTACATATGAGGCGTGTGGTGGGAAACTCGGGCTTAATGCATGTACGTAAAGTGTCGTCCCAGATCAGACTTCATTGAAACCGAAAATACCATAACAGCGGAACGTGTCGTCCTGGATTAGCCTGTGCGGACTGCACATGCTGATCCAGGACGACACGTTACGCACGTGCATTAAGCCCGGTTTTCCCACAACACGCCTCATATAAATACACATATAATTATAAGTTATAAATCAATGATAAGAAATCCTAAACGAGAAACGATATTATGAAGCATTATTTGATATAAATAATATCATAAAACTACATCATGATGTCATAAGAAGAGCATGTTATCTATACACTTCAGTCGTGGAATGAAGCAAAATTTACTGTATGGTGTTAATTTTGTCAACTATTACTGCTACACTAATACAATTACATAACGTTGTAAATAAAAACATGCATTTTGTTCATGATCAAACGTTAATATATTTCACACAGTGGCGTATACACACTGGAAAATGAAAAATATTCGTTACAATGGTATATTTTAAGATCACTATACTGACTGATGACTTTGTTAAAAAAAATAATGGAAAAACTAATTTACATCTTCATTATAGTTATTACCAACTGTTTCAATCCGTGTCATGGTGTAAGTCTATCCGGTATAACATCTGTAGTAATATTTGGCACTATTTGGAGCAGAAGAATTGTTTATTACAAATATTAAATATTACTTACGGCTGTTATTTGTCTTTACGGTTGCTCCTTTGTTATTATCTGTAGTGTCAGTGTTCAAAAGAGTCTTTGTTGATATGTCTGCTGAAGAAACACTTGCTGCAAGCAATACGAATTTGTTTCGGAATAAGTTATACAAGTAGCAGCCTGTGTCGAGTGTTTTCTATTTTAGCAAAGCATTTCAAATCATCGCCATCACCATCATCGTATTATATTACTTTGCTTATTGTTTCTTAAACTAAACAATTCCAAAATACATAATTAATACATAACTTTAAAAAATACCAAATAAAGAAATAGGTATATGCTTTAAACAATAATACTAAATAGTGCCATAAATATCCTAGTAATTGTTAATACTCGTATATCAATTATCACGATTAGTACCACGTTATGTCGCTAATTTAAAAATGCTAATCGTACTGTAAAATATTCAAAATACATAGTACACCGGGACATATAAATTGTGTTGCAATTATATTCAAATATTACAAAATTAACCGTTGATTATAAGCATTCAGATGCGCTGCATCGTAAGCCATAAACACAATTAATGTCCACTGGAGAGAAAAAACTTTTAACTTGTAGACAGTGTGTAATGAAATAATCACAAATATATTTTAGTGACAAGTTCGTGTCGAACATTGAATATATGTTTTACGTGTTTCATTTGTAAAGGCAACGGTCGCCGCCGTTCTGTTTTCATCTGAAACCTTGTCTATTGTTGTCCACTCTGTGTTGTCTTTGAAAGGCAAGAATAAATTTTAAGAAATGAAAGCATAAAATAGTATTCGGATGTTATGTGGTATGAATGGATGGAATGTACTATACTAGAAATTCCATGTAATGCAATATTTTTTGGCTCATAACTGCGTTCAGCACTATGGTAGAGCTATAAAATAAAGTAGAACAATATGGTCAATAATGGGATCCTAAATCAGTTTGGTTTCTTTGACGGTAATGCTACGTACTGATTTGCCCCAATCAAACGATGGATTACAATCGGCCAGAGATGGACTTTCCAGGCAAAACGTGTTTATAAGGTCGATATTTTTCAGTTTAATTTGCAAGTTCTAGTTTTATTCTGCAAAATGATACTATTACTACAAATAGTCTAAAATTTATTTATTTATTGATGATTCCTTGCTTTATTTTGAAATTAAGAAGGCCTTTCATATTTTATTTCCTTTTATCAGACTCATCTGAACATAAATATTTTTGAGATCATTATTTACGGTAGTGTGGTCTGTTGTGTGGTTTTCCATTGACAGTTTCACTGGACTTATTCCATTGATCTTCATTTAACTATTCGACGCATACTTAATTTCCGTCAGGCATGTTCATGCACATGTCTTTGATATTGTTGCAACTCGAAAGTATGAACAGTGTCACAATTGTGTGGTATAACCGGGTTGAATGAAACCGGCAATAGTTTGCACATGTACCCCGACATGAGTTAATTGTAAGTAGTGCACGTGTTTTTATTGGAAAAATGTTAATTATATCGTAATGGAAAAATATGAAAATAATAAAATGTTTCATTATTCCGCCATTCAGTTAAATTGAATTATTAGAACAATCAGAAGTTACTACGTACGTCAAGTTTAAAAAACAACACATTGCACACATTTTGCCCAAACCATAATAATTGTGTGCATTTCAAATTATGCATGCAACATTACTTTATAGTGATCCGTTATATCAGTGTCTTTCATCAACATTGCATCATGTTAGCCATATAATTTACTCACTATATCAGTACATAGTAGGTATTGCATTACCTAATTTCATTGTTATATTTCGTCGTTCACTTTCATCACTTTCATTTAGCCAACGCCCCTCACTCCCATCCCCCCTCTTGTTTTTATTGCATTTTTGGCATTTTAAAATTTTTAATCTCTTGAAAAATATATAGGCAGCCTATAGTGCCTATAGTGCCGAAAGGAAGCTACGCCCTTGAAACTTTAAAGAGACTATAGTCACTTACTCAGCACACGGATTGTAAAATTGTTGCTATACAGCGTCGTGCTATCGACACCAGCTGAGCAACGCCAAATTTGACCGTAGTTGGACATAGTGACTGATTTGATCGCACATAAATACTTAGATGCTGAACTGCAAGTACACTCCATATTATTTTTTGTTCTCTGACCACATGTCCCATTGGCAAACTCTTGCAGCACAGCAACCTCTTCGTTGCTTGACCCATTTCTTCTCCATAGCCAGGTGACTACAGCGACAAGTGACGGTGTAGAACTTGTCAAGTTTAGCCTACTGTCGAGTAACACTTCTTCCTGATCTGTATGAAGTACAATGCGCTGGTGACTCGAAACTGAAACTGTTTTGAATAATAATAATAATAATAATAATAATAATAATAATAATAATAATAATAATAATAATAATAATAACAACAACAATAATAATAATAATAATAATAATAATAATATAATGTTGTGGAATTGTATTATAAAATCTTATCACATGTTTAGAAGGATATGTCGTCTAAACAGATTTCTTTTGCTCTGGCTGCCATCGTTGCGGTGTACCGGAAGCATCTGAACATGTTTAATAAAAACAACACATGGAGGATTTGTGTAGTGCTTTATCAACTTTCTAAAAAATGACAGGAATACAAATATCACATAATTCTGTTCTAAGCTCTGGTAGAAAATTTGAGCAGTGGGTAGGAAGCGATCGAATAAGTTTGGTATACCAAATAAACATCTGTAAATGATTTGACAAGAGGGCCAAGAGGGCCAGACGCTCAACTAGGGTTCATTTTTTAGACCGGAAGTATCATTTTTTGAATTTTTGAACATTAACATAAGGCAACGCTATATATAAAATACAAAACTAAAAGTCTTAGGTTTGTTTGATTTTAAGTAGTTCTTAAAAAGTCAGGTCTTTGCTAATGAAATTCAATTTAGACGAATTTTGAGCCCCATGCGGGTCATATCTTCAGCCCAAGGGCACCATTTTAACAACTTTGTTAAAGGACCATAAAGCAATGCTACATATTAACTATCAAACGCATAGGCCTTAGTTTAAGCCAGGAAGGTTTTTCTTTCCTATATATGTCAATATACAAAAATAAGCCCTATGTGGAGCTTTGCCTTTTTAACAAAGGAAATTACTTTTAAATTTTTGGTAAAAGGGCGATGCTACATGCCGAATCGACCATGCCTAGGAACTGTATTTTCAGTTTGTTCGTATTGAAGTCTAGATACAAAAAATTGATCCGGGGTGGGGCCATTTTTTAGTTCAGCAACAGTGTTTTTTTAATTATGGTTTGATAAAATTTGCGCCGCTACATACCAATTCTTAAAGGCCTAAGTCTTGTTGTTTTGGACAAGATTTTTTTAATTCATTAACATTTCATTTCAAAACATGAACCCCGGCAAGCCCCATTTTTAGCCCAGGAGCACAGTTTTAGCAATTTTGGTAAAAGGCATGACATGATGCTTCAATATCAAAGGCAAAGGCCTAGCAGATTGAGCCAACTTGAAACTTTTTTGCAGTTGTTACTAATACAATGTAACTTCTACGTGCAAGATAAAATCTTGACCGGGTCCATTTGTTTGCCCAGGTTCACCTATTTAACATTTTGGTAAATGACCATTAGGCTACGCTACACACCCAATTTCAGGGGCATAATTATGCCTTGCATTTTAAGACCAGAAGGGTTTTAAAGGTTTGTTTTTTTATTAAAGTACATTAACGCACTGACTCTCGGACGCCCGCACACATGAGAGACGAAACGCCATCTCATAATCTCTCGGGCCTTTGGCCAGCAGAACTTAAATAAGGAATTTAACCTTTCAATACATAATTGTAAAATGACATCCAACGGCCCGTACTAGCCTGATTGTTTCCATTTATATGGCGATAGTTGTCGTTATTAGAAAAAGGTTAATAATAAACTAAACTAAAACAGTTTGTATAAGGTGCTTTGGTGTAATTGTGGACAGCTCGACGCTCTTTTAGTGTATAGAAATTGAAACTTGAAAAAACTCCGTGATGTTAAATTATTGCAAACCCATTTCTAACATGTACTTTAATGAACAGATGTCAGAATTATCTGTTATGATAACATGAAATGTACCCCTTGCATGTAAATAACAAATTCAAATAATTTGATGTTTAATATCTTAAAGTAGATATATGGTATTTGTATTACATCAGTTAACAAAAGAATTGTTAAATTTACAATGTGCATTAAATAACATTTAAAAAGTTATTATCATTAGAAAGTATGATAATAATTGACTTACACAATTAAACGAATAATTAAATGCGTAATAAAATATGACATATACCTTGTGCAAAACAAAGCGCTATTACAATCACCAAAGGTACACTTTGCATCTCCATAATGTCACACAAACCCTTTGACTGGAGTCGCTATAAACTTTGCATTCATATGAATAAGGTATTATCAATCTGAACAAATGGAAACCGATCAGGACATTAACTTCATGTCCAACTTTTGTTCCGGTCTCTAAGGCAGATAAACCGCAAATGCCACATTTGGTTGAACTCGATGCCCCTTCGCACATATCACAGTAAGTCGCACAATACTTGCTGAGTTGCAATGTATTGCTTAATGATCTAATACAAAAGTGACCGCAAAGGTAAGAGTTGATACTGATTCTCGACTTTTACCCTAGATTGTATATATTATGCAGGACAGATACACGTAGAGCATTCTTTAATTAAAATAAAATATTGTCTTCATGCGCGTTAAAATATCATGACACACACTGAGTTAACCTTTACAAACAAACTACATATAATTTACCAGTTATCATAGTTCGCATTATCCAGGTAGGTATGGGACTGTTTAAACTTAAATTATTGCCTAATAGAAATAAAAGTATCCACATGTCTGATACCTACGTGGTGTTTTATTGAAGTACCTCCATTAATTTTCAAAAGTGAATAGTCAAGAGGGGGATGTTATTAAGCCATATTAACATCACAATATAAAATGCCAGCCTTGTTTTACCTTCTAACTACTCGGCCTCTTACTACGATTCTGCAATGATTTAGTATTAGATACATTAGTTGTAATTATAAAGACGTTAATGATTTGAATAAAACATCCAGAAACTACAAACTCGTGTAAATACTTATTAAACAAAAGATCACCATGCATATGGTATTGCTTTAAATATTTTAACCTGATACTCAATTTTATGAAATAATATTACATAATTATATATTACTAAAAATAAATAAATACATTTGTTTCTGCAGCGACATTGTCTTAAACTGAGTTTAAATATATTTACTAATTCGAGCGAGAATGCATGCCAATGTACTTGTAGTTTATGAGTGCCAGTTCAATCTGTTTGAGGGATATAGTTTCATGTTATAATGTAGTGTTGTTTTTTTCTCAATATTTAAACTAATTTTAGCTCACCTGAGCACAACGTCTTCATGGTGAGCTTTTAGGATCGCCTCTTTTCCGTTGTCCGTCGCGCGTCAACATTTTCATTCAAAGAGCATCTCCTCCTAAACCGTGGGGCAGATTTTCACCAAACTTCACAGGAATGATCCTTGTGAGACCCTCTTTCAAAATTGTTCAAATCGTTCCTGTCCGCTGCATATTTAGGTCAAAAGAGCTAAAAATAGATCTTAAAAGTGAAACATTTAAAAAATCTCCTTCTCTGAAACCACAAGGCTTAGAGCTTTCATATTTGATATGTCACATCCTCAAGTGATTCTCTACGAAGATTATTCAAATGATGCCCCTGGGGTCAAAACTGGCCACCCCCCGGGGGTCATATGGTTTATAAGGACTTGTAAAGCAAAATGACTTTTAAAATCTTCTTCTCTAAAACTGCAAGGTTTAGAGGTTTCATATTTGGTATGTAACATTGTATAGTGGTCCTCTACAAAGATTGTTCAAATGATGCCCTGGGGTCAAAACTGGCCACGCCCCGGGGGTCACATTGTTTTTTATATAGACTTGAATAACAAAATAACATTAATAATCTTCTCCTCTGAAATCGCAATGCCCAGAAGTTTCATATTTGGTATGTGACATTGTATAGTAGTACTCTACAAAGATTGTTCAAATGATGCCCCTGGGGTCAAAACTGGCCACATCCTGGGGCTCACATGGTTTATGTAGACTTAAATAACAAAATGACTTTAAAAACCTTCTCCCCTGAAACCGCAAGGCCTAGAGGTTTCATATGTGGTATGGATCATTGTATCACGCCTGATATTAGCTATGTGCCTAACATAGCTACGCGCCTGATATTAGCTATGTGCTTGACATAGCTACGCGCCTGATATTAGCTATGTGCCTAGATATTACTCGCCTGATACAACTGCACTTGTGATATAACTTCTTGTCTGATATAGTAAGGCGCTTGATAAAGCAACGCGCCTGAAAACATGGTTTCGCCTGATTAGCTATGGGCATGATATATCTGGTCGTCTGCACTTGATACAGCTACGTGTCTGATACAGCTACGCGTTTGATACAGCTACAAGCTACAACTACGCGTCTGATCTAGCTGCAGCTCTGCACTTGACGTCTACATAGCAGTACCTCTGATAAAGTTACTTGAATTAAACATGTGGAAACGATGTCATATACAAGTAAGGCGCTCTCCATGCGTCGCGTGTCAAGAGTACACTAACAGTTTCATTAAATTGAGACGCGTCGTGGGAAAAACGGGCTTAATTCATGTGCGTAAAGTGTCGTCCCGGATCAGCCTGTGCAGTCCGCACAGGCTAATCCAGGACGGCACTTTCCGCCTATAGTTGATTTATGTTTAAAAGAGACTTCCTTGAAACAGAAAATACCATAAAAGCGGAAAGTGCCGCACTTGCATTAAGTCCGGTTTTCCCGCGACGCCCCTCAAATGTATTCACAAAGAACTGTTCATCCAATAGTTCAGCATTTTATTTAAAAAAGCTACAATTTTCTCACGCATCTTCTTAGGCAATAAAGAACAATATATACCAAAAATTTGTAATCATGTTCTGTATTAGAAATCATGTTACAGTTTACCAGCCGCAAATATATAGCCGCAATATATATTGTTTCCAAAAATTATCGTCAATTCGAGATGATTAATGCACCAACATTGCATTGGGTATTTCCATAAAGGTCATTATTTGTTTAGTTTTTATTAGTTATTATATGTCCAGCCACTGCAAAAATACTTCCCTATCTATATACGAGGACAGACAATGATACTTATTAACTAAAACATAACGAGATCAACGTATGTGCAAATGTTAGCCAATCATAATAGTTTCAACAATTCCGAGGTCGATAATTCTGTCATTAGATTTTGCGGACTTAACAACCTGTAGTAGCCACAACATCAATTAATAAGTATTACTACTACTACCTCTACTATAACTACTTGTGCTGCTGTTGCTGCTACTACTACTACCTTTACTACTACCTCTACTATTACTACTTGTGCTGCTGTTGTTACTGCTGCTACTACTAATACTTTTACTACTACCTCTACTATTGCTACTTGTGCTGCTGTTGTTGCTGCTGCTACTGCTACTACTTTTACTACAACCTCTACTATTTCTACTTTTACTGTTGTTGTTGTGGCTGCTACTACTACTGCTTTTACTACTACCTCTACTATTACTACTTGTGATCATGTTGTTGCTGCTGCCACTAGTACTATTTTTACTACTGCATCTACTATTACTACTTGTGCTGCTGTTGCTGTTGCTGCAACTACTACTGCTTTTACTACTATCACTACTATTACCACTTGTTCTGCTGCTGTTGCTGCTGCTATTACTAATGCTACTGCTACTATTTCTATTACTACTACTACTTCTACTGCTATTACTACTACTACTACTACTACTACTACTACTACTACTACTACTACTACTACTACTACTACTACTACTACTACTACTACTACTACTACTACTACTACTACTACTACTACTTCTACTACTACTACTACTACTACTACTACTACTACTATTACTACTACTATTACAACTGCTACTACTACTACTTCTACTATTACTACTTTACTACTACAACTACCACTACTACTATTACTACTACTACTACTACTACTACTACTACTACTACTACTACTACTACTACTACTACTACTACTACTACTACTACTACTACTACTATTACTACTACTATTACAACTGCTACTACTACTACTTCTACTATTACTACTTTACTACCACTACTACTACTACTACTACTACTACTACTACTACTACTACTACTACTACTACTACTACTACTACTACTACTACTAGCTGCTACTGCATATTGATACAGTTGCTGCTACTGCTGCTACTGCTGCTACTGCATATTGATACAGTTGCTGCTACTGCTGCTACTGCATATTGATACAGTTGCTGCTGCCACAGCTTATGCACTGCATCCAATTGATAATTTAATTGTAAATTCTGCGTAAATATAATTTATTAAAGTGTGTCGGCTTTCTGTTATATCTGTTCGTAAATGTTTGCAATCAGCGTACAACATTTCCGTTTTACTTTAATTGAAATGTTTTGTGATCCGGAGACATTTCAATCAATATTGTTCTATTTACTACCGACTTCAATATTTGTATTAGAGAATTGATATTAAACTGTTCCGTTCGTTTACTGTGTTGCGTTATGCAATTAAACTAACGCGGTGACAATAAAATAAATCGATTCAGCACACAGACTGTTTTGTAGTATTTGTTGAAACATGTCTTCCAATACAGACACAATTAGCATGATATGCACTTAATATCAAGAAGTGATTGCGTTGCCATACATCAGAAATTGGTATGCAGTGAATCATTTTATCTGTAATAATATCCGATGGGCTGTAAGTAAAAATTAAATACAACTCATAATGTTATGAGAAATAAGACAATATATTTATTGTATTGTATACAAAATCTATTCACTCGCAGGCAAAGCTCCACATATTGCCTAACAAATCTGTACACTTGCACTCAAACACTTTGTTAAAATACAAGGTGAGAATTGTGCCGGAGGACTTTATGGACAGTGAGCTCGCTAGATTGGCGTTGATAGAGTGCATATCAAAAATTGACAGTTATCGAGAAATACAACAAGAAACAGACTTGATTTACAGTAATCTTTGTGACTCAATTATATCGGAAATGGAAAAATGTCTCCCAAAGTACGGCTCGTCGACAACAAACAAGCGGCTCCGGATTACAAAACCATACTGGGACGAAGAACTGACAAATATGTGGAAAAGTGTACAAAGTAAAGAACGTGCATTCCTGAAATATATAGGTAGTCACCGCAGAAAAACTCATTTGCGAGAAGAGTATACTTCAGCGCGGGACTCTTTCGATAGATCGTTACGTCAAAAGGAACGCGCTTACAGACGTTTGAAATCCATAGAGATAGAATCTATGTCAACCAGTAATCCTACGGAATTCTGGGAGAAGATTAACAAACTCGGCCCAAGAGATGACAAATCTATTCCGTGTGAGATCGTTGACGGCGACGGCAACGTCATACGTAACGAACAGGAAGTGCTAGATACGTGAAAAAATGATTTCCATAATTTATATAATGGAACAGGCAATGCAGAATTTGTCAATGAACATTACAGGAATTCAAAACTGCACAAGACGCTGCTCGAAAACCAAATGGCCGATCTATTATGGTGCAGAAAGTGGCGTGTGTTAATTAACACGGACAAATCCAAGTGTATCCACTTCCGCCGGGGACGTGCGCAGCGAACGAATCATACATTTAAAATCGGCAAAAACACTCTCGAAATAGTGGACTCATATAAGTATCTGGGCGTAACATTCCACTGCAAGGGTGGTCTTCGTACAATGCTACAATCCTCGCTAGGAGCCCCGGAAGAGCCCCAGGAAAGGTTATCACCAAAACTCGCTCGATAAAAGACTTCGGACTATTGCGCAGGTGTTTGGGGGTATCAAATAACAATATCAAAGCATTGATAACATTCATCATCGCGCCTTGAGATATTTCCTGGGGGTGCATAGATTGGCTCCGATACTCGCTATGACCGGTGATATGGGATGGATACCTTCACACATTCATCATCGCGCCTTGAGATATTTCCTGGGGGTGCATAGATTGGCTCCGATACTCGCTATGACCGGTGATATGGGATGGATACCTTCACACATTCATCATCGCGCCTTGAGATATTTCCTGGGGGTGCATAGATTGGCACCGATACTCGCTATGACCGGTGATATGGGATGGATACCTTCACACATTCATCATCGCGCCTTGAGATATTTCCTGGGTGTGCATAGATTGGCACCGATACTCGCTATGACCGGTGATATGGGATGGATACCTTCACACATTCATCATCGCGCCTTGAGATATTTCCTGGGTGTGCATAGATTGGCACCGATACTCGCTATGACCGGTGATATGGGATGGATACCTTCACACATTCATCATCGCGCCTTGAGATATTTCCTGGGTGTGCATAGATTGGCTCCGATACTCGCTATGACCGGTGAAATGGGATGGATACCTTCACAACACAGGCGTTGGATATGTATTATCAGAATAGACTGATTACTATGGACGACAATAGAATCACAAAATGTTTATTTATGTGGGATATAAATAACTGTAAAAACAATTGGTGCAGTGAAGCAAAAGACATCGTCAGCAAACTTGATCTGATGTATCAGTACAATAACAGATAAACAGTCAATTTGGACATAGCAATGTCACGGGTGGTTAACCTATTCAAAGTTACATGGTCGGCAAAGTTGGCAGATGTGTCAAAGCTACGGACATACAGACTGTTTAAAACTGACTTCTCACAGGAAGAATACTTGAACTTGAACCTGAAGCGACATGAGCGGTCACTCCTTGCTCAACTCAGATGTGGCATTCTACCCCTCCGCGTGGGAACAGGGCGATATGTTGGCGAACCCGTGGCCCAAAGACTATGCAAACTATGTAGAAGTGGTTTCATTGAGGACGAAATACACATTGTGGTCACAAGCACTCGCTACAGCGGCATTTGAGACCATGTACTCAGTGATATCATAAATAGTGAACACTACCTTAATTTGACTGCTACAGACAAACTAGTACATTTAATATCAAATAATCCTCGAAGACTGTCCAAATTTATTGTCTTCGCGTTTTTAACTCGCAGGGATACTTTGTATAATTAAATTTACGCTGAGATCTTTCTAACTGTACATTTTAACCTTCATATTACAATGCTTAGGCATTGCCGTTATATTTGTATACTTGTACGAATTGTTTGCTTATAACTACTAAAATGCCTATATTGAATGTATGATCTGTATCTTAATTGTTTGATCAATTACCATTCACATCCATCGGACATCCAACAAATTTGTTCATACGAACAGGTTAATGATTATGATCTTCCTAAGATATTATTTGCGCCTAATTACATTTTATTTACATCAAGATTGTTTTGAAACTTTATAAGATACTATAACTTAATTATTTTTGTGCTTATTAATATTTGTGTTACTCTCAGACTTTTTCACACTTTGCATCGTGTATATAATATCAGGCGATTTATAGACCCATATGGTCGGGTGTGCCTATTGTAATCACATTTCTGTTGCTTGTTATATTACACATGTCACTGAAATAAATAATTTACTTACTTACATTGATGTTAAACTTAACACAAAGGGAATTAATGCATGCGCTGACATGACTATATGAATAATTTCAGGACATAAAATTGTGTTAACTACAGTGATAAATTGATGGATGGATGGATGGATGGATGGATGTGGATGGATGGATGGATGGATGGATGGATGGGATCAATGGATGGATAGAATTTTGTTTGGACTTAGCGTATTAAATATTAACTGATGCCAATAAATACATTTACGGACGGGAAGATGAAAAACAATCTTTATGAACAAACCATATATCGTGTGTATATATATTTACACGAATGTATTTCTAGTTGAGAAAATATTCGTTTTCATTCACTTGTTTGATTTGTGGTCAAATGTTTGACTGACACGATGCAGTAGTATTTCTATTTTCAGTTTTAAAACCATTTCTGTTAGCATATTATTTCCAGCTGGGAAATCAGTTTGGAGGAAAACCTTCTGTGTTTCCTTATATATATTCGGTAAAATACCAACGATTTGTCTATTTAAATTGTGATACTGTGTGTTGAAATATCAGAAAGTGTATTTTACTAAAGTTAAAGTGTTTCCAAGTGAAATATTGGTGTTCAAGCCCAAGGGCCGTAAAAAGTGTACCATTTCATTTGTTGCTCTAACGTTTGCTATGCTGAAAAATATAGCCTTTAAAACACTTGTGACACCAAAATCCTATTTCTTCGCCGTTCACCAACAGTTGCGAATTATTTTTTGTTGGCAGACCCTTATAGAACCGTTTTTTATTATGTTGAGTGAACAATTAAAATACCCAATATCGCGTGACACATTTGATAACGTGATAAGATTTAATTTAATTTGGGTATATTGATTTTAAATATGAGTAAAGTTAGAGTGCAACGTTTCGTGGGAGTCACGTAAAATGCAGGGGCTCATTGCAATAGCGTTAGATTGTAATGGCCCGAGAAGTAAGGTTGCAGTGGAATACCTCGCGGGGGTTATATTACAGCGCACTGTCTAGTAAGTGTAACGTTAGAGTGCATTGTCTTTGGAAATAATATCAGGGTACAATGTCTCGGGGGAGTAACGTAACAGTGCAATGTTTTGAGGAGTAACGTTAGAGTGCAATGTCTCGGGGGAGTAACGTTAGAGTTCAATGTCTCGAGCAGTAACGTTAGAGTGCAATTTCTCGTGGAAGTACAGTCTGAGTCTAATGTCTCGAGGAGTAACGTTAGAGGGCAATGTCTCGTTCCGGGAGTAAAGTCAAAATTGTAATGTCTTATGGGAGTAATGTTGGAGTGCAATGTCTCGTGGGAGTGAAGTCAGAGTGCAATATATCGGTGGAGTAACGTCAGAACGCAATGTCTCGTGGGAGTAACGCTAGAGTGCAATATCTCGTTGTGGGACATACCGATATAATATACATTAAAATTAAAATGAACTGCTAAGGTAGTCGTTTTTTTGGTGTGATGATTCGTTGGCGCACACCAATTTTTAACACACCAAAACGATAGAGCAGACATTAGCCGCCATATAATAGTAGAAAGCTCTGTGCAAAATAGTCATTGTTATATTCACACAATGACTGCATTAGTTAATGTGTTCCGAGTATACAGTCAGAATTAAACTCTTCTTCTAGTATATCAAACATTTTTTACAGTTCTTTTGCTCAGTTAACACAATTGGGTTGACATACATATTATACATTGGTTGAACAGATTTGTCTACAAATTGTTTCTAAATGTTTAAAAATTACTGAATTAATCACTAACTATATCTGTGGCGGAATATTACATCTCCATACTTTCATAAATGACTTTTTATTGTCAACACGCCATGTGCATATGCGACTATTTGTGTCATTGCTCTAAATGCGTATTATAGGCAAGCTGCTCTTAACAATTATTGCGAGACTGCATAGAAAAAACAGTTGTAATAAGGCAGATCGGTTTCTTTTTTTTTATTTTGCAAATGACTTTCGTTTAATAAAATGCATCACACTGTCATAGCATATACTTATTTATACTGAACAAATATATTTTATTCATCTCAAGAGAGGCATTATAAAATCAACATGTAAATGAAACACTATTGCAATAGCATATACTGTCATAGCATATACTTATTTATACTGAACAAATATATTTTATTCATCTCAAGAGAGGCATTATAAAATCAACATGTAAATGAAACACTATTGCAAACAATGACATATTTAGCTAAATATGATTCTACTTCTATTAATCGCATGACCCCACATTAAAAACGTTGCCGTGTGGATAAGTATGTAAAAGTGTTTTGATCTATAATATTAAGTGTACAATGTACAGTTATAACCCGTATACATGCTGCTAAAATTTCTCTCTTGACACTGAACTATAACTTTATAGTTTTATATATTATTATTATTTATAGATGTATATTTAAATATCCATATACATATATGTAACGCTAGTTAAATATTTTAAACAACAGTATTTAAATGACATCAAAAAATAACCTGAACATAGGCCAAAAATGGTCTTTATTTAATACTTTGTATGTGGCTACAGCAGCTGAGGTTTCATAAACATTTCAATTTAAGTATATATCATCGACGATTCTCATAACGAAAGCACAACAACCGCATTGCCGCGAGCAGTGCTTAGTTATCATGTATTAACAAATTTAATTATAATTAAGAAAATATGCACGTCTGACATTTATGAACATAAATATATTTGCAATGCTTGGCTCTATGTCCTAAATGGCAATTAAATATTAAACGCCTTATAATCCAATACTGACGTCATATGTCAAAAATGGTGATCGTCAATTAGCATTAATTGTTTAATCTTTTACATCTTCCTCACGAATTGATGGGATAGATGATGATATTTGATATACCTTTAGAAATTCATGCATTATTTGGCCACTGATGTTTATTGCTATACTTTTCATGGTGCGTAACTATAAGCTGTATACGAGGCTTTAACACGTTAGTAGTGCAATCATGGAATGCTTATGCGTGCAAAATGTATTAGTTCATTTTGAGTTTGATTGTTAGGTTTGTACGTAAATGATACAAAATTGTTTCAATTAATACTATTTTTTATATGCAACTTGTTAAGTATAATAAGGGTTTCTCTATTGATAATGTCTCCGGAGTTTCATTATTCCTATTGTTAAGAATCTATTCTAACGTCAATATCATCAAATGACGAGAGCCTCTTTTGTTCTGTTTTCAAGGGAATATAACGGCCTGTATTCACATGGTACTATAGCGCGTAAATCTTGCGACAAACCGTTTTATTTTTGTTTTTGTGCATACTCATCGTATTTGATTGTTATTTGATTAATCTTAACATTGTTTATATAAAACCAAAGCATGGTTTTGCATGTGATACACTTTCAAAAGCAAACACAGGAAATTATTCCACTTACAATAGCATGTGAGAAGCACCAGAATAACTGTTGTTACTGATAACATTCACAATGTGTGACTTGTTTCAACAAATGAGGCGCAATACAAAATACGAAGAAATACCAGATCTAAAGACGTTTTCCACGAAATCAACTATTCAAAGTAATTAATTGAACTATCTCCTGGATATATTCGGTTATCTATTGATTCACTATTAACTATTAGCCAGTTCTTTAAGAAATACCAGCATGGTTGTTATGCGATTTTGAAAGCAACAAACTAATATACAATTATAACATAGGTGCAGTCAAAACTGTTTGCCCAATGTGGAGGGATGTCTGTTTGAACAGTTCAATTTGTCACCCCGAAACCGAGGGCCAACAGTTTTGACTGTTCCCCAAACTCTAATGTGATAACTGCTTTGTTGTTGTTTTTGTTTGTTAATTTCAATTAGATCTATATAATGATTCTTTTTAAACAAAATAATGTTTAATTTGACCATCTGAAGCTTAGTACCGTTTCAAACAGAAAATAGACAGGATAGATTTTATTTTATCCCATTCGCACGCCGGCAATTACGAAATAACACCTCTCGGGATGAACGTAGCCATATTTCAACACTGTGGAAAAAGCAAACACGCACAATATAATAACTTCATCGTGTTAATTTTCCTGGCGCCATTCTTGTTATATTCGCCACGCTCGCGTCGTGGTTCAGGTTGTTTAAGCCTCGCTAAATAAACTTATCTTTATTCAACACTAACCTAGTGTTATCTATCCATGATATGAACCTGCATGTATGGAGAAACAGAAACAAGTGGTTACAAGAATATCTACGAAGACCGAATAAAAACAGAAAGACTGACTATGAACATGTTTGTCAATTTACGTAGATTGGTCTCAACTGTACACTTTATCGGAAACTGTGGTATTCTCCGCCGGTCACAGTGACGAAAAATTGCAGTGTAATTGAGATCTATAACTAAATAATTGTTTGGAGAAACACCGTTGCGTGCTTATAACAGTCAAAACTGTCAACCGGTAACGGTTCATATCTATCCGGAACAGTCGTATCCATAATGAAATGGTGAAAATGGCGATATAGCATTTATATAGGCGATCAGTTAATAATTTTAAATACGTCTGAGTTTGAGAAGGACTGTTTCGCAGACACGAGTCATGATTGAGAAAACTCCAGGGCATGTTTTGTTATTCTTCGCAACATGCATTTAATAATTCAAATATAAATGTACGAACGAAGGTGCGTTATGATGAAACAATACATGTAATCATGTTTTACTATTTTGCAGGCTACACACAAGAAGATACAACAAGACTCCCCTGAACGGAGTGTAGGGACAGGTGCGTTGCAAAATGTGAATTTACAGTGAGAAGTGCTCGGCCCATTCCGCAACAATTTATGTTTGCATTTACAGTTTGAATTACATAGAAATAAATGTGGTCAATAACAAATTTAAATACTACAGAACCCATGTAATGCTAATGATGTGATAAGTAAGGTCTTAATGTCGCAACAAATTGCCCATCTGATTAAATAAGACAACTTGATCTAATTTCTTTTTTTATTAACTTGGATGTTTAAGACAGTCAGTTTAAGACAGTCAGTGCGCGGGTGTTCCAGATGAGAAAGGTTTCGACGCAGGCAAGTTGCTTGTTGTTCGTATGTCCTTGAATGTCGCAACAAATTTCCCATCTGATTAAATAAGACAACTTGATAGAGATCTAATTTCTTTTTTGATTAACTTGGATGTTTCAGACAGTCAGTTTAAGACAGTCAGTGCGCGGGTGTTCCAGATGAGAAAGGTTTCGACGCAGGCAAGTTGCTTGTTGTTCGTATGTCCTTGAATGTCGCAACAAATTGCCCATCTGATTAAATAAGACAACTTGATAGAGATCTAATTTCTTTTTTGATTAACTTTGATGTTTAAGACAGTCAGTTTAAGACAGTCAGTGCGCGGGTGTTCCAGATGAGAAAGGTTTCGACTCAGGCAAGTTGCTTGTTGTTCGTAAGTCCTTGAACGTGTGTTGTGTCCATTGTTTAAATGTTATTTAATTCATTGAATGTATCGACGCAGGCAAGATGCTTGTTGTCCGCATGTCCTGACTATATATTCTTTTGATAGTTTATACGCTATTGAATCTATTTACAAATCTATTCACCCTGGATGTTACATATCATTTTGAACATATGTCGTTACCTCATTTATAAAGCAAACGTTTGGACATCATGTGAATTCCTATTTAATACATCATTACTTACCAGCATGTATACATGTCCTAAAATAAACACTATTTCTTATATTGGATATATCATTGTTTTCATAAATGCATGTGCGAAATAAGGCTAAGCGATATACCTCCCAACAACCCATCCCCCCCAAAAAAAAATTGTTTCTTAATAAATATACACCAATTCTGCACGTATGTTTACCTTTGTAGTGTTATGTTTGTGAAAACAAACAATACAAAACATGTGTACACGAGTCATTGCAGTTGTGTATGTTTCTCAAATATTGCTTGCAGTTCTGTATGTTTCTAAAATATTGTTTACAGTTGTGGATGTTTCTCAAATATTGCTTGCAGTTGTGAACGATTCTCAAATATTGCTTGCAGTTGCGTATGTTTCTCAAATATTGTTTGCAGTTGGGTATGTTTCTCAAATATTGCTTGCAGTTGGGTATGTTTCTCAAATATGGCTTGCAGTTAGGTATGTTTCTCCAATGTTACTTTCAGTAGTGTATGTTTCTCACATATTTTGAAACCAGTGATTAATATACATTATCGTCTTGATCTGATTAACCACATGCAAGTATTGTTCATATATTTTGAAGACGATTTATTTTCGCTTGACAGACGTTTATGCGTTATATTTTTGTACTAAACACAAGTAAGTAATATTACTTACATGTGTTTAAAAATGATCTTTTATTTAACTTTTATTTAATATATATATATCATCTTTATAGGCATATAAGTTTTATTTTAACATGATACTCGCAAATTTTTTTATAGACAAAGATAAAAATTATCGTTGTTTAACTACCCAATAAACAACGCAAAAAGAAGTCCCGATTCTGAGTGGTGCATGGTAAAAAGTAGTTCCATTTACAATAGCAAAAATATATGCCAAATCATGTGAGAATCGAAATAAATTTCGCATTATCGTTGTTTATCGGCCAATAAACAACTCTTTGTCGTGTGAAAACACCTTGAGCTAACGCCCTCGTGGTTTAATTCTTACGCATCAGAACTCAGAATTGTTGTTTACTGGCCGATAAGCAATGCAAAAAATATATTTTTAATAATTAAATATTAGTGTATTATGTTCACACCATTTATTATTGCATTCTACCTTAGGTAATATTCATACCACAAATCTGATTATTGCCATGTTACAGTCAGGAATTCCATTAATTTGCACATGCAACTTTTTGGAACAAATATTACCATACTTCTGTGAAATTTGAGTGTATTACACCTTCAATAATAAACTACTGCATATTCTTTGCTTAGACAGGCTGAACATATTTAACAATTTTGTGATATATAATGTTGTCATTTCGTTCGAGATATGATTAACTCAATCCGAACTTGATAAGCATGACGGATGCATCAAATGTTCAGATACGATGAACCCGACTGATACTTCAGATTAAAAGGTTCAGAAATGTTGTCTTTTAACATCACACATTTCTCTTCTGTCTGCGCTACACAACGAGACGCCATGTACAACTTTTCCAATTCCTGTGCCAATACGTTCTTTTAATGGATTCCATATTTCTTTCACAGAAATCCGGGAGCTGTTCCGGCTGTTCGACACGAACAATGACAGCACCATGTCCATCCAGGAACTCGGCAAGGCCATGAGGTGCCTCGGTATGATTCCCACGCAGCGGGAGGTCGCTGATGCCACGAAGACATTGGACGCCAATGGTTTGTGCATCGTAACATAAGCAAAACGTTACATTCATGAAAGACACTGTTTCCTTCATAAGCAACATAACATTCTTTGACAAGCAAGATTAAGTAACATTCATCAGCAAGACGACGTTACATTCTTAAGCAAGAGATATACATTCATAAGCAAGAGAAAGTTACATTCATAAGCAACATAAAGTTACATTCCTTAAACAATAGAAATTTGCATTTATTAGCAAGACAACGTTACATTCATAAGCAAGAGAAAGTTATAAGCAAGACTAGAAATGTGACCATAGGACACGAATGCCCTCGCTAATTGGGACTGGTACAGAAATGTATAAGCAGTTAAAAGTTAATGTTTATCACATGTTAGTGTATGTTGTAAAGCTGAAATAAGTTTGCATGCAGAACAATGGGTGGAAACTATTCGCAAATTGAGAGTTTGACCTTGGAGCTACGGATCGGGGTCTCATGAAAATGAACGTTTCTACCAAGTAATTTCAAAATACACCCAAAAATGACAGAGTTATTGACCGGACACAAACAAGTTCCCATGTTGGCCTTTGACCTGTAAGTGTGACATTGGCCTGAGGTACAGGCATTAGTCTTGTGCAAGACACATCGCCTCATGATGGTGAACATTTCTACCAAGTAATTTCACAATCAATGTCGAACTGGCAGCGTTATTGATCGGACACGAAAATCAGACACTTTTTTCGACCTTTGACCTCCATGGGTGACCTTGACCTTGGATGTTGGTATCTGCATCTTGCGCGCCACACATCATCTTATGATGTTGAACATTTCTGCGAAGTAATTTCACATTCCAGAAACGACTGAGTTATTGAATACACGAGAACAGACCCCATTTTGTGCTTGGACCTCCAAGTTTGACCTTGACCTTCGAGGTACGGACCTGGTTCTTGCGCCCGACATATGGTCTCATGATGGTGAACATTCCTACCAAGTTATTGTAAAATTCATCAAGAAATGACAGAGTTATTCACCGGACACGAAAAACAGACCAAATATTTGACCTTTGACCTCTAAGTGTGACGTTGACCTTCGAGGTATAGACCTGGATGTTTCGCGCGACACGTTGTCTCATGATTTTTTTTTGAACATTTTTACCTAGTAATTTTAAAATCCATTCAGAAATGACAGAGTTATTGACCGGACACGACAATCAGACCCCATTTTTGACCTTTGACCTTTAAGTGTGACATTGACCTTGGAAGTATGGACCTGAATATTGGGTGCGACACATCGTTTCATGATTTTGAACATTTATACCATCTAATTTCAAATGACAGAGTTATTGACCGGAAACGGAATACCCGTACGTGCGTGCGGACGGACGCACGCACACACGAACGGACAGGTGTAACACTTAATGCCCCTCCACCTTTCTTCGAATGGCGGGGGCAGAAAAAAAAGTGCATTTGATTTCGCCCCGAATAGTTTTAGCTCTTGATTGTAAAATGCACTTCCGACAGCGTTAATGTTTGGTGATATCTTATTGTTCGTTATTCACTAATTGATCTTAATCGCGAATCACTGCATGGTCAGTTTTACGATCACTGTTATATGTTATTGTTATTCCTGGACAATGCGTGAATATGCTTATTTATTCAATGCTTTGTATGATATAGAAAAATATATGTGAAATATATTCCTATATCACTCACAGTGAGGGATACTATTTTGGGTCCCGATTCAATACAGTAAATGAAACGGACCTTCGTCGATGCCGGGCTCAAAACTGTGCAATGACGTCATTATTTTGATGTCTAGACGTTATAATTCCCGCGATTATTTCGAATAAAATGCAAAACAAAGGTTAATAAAGCATAAAATGAAAATAAAAAGCGCAAACGCTCGTGAAAATATAAATTGTCTCTCGTTCCGTTGATGATATCCCGCATTATGACACCGAAACCAAAGAAATATCCTCTATGTATTAATTTTAATGTCTAACCATTCAATTTTTATACCGGCTTTAAATTGACAGCCATAGCCGTGTAATGGACCTGCGCTCTTGTTGAGATCGTGAGTTCGATATTCGATCCCTACTCTGAAAGCCTACAAATGATATTTTTCATAATAAATTAAGTACAGGTACTATTTCTGCTCAGGAAACGGACTCGAATGTGTTTCAGTAAGCCTTAATTTTTGGACACAGTCGAGATAAAATAACTCGCTTAATCTATATTGTGTCTGCTAGTTTGATACAATACCAGTATCAGGGATTTGACCTTTTTGTGACTTGTACGCTCACAATTAATGTTAGGCTTTTCGGAGAAACGCATTTAATATGGTGCTATAAAACCTTAATAAGAAGTGGTTTGTATTAGATCATCCGACCCTCGATAAAATATAGAAACTCTAAAAACAGAATCTATGTGATTTTAGTAATCATACGCCATTTCTGTCTCTCATAGTCACCCTATATTATAATACTAGTTTTATATTACAGAAGGTAAATCCATGTTTAATGTGCAAATAATGTTTTATAAATGTCAGTCTCATGCAAATAAGATGACGAATGTATGCAGTAATTGTACGTGTATATCATGTCTGGTTAATTGTTTACCTAACTGCATGTGAACCACTAGCAATATCGATACAAGGAGATAAACTCTCTTTATCCTACCACTAAATGCTTTTATAGAAGGAAACTCTACCTGTCAGATAAACTTTTGCTTTATCCGACAGGCAAGGTTTATCTGACACCCTCATTAATATACTTTTGACGGACTACTTTTACCAGGAAAATGTGAGTGACGTCATAAACAAGTAATTTTAAAGGTTACGAAATGGGGCGATATTTAACAGTTCATCTAATGGTGAAAATAAGACACTAAACATTCAGTAATTACATTTTATTATATACCTTACAATAAATACTACATTACAATAAATTAAATAGTAACACATTTGTAGAGGAAAAAGAATCAATAACAGTTAGCTATCGACACAATACAGGTAGTTTCGGTTTAAAATAACTCGCCAAAATTCGCGTGCGCGCGTAATGACGAAATCAAATCAAACGTCATTCAGTTGAGTTTTAAGTTTACACAGTGTTGGAATTTAAAAAGAGCAATCAGATTACAATCTTTAGTGTTTCTGTGTTTTTTTTTATGGATTATGATAATAAGATTTATATCAAATAGTGTATCCATGGAACATATGGCTCGAATGGAACCGGTGAGATTAATTCCATTTCAATTTTCTATAAGTCGAGTGTATTCCGAGCTGGAGTGTTGTGGGCGGAGAACAGAGTTGCCATCATAAGGTGTTAGATCTAGTAATTTGGATGCAGTCTTCGATTAGTTTACTTTTGAAAGGAAATTTACATAAAGGGTTATTTCTTTGATGAATAAACCGTTTCTTTGTTGGTTGATCAAAGAAAGTCTATCCACAAAGAATTACTCGCTTACACCAACTGTTTTTAAAGGAATAGAAGGATTATGTTTGCACCTTTATCGATCATGCCATGTGCGGATTAACAACTCACTATGGAATCTAGAACCTCTGTAAAACTGGACAACACGACGTTTTTATCAATGAAAAAATCGGGTGAGTAAGGTGTATTTCATTTTTAATTTTATGCTGTGTCATTCTGGAATAATTGAGTCACACGAGTTGTGTGTATATTTTGAAAGATAATAGAAATGGTATATAATAAACATCTCGACGAAGATAAATCCTGCATATACACTTTTGCAAAGTTAAAATTGCCAGCCATTTTGGTCTTTTGTTGTTGAACAGTTTGGTCGAAACACGGACTTGCATTTGAATAAAACCTTCTTTTATCTACTGTAGTGTGTAGCATTTGGCATGGTGAACATATTTGAAATGAAGCATATGGCGATAGTTTATCTTGTTACACTGCGTTTTGCATTGAATTGTTTCGGACTATTTCGAGTGGCGGAAACATCATGAATATATTCCATATTACTAGGCAAGGTTAGATTCAGTAAATTTAATGCGTTTTTGAGTATTGTTTCAAATAATTAAACGTTAATAGTGTGTTTGTTAAACATAAAATAAATAAATACAAATATGGTAGGATAAATAGAAAATTAGGTTAGTGTCTATGTGTACTTGAATTTATCCGACTCGTCTCCGAAAGGTTTACACGGCTCGGCAAGCCTCGCCGTGTAAACCTTTCTTTAACTCGTCGGATAAATTCAAGTACACAAAGACACTAACCTAATATTCTCTATTTCAATAGCTTGAGAGGAAAATAAACACATAGTGCAAAATAACCGAACAGTTATGTAATGTTAATGCCATGGTCGACATCGACAACAAAACTCTGAAATCATTTCCACTTACAAGTGTTCGGTAAACATGTTGTTGTGTTAATCAATCGGCATGCTCAGCATCAACAACATTCTCACTCCCCTGTAACCCACTGTAACTCGAAATGTTTTTGAATGTACAAGTATTGAACTGAAAACAATTCATCAGCCAAACCAATAGTTTTAATGGTCATATAATTACGGTCTAATTAAATCGTTGATGCTGCTAAATCAATTTTTGCTAGTCCTAGAAAAAGAGTGATTGGTGAGGTTACGAGCGCTTACACTTTTACGACGTTTTAGAGGTTTTTGGTTTGAGGTAATGAAGCTATGATTAGATTTTCTACGTTTTTTGGAGCATAGAAAATTACGGGAACATATTTGTACTCTGTTAATGTCCGTCAAAGTTTGCAGATGATACATTGCGCGGTTGTAGGTTTAAAATTATTGATGAAAACTTAACAACGAGCAATTGTATGTGCACAATTTAACTATCCGTTAAGAAAATGAAACATTGACAAAATTACAAACCTCTAAGAATAAAATCATATTTACTTCGATGTCTAAAACAGTTCTTAAACAGTTTTAATAATAAAAGTTTCGTTTAAAATACAAGTTTTAGGTTTGTAAGATCTCTTTCTCATTTTCCAGGTAATGGGCGGATTGAGTTCCAAGAATGTTATGCATTCATGCAGGCAGAAATGGCCAAAGTCAGTAAGTAGGAATTTTGATACATTACAGTAATTGTCCAGATTTATGATAGGATTTTTCATATGGATCGTCTGTCTTATTAGAGTATAGTACGGAATCCTGTTAAAGCCAGTTAAATGTCGCCCTGTACATGACTGCGACGATGCGACAGTTTAACTTATAGTTATCGTCCACATTTCGCGTTTCTTTGGAATACTACATAACGATAATTATCGCCGAAATTTCGCATTGTCGCGGTCTGGCACACGTTGATAATTATTGTCCAAATCTCGCTTCGTCGCATCGTCGCGGTCTAGCACACAGCGATGATTATCATCCAAATGTCGCTTCGTCGCATCGTCGTGGTCTAGCACAGAGCGATAATTATCGACCAAATCTAGCATTGTCGCATTTTAGCCCCCCGCCCCCGGACTATATGCACGAGATAGTGTTGTATTCGGCACCGTACTTGCTTAAGGTTACGCATGCGCAAATAAATTCCTTCTTTTGTTACATATAAAATATTCAAAGTGTGATCTCACTTTTCACCATGACCAAGCTACTTTCCAATATGTCACCATACATTGTTGGAAAGATGAGGACATAACCTTTTGAAAAAACAGCATGTCAAAACATTCTATGTGTTGTAACTCAAAATATTTACCTTAGAAAAACACCAGTATTGACGGGCATGGAGGCTGCCATTTTGCGCAAGAATACATGTGCCAAAAGTTACGAAGATGGGCACCACTAGACAAAATTAGTGCACAAAAACAGCCGTTTTTGTAACTGCTTACCAATATACCTTTAAATGATACCAAACATATCATTTAAACAGTATTTTACAAATTATATGCACCCTGCACTCAACCATATGTGCTTATTATCTAACTCATGTAACCCTGAGGATGTGACTTCCGTTTTGGGGTAATTAGACCTTAATACCAGCGCACGGTAAGACGGTCTCAGAGTAAAAAAAGAACATGGACACCGTAGAAGAAACCGTCAGTCATATTCTTTCATTGCCACGGCGGGACAATGTCACATGTAACCGGTGTCGAGATTTGGACGATAATTATCGTCCAAATTGCGCGTGTCAACGTTTTTCGAAGTGCGAGATCTGCAAATTATAAAAATTAAATAGTCGCGTTGTCGCATATTTGCCGTTTTGTACAGAGCGAAACTTTAACTGGCAAAAACAGGATTCCTTAGTATAGCCATCTAAAAATTCAACGTGATATCGTCTTTGCCAGACTGCGGTATAAATATATCACATTCATCTTCTATGGTGGCATAGAACTGCCATACGATAACCACTTAACGTTCGCCAAAACATACGCGTTACCATTGATATATTATGATATATATCTGGATACTACGATAGCGTTTGCGAATTTTTTTTCGCAATATATTTTATTATTATACTAAAGTATTCTGGGCCTTAAAGTGCCCAGAACTTACATTAGATACATTTTCTTGGGGTTGCGATGACTTTCGAATCATCATACTGACACGAATATTATCACGCTAATTATCTTACAATGCAAATCTTAACACGTTTATATTCGTGATACCATTTAATGTTAATGTATCGCAGATGTATTCGCAAACCAATCCGTAATGTCAGTTATCTAACACGAACATTATCATGATAATTATCTTAGAACGAAAATGTTTACTGGCTGATATTTGTGCTACCACATAACTGGCTGATATTTGTGCTACCACATAACTGGCTGATATTTGTGCTACCACATAAGTTTTTATTAAATAACAGTCTGATCTGGGCAGTTTCAGGCCTATTTTTTTCATTTACCAAATAAATATCTTACTTCGAAAGAAATCGCTAACTTCATTATGATATAAAATAAATAACACGAAACTTAGGTGGTAACACGAACATTTTCGCGAACCTTAAGTAGTTACCGTAAGGCAGTACTATGCCACCATAATCTTCACCCGATTGTGGTATAAATGTATTTTTTACAAGAAGACATACTTTTCCAGTGTTGCTGTTTGTTTTAATCCATATCTCTTCAACAACATATTATAACGTATTCCTTTAGGTGACCAATCTTTTATAAACAGAGAGGACATCGTTCGTTCAGATTGCATCGTTCGTTCAGAGGACATCGTTCGATCAGCATTTCGAACGTTTGATAGAGATGGAAACGGTTACATTGATGAGAAGGAACTGAGGCAAGATAAACAAGCAAACTTGCGATATTTCTTTTCTTAATTTAGTTAAACAATGGCATACAAAATGATACGATCATACAATTGTTATAAATTGAATTTTATATTAGATTATGTATTAAACGAGCATTATACAATATAACAAATACATGCGCAAAGAAATCAGTTGACCTATAGATGACCTATAATTATATTAAAAAGCAATGTGAAATCAACGCCGACAATGGTTGTAAAAAACCTGTCATGCAAAATGTACAATTAAAACACTTATGCAAAAAACGAAAATAATTGAAATTCAACAGTGGAATCGTTCGCAATGTTAGTACGTTAAATTAAACTGGATAATCATTTAAAAGGCTCTATAAATACAGGAGATTAACTAAAGATTGCTAAATTAGAATCGTTTATGACACTCATGCTAATTTGATATATTTCGCTGGTAAGAACACTGGTTATGTTAATGCTTAAAACGCGAAACTTTGTAAACTAAATAAACAAAGGATAAATATGCACAATATTTGAACAGAAGTACATCGTCTTTCTTAACCATCAATATATAACATCAAATGTATATCAAAGGGTCATGTGAAAAGGGCAGTGATCGGACATTCATAATTATTACCCGTATACATGTTTAAGAAAGGCGTTTTAGCGATAAATTACGAAACTAGCATTCACTAGTGTCAGGTCAATTTGCCCGAGCTAAATATGTGAGTTTTGATACTTCTTATGATACAGATGGAGTGTTGTCATTGTTTAAATTTTAAATAATGTTGATGTTGATAGAGTTGCCATGAAACAGCTGAGTGAGGCGCTCACGGACAAGGAACTGGACGATTTGATGACACAGGCGGACATAGACGGGGACGGCAAGATCAACTATGAAGGTGAGATGGTCAAACACAATTGTATGTATCATTGATATATGAGTATATAAAGGCAAGGTTTGTTAATGGCAAATATAAATATGGTTGTATCATACATTTGATTAACATATGTATTTTAATATAACAATAATAATAAAAAAGGAATTAATAATGTACCAAACAGTGATTGTACCACTTTACCAGGTTACAACATGTGGGCAGTAGAATAGAACAAGCATACAATTGATTTTATCAGAGACAATTTACTAACTTATCTTAACATTAAATATACACATGTGTTTGAGTTAAAAATAAAATATATTTTTATTATGACATAAATGTATATTCCAATTTGTTGGTAAAAGGTGATTAATTTAGAACAAACATTAATGAATTGATAAAACTTTACTAAGAGACAGACACAAAACAAAATAAGGAAGTTGACATATTGCATGCATTTTATTTTATTCTTTCTTCACATCGGCATTGAAAAAAAAAAGCCCGTGGAATAAACTTAGCTGTATTTCCACACTGTGGAAATATGCCTGTCGCGTTCACGCCCTACGTTTTCTATTCCGAAAAACGATACTATCGCCATTGTTCACTTTTGCCGATCTTATCTGCTGGCCAGTCATTGGAAGCTTATTTATACGTATTGCATTCGAAAAATACACAAACATGTTCTCCATAATAATGAAATTAAATTGAAGTTATGCATGTGCGTCGTTTCGGATTTTTTTTAAACGACCAGGAAGGTCATGTTCATTTACTGTGTATTGATCTATTTATAGATCATACATGTTATAGATCATTACTCAATTGAGTCTTTGTTGAAGTTTATTTTCATTGTTAACAGTGTTATTCCATTAAATTTTGTAAAGTAAAATAAGAATATACAAACAAAACTGTTGAAGGCCAGAAATGATAATCGTACTACAGCTTATAGATTCCACAATTTGGTATACATTTGTTGTTTTATATTTTGGAAGAAGATATGTGGGATAAATAGAATACTAGGATTAGTGTTGAATATAGAGAAGTGTATATTGCTCAGCTCGAAAATCCAGAGCTCTCGCCAAGGCTCGTGCTAGAGTTTTCTATATCTCGCAAGATAAACTTCTCTATAATATTTCAACACTAACCTAGTATTCTCTATATGTATGATTTTACATGTGTTGTTATATCATAGAAAATTTCTCATATAAGATGGTATATTGATACAATTTCAGAGTTTGTAAAGATATGGTGTGAAGCGACATGGCAGACATAGACGGGGATGGCAAGATCAACTATGAAGGTGAGATGGTCAAACACAAATTGTATGTAACATTGATATATGAGTATATAAAGCCAAGGTTTGTTAATGGCAAATATAATAATGGTTGTATGATACATTTGATTAACAGATGTATTTTAATATAACAAGAATATATAAGAAACATAACCGTTCATTGTACCATAAAGCATTCTTATATTCGTATATAACAAATACAGATGATGTAAGTACAAATGGAATTAATAACATGTGGGCAGTAGAATAGAACAAGCATACAATTGATTTTATCAAAGACAATTTACTAACTTATCTTAACATTAAATATACACATGTGTTTTGGTAAAAATAAAATATATTTTTATTATGACATAAATGTATATTCCAATTTGTTGGTAAAAGGTGATTAATTTAGAACAAACATTAATGAATTGATAAAACTTTACTAAGAGACAGACACAAAACAAAATAAGGAAGTTGACATATTGCATGCATTTTATTTTATTCTTTCTTCACATCGGCATTGAAAAAAAAAAGCCCGTGGAATAAACTTAGCTGTATTTCCACACTGTGGAAATATGCCTGTCGCGTTCACGGGCTACGTTTTCTATTCCGAAAAACGATACGATCGCCATTGTTCACTTTTGCCGATCTTATCTGCAGGCCAGTCATTGGAAGCATATTTATACGTATTGCATTCCAAAAATACTCAAACATGTTCTCCATAATAATGAAATGAAATTGAAGTTATGCATGTGCGTCGTTTCGGATTTTTGTTAAACGACCAGGAAGGTCATGTTGATATTGATCTATTTATAGATCATACATGTTATAGATTATTACGCAATTGAGTCTTTGTTGAAGTTTATTTTCATTGTTAACAGTGTTATTCCATTAAATTGTGTAAAGTAAAATAAGAATATACAAATAAAACTGTTGAAGGCTATAATTTTGTTTATTTTTATAGAGTCTTTGGACTACTTTTGTACACAAACTTTGCTTTCCAGAAATGATAATCGTACTACAGCTTATAGAATTCCACAATTTGGTATACATGTATTGTTATATATTTTGGATGAAGATATGTGTGATAAATAGAATACTAGGATTAGTGTTGAATATAGAGAAGTGTATATTGCACAGCTCGAAAATCCAGAGCTCTCGTCAAGGCTCGTGCTAGAGTTTTCTATATCTCGCAAGATAAACTTCTCTACAATATTTCAACACTAACCTAGTATTCTCTATATGTATGATTTTACATGTGTTGTTATATCATAGAAAATATTTTCTCATATAAGATGGTATATTGATATAATTTCAGAGTTTGTAAAGATATGGTGTGAAGCGACATGAAGGACACACGAAGGAGCCTAATCATTTGTGCATCGTCATCCACGCAGAATGTGCAGCGCCTTGCTCAATAACTTTGAATTATTAAAACAGTTCTTATGAGAATGTATTGATAGTTAAATTTGAAAAGCATTGGTCGAAAATAGAAACACACGTCATAGTATAAGTATAATACTATGCACCGTGTATAACAAAGATCACAGAGTTAAACTATTCAAACAGCCAATATGTGTTCAGTATCATTTCTAGATATTATCTCATGAGAAGATAATTATCGAGGGCATGAATAATAAGCGTCGATTTGCAATGCAAACCAGTCTGACTAAATATAACAGGTTATACTATACATCTACCCAATTGTCGTCCCACGACTGTTTAATGTCTAAGCGGCTGATGTTATCCAATCGTTGATATTGCACTGCAAAAAACATAAAAGTTCGAAATATATTAACTATTTTAACAGTTAATCATGTCCAATTTAAGTACACTGACAGCATAAATAATTCAAATACATTTACTTTAGATATGATTGTCATGTGTTCAAATATCCATTGCTTGCAAAATCTACTTATTGCATTGGCAATCAACATGATTGTAACTCGACAATAAACATCGTAAGTTTAAGAATACGTGAAACAAATAATATTGAGAAAACAAAACATACAATTGATTAGTATTTTAGCTGTTGAGAATCAAAGCAAACTAATGCGGGAGTATGGTAAATTAAACTTGGAATCAACATAATCACGAAATACAATGCTTAAAATCATTTGGCTATGTCATATAACATCATTGAGTTCAGCGTTCTCCGGATGTGTAACACAGTTTAACCAGCAGCCACAAATTATCTTCCTGCCATATATGTGTGGCGGTTCTTTCTATGGTGAAAAACAGCAATGAAAACTTGACAAACCCTTCGTTACATATTGAAATAATGATTTGTTGATCATTTTTAACACAATATAACACGTTGTCTGTATTTGGTTGAGACTAAGCATAAGAATTCGTTCAATCAAATTTGTCGACAGTCTCCATTCCTCACATTTTTCATGAATAGATGAGCTACCTGATGGTACAACAAAGTTGACACAATGGCCTGCAGCTTCTAGCATTTTAGATGAAGGCCAATGGCCTGGTCTTCGTCTAGATATGACGTGTTGAATTTCAGGACCTGATAGACAATAACGTTGTCCATGGGCTGCTCGATTGCTTCATTTTCCAGTGTACGACCAGCCGTCTCTGGTCCGTGCAGACGAACTTGACCGGCACTGGATTCGATAATAATGGCCGGGCCATGTATAAGAAATTCGCCGATAAACAAGTTTGCAGAAAGATCCAACCGAGCGTTTAACGTGACATCTGATCTTAGCAATATTTCACCAGATGACAATCGACTGTAGATATGTCTCTCCTCGTCTTCCAGCTCCGCAAATTCAATCACTGGTGACGGTGCTGTGAGACTGACTGCTTGCAAGTAGTAATGTTGAGGAGGAGTACTGCTATTTTTAAACATCCTTAGCGTTCTTCCGATTGTTCAGTCGTCCCATCGTGTGAAAATTTCGGGTAAATGTTTGGCATAAAGGATATCAAAGTCCGAATTAAAAACAGGCGTTGCCGTACCTTCAGACTAGCTTCCAAAGATAAAAACGGTCGCTGGGTCATATGGTTCCATATATAATAAACCAGATCGTTTTTTGGCCGTTACAGTTTCACACTTGACTCCCACCCTTTCAAGTTCCCTGGAAAGCATCGTTGATAAGTTTTGTTCAATCTGAAACGTTTACGTCAATTATTAAAATTACATATAAAAGATTTTACTAATATTTACATTCAAGACGGTACACTGTATCTAAAAGTAAATATTATTAAGTTAATTTACTTTATTAAGTGCTGGAAATTAAAATATCTACAACAAAATGCATACTTTTTATATAACAAAGTGTATTATAAATGTATCAAATGTTCAGTTACATGCATCGCAAACATACATTTGTATCGTTATAAATATTTCACGTTCATGGAACAAGTTACACTTTTTTTCAATATGAAGATGAATACACGTTTTCCTAATATAATCATAAGTACACAAGGCATATTACCGAAAAACGTAAATATATTACGCACCATTTTGTTATCTGAGCCCGATTGTGTGTAAATCCTTTTGGCAAAAGTGTAGTCATCTACGATTATATTGTAAACAATTGAAATCTTATCGATATGCACAGTGTGTCGCGTTATGCTACCCAGTTTGTATCAATACACAAGTTGAAATGCAACGAGATTAAACATTTTACATCGTTATTTAACAAATGTTCAATATTCTGTATTGAATGGCATAGCTTACATCGCACGGCCTCTCTGGCGATACCACGAAATCATTTTATATCTAGACTTGAATATACAGCGGAAACTTGAAAACAATTTGTTTGCAGCGTTTGCCAAATCATTGAGATTTCTCTTTTGTAACGTGGCTGATACGAACATGAAGGCAGTCTTTATTAACATTGACAACTTCAACAATGATGTCGAAATAATTGTGCTTGGATTTTTATTCGTCTGTATTTAAGCGTGCAAAAGGTTTAGTCCCAACGATTCAATATAATCGTCATGAAATAATCTTAAAATCAAACAACTGCAGTAGGGCAATGGAGTGGCGTGTACTACAATGACAAACGCTAACTTGACAAACCCTAACATTTAGATTATATGGAACTCATCGAACACATTGCCATATATACACATGATCAGTATCAAACACATTTTTATTTAATCAAATCAAAGAGACATTTACCATTACATGGTAATCAAAACATATAAATAAACAGATAACAATAAGTAAACATTTTGTTCTTTGAATGTATTATGACTGATTATAAAAAGTCAGAAAAGTACAGAGGTATAACTTTGCTATTGTGAAACCATCTCGGATTTATCGTATCAAAATATGAACGGTTTTTAACGCAACGACATTTTTTAAATACCGGTTACGTTTGCTGTTGTTATCTTTGTGTTGTTTGTCCTATATCAAATTTATTTATATATATATTGTTGACTATTGACTATACATGCAAAGCCATCATATTTCACCTATATCTGCTGTCTGGCGTGTTATTCGCAACTTTATTATAATTAGTTTGAAGAGCAATGTCCCTTTATATTTTGATCTCATCTACGATAATAACTTCAGATGTATTTATGGACTGAGCTTTTCATACATTTGAATATTTAATTAATGGTTTTCTTCATTTAAATACATTATACCGTTGTTCGCATCTTCATAGTTTCAAGTTTTGTGTTGACTGCCGGATGGCATGTATATAAATATTCAAGTGAACGAGACATTTTGTCCAATAATGTTACTTTGTTTTTACCTAATTAATTATTTGCCGACTTCATACAATAAGTACGTGGTATTTGCATGTGATGCATATCTCAGAAATGTGAGCGGAAATTAATCCTATAACAATAGTTAGGGGATGCTTAAATTGGTGTCGACCAACTCTATATGCTAGTATGTGTGTATTTCCATGCCTTGTATTGGCAATTCAACAAGAATAACTCACGTAGTAGAATATCATATAAAGCCCCTTGGCCACAAAATCAGTACTGACAAACTAAACTTTTCTTATGCTGTATTTGCATCAAATTATCGTCTACACAGAGTATGTATGACGAATAAACTCGTAACGTCTTTGGCAATGACGTCATACATGTGACGTACATGACTGACTGGACCAAAATCTGAAAAACATATTCAATAGATGTGCAATAAATATTTTCAATTCAATGTATCGTAGAATGAGATAACGTTTTACTAAAGTATTTACGTGAACAAAATACGTGTTTCCGTATCGAAACATTTGCTTCGAAATGTTATTTAAAAATGTCAAGAATGCCAAGTGCGTAAAATATAAGATGGTTGTAAACTCTTTGATTTGAATATTTCATTTAATTTAATACTAATATGTAGAAAGTGCGATGTTATATTAGCGATTCTCTTGTTTGTGGGAAAAATAAATTAATGTGCCCTAATGTTATTCATTTTGAGCACAAATTACTGGCATGCGACTACATGTAAATAAAACATAGCTATTAACTATGTGAAAAACAATATTTACAGCCTACATTTCTGCTCACGAATCGTGTGTTGCAGTTAAAGATAATCTTAACAACAACCCGTATAAGAGGACGTGTAGCACTATTGTTACCCTGCCTACTGGAATCTGTAACAAATGAAGACGAACGTTGTTAAACCATCTCTTCAGCTGCATCAGCATACATTATTTATATCGTCTTTGCTTTATAAAAAAATACACGCTGAACTATTTACAGTCATGTTGCGGATCCGTCCTTCACGTCCTGAGGTAGTCAACTGATTAGGTATAGGGTTGATAGATCTTTAGATAGGATTCCCCCATGAATCAAATTTCGAGTTGAAACAGAATTTTGCAAGGCTTTGGAAATGAAGCCTAAATCCTTTTAAAGATCTTTGATGTGATTTTTAAGGAACCTCTTTGGCGGTCGATGAGATTGATTGGAATTGTGTGTTCGTGAGTCCATCATTTCCTGTTTCTCCATGTTTATCTTGTTTACAACACTGATTCTGCAAAATCTACGGAATTCCTTTTGCGCTCTTAACGTGCCAGAAAGTAAGGGTCAAATATGCTATGGCTTTTACTCATGTTAACCCACTGTTTATTTGCGAGTCTTAGATTTCGTAATGCACTCGAGATATCAGTATTCCAAACTTTAAGTATCGGTTTAGACTTTTTCCTGTTGAATTTCTTTGGTCGAGTTGCTTTTTTGCCATCCTTTTGCATAGTATCACATATAAAGTCCACTGCAACATTACTGCCACAATTACTTGGATTAAAACCAGATAAAAGAGAAGCAACTTCTTGACAGTATATAGATCTTAGTCTGCTGTGTTCCAGTTCACAGAACGTTTCTCCGTTGTTCGTTCTTTTTTGGATACTTATTACAGACTTGGAGGCTTTCAATAACGTTTTGATAGTTCAAACAATTGGAAGATGATCCGACAAGTTGTCATCAAGATGGAGGTGAAGTCCTTTACACAGATGTCATGCTCATCAGGTGAAAGAAAGTAGTCAATCTCCGACTCGGTCAGGCTGTTCGGATGCAATTCTTTGGCCAGGGCTTTTTCAATGTTCAATGCATTATTTATAATTATCAAGTCACTGTTCGGCGTCCTCGGCATCTTGCTAAATCGATTAGTGAACAGACGATGAAGATAATACAAAAATACTAGATTAAAGACAAGAATAAGGATCGTTATATGCAGCTGATTGCCGAATTTATCACTTTTGCATAGTTTGTTGTCGAAGTTCAAACATAAATCTCTTTATACACAGTCTCTATTTAGACAGGATAGCTAGTAGGGCATTATATTAGTACTTAAACCACGCAAAGCCCATTGAAAGAAAACTACTAGAAAAATAAATAAAATTAAAGATGGATGGCGGCGGTGCCCATAGAGGGTCCGCGACACATTTATTTAAAGAGTTCAATCTTCCGTCTGTTTTACACTAGTGTGGTTAAAATCATTTGTCATTTGTCAAAACCATTCATAAAGCAATAGATAAGCTCACTAAAATACTTAAGAGTCACTAAAACATAACATTCGTTAAAAAAAAATCTCTTTTTTTCCAATATGGCGGCCGAGCAACGTGGAAAATTCCTCAGCTTTTATCGGGTCCAGCAGTATACCGGTAAATAACCCTTACATATACCCTTAACCAGCCACATGTTTAAAAAGAAGATGACATTCAGAACACTAAAAACTCGTCCTTCACCAAACACCGTCACCTCGTCGGAAATGCTTATCTAAATGTAAGTGTAATGTAGCCTTCAAGATATACTATAGGGTGCAACATTCGAACAAGCGCCATTACGAAAACAGAAAAGTATATTTTTCCCCAGTTTGGTTGTCTGTTATCGAGTATCGTCAGTAATTTTAGATTAATTTTAAGAAATATGATTTATTTATTTTTTAGTTCGCGTTTAAGCATATTTGTTCGATGTTAAGTCATTAAATTTATATATTTCATATGTTCAATATATTTTGACAAACTATTTTTCGGACACATTCATTATGAATTTATGGTTTGTCAATCTTCCATGAAGTCAGACCCCTTTCTAGGACTTTTTATGACACTGCGCTGTTAACCACAAATTGTTAGTGTGTAATTTAAGAATGAGAGGGTATAAAGGTATAGCAATAAAGCTGAAGGAGTATCTACAATGTTAAAAATAAACAAAAAACATCTCATCTGGTTAATGGAATGTCGGATGAAGCGTACCACTTGGCAGGACAAACTGTACCACCATTGAAGGATGTATTTAATTTTATTATGATACAAAGTGCAAAGACTAGTCTACTTGTATAGATGAAAAAAGATTATGCTCTGTTCTTTAGATACTGTTCCCCTTAATGAAATATTACTTAAATTAGGTCTGACCATACTCATTTTTAAAACATATAAAATATGAACAAATTATCTCTATCTTTAAGTTCAAAATCTGTAAAATCTCACGTTAAAAACAAATGGCACTCGGAACAGGTCAACCATAACGATCTCCCATAAAAACCAAGCGTCTCAATACCATTTCTTGTCTTTGTTTGGGTTATGACATCATCTAAGGCTGGTGTACACGCCCTGTGTTCTTTACAAACTTCTAAAGCAATCTATTTAAATCTCAATTATAGTGAAATACTTTTCAGTTTAAGTTGGAAAAATCGAGTGAAGATCGATGGAAAAGGGGTACTAGCACTGCTGTTAAAAACAAGACCAGAATATGATTCATGAAAGTAGCGCATTAATAGATTGATTATTTTGCTGATTTAACATGATTTTGTCGCTTGTATTTACTGAAAGACAATGTCTGCATAAAAGATATATTTCCAGTTTATCACACCTTATTGGTAAGGTATGAACAACGTCTTGTAAAAACATGTTTATTCAGTAGTCGTACACTTAATCCGTAATTGGTACGCTTGGGCCTTGGTATGCTATGGCAATGGTTAATGTTAGTGTAGTGTATATCCGGGTAAGAACAGACAGATGCATTAGTATATCAACTTTTCTACATGTTTTAATGTTACTTGTTATGATTTTGCCTCATTTTAGAAGATCATTGTTTCAATTTGGTTGGTTGAATCCATCATTACATGTCTAAAAATAGCATGTGACGTAATAATTGGTTATGGTAAATGTTGCATAATGGGGACATCCTATTGATTCTGTCAGAGTTCTGAATTTGAAGAATAAAATGAGGGGCGTCGTGGGAAAACTGGTCTTAATGCATGTGCGTAAAGTGTCGTCCCGGATTAGCCTGTGCAGTCCTCACAGGCTAATCCAGGACGGCACTTTCCGTCGACAGAGGATTTATGTTTAGAAGAGACTTCCTTGAAACAGAAAATACCATAAAAGCGGAAAGTGCCATCCTGAATTAGCCTGTGCGGACTGTACTGGCAAATCCGGGACGACATTTTACGTACATGCATTAAGACCGGTTTTCCCACGACGCCCCTCAAATACTGTCGGTAGTTTTCCTACTCCTGTCAGGGTTCACTCTGCCATTCGTCAAATTAGCCAGTGGCTACAAATTGCAATATTTGGCTCAAGAAATTTCACTTTGGCCACATCATTTTCTTCATAAAACCCTACACAATGCCTCAAATGGGTAGAATGTCAATGCTGTATAGTAAATTTATCTAAGGCCAAAAATGAAAATAGTCCCGTTTCTGGTCTTCCTACCTACCCTTTACTTTTGCTGCCTACACTACATATTTTTGGTCCAAAAAAATGTTTATTTTTCTTTCAACCGATAACTTTTCTTTTAGCTCATTTTGCTAAACACGATTTTAATGGCATCAAAGGTACTTTTGTCACACTAATTACTTTTATTTCAAGGGTATTGTTTTCAGAAAAGTTGGACATTGCCTTTGAATTAATGCATGGTTGTTTACCAGTAGTTTTTCAACTTTGAACAGGCAGTTATGTCGGCATGTTAATCGATCAGTTTGAGATAAAGATTGTGCAATCTGTTAACACATTACTCATCTGTATTGTATGTCACATCTGAAAACACACCTATATGAAACACACACCATAACCCCATCCTAAAAAAAAAAAAAAAAAAATCCCTACCTATCTACTATTTATTTTTGAACCGTAGACCAGAAACAGAACTATTTTTTTATTTGGCTTAAACAAAAAATTTAGCCAGAGGGAGCCCCGTCTGTCTGAACTTAACCTGGGGCAGTATTCATGGAACATCTCAAGTAATTTCTTAAATATTTTCACTTAAGTGTAAAGTTTCAATATATTGTATTTGTTTACTGAATTCACACATGTGTATGTTGCTGATATTAGGCAAATAACATTTTATTACTGATGTCATTTTTAAAATGTTATTTCGTTCTGCAATGTTTTTATACGGAGTAGTGCAGTTAAGGAAATTTCCAGATTAAAGGATAAGGATAAAATTTATCTTAAGATGCTTTGTGAATACCACCACTGGTTTTGGGTTGCCACTTTTCCGACGTAGTTGACGTATTTTCCAGTAAAGAAAGCTATATGAAATCAATGATAATATCTGAGAAAGACAGGGTTTTCCGGATTTCATCATCATTATTTTATCACTAGTATAACAATAACATGCATCTACATGTATAGAAGGTGGCTGCTAAATCAGAGTTTATTAAGCAAATGAGATCTATGTTATTGCCATATTGATCCGTATTCCCGAAACATATGTTCATGAAAACTCACATTCATAGGTGTTCATTCATCATCGCGGTTCACCTTGATTGAAAACAGCTGTGTGAATGGTATTAATTGCTTCCACAAAAAATGCACTAAATTTCAATAATTAAATATCACGTCTTCATTACAGGACTCGCGCTGCCATTCGCAAAATTAGCCAATGGCTACAGATTTTATTATTTGGCGAAACAAACTTTCATTTTTTTTCCATAAAACCCTATACTATGCCTCAAATATTTGAGTAGCAATTCGGTATCAAATGGTAAATTTGGCTAAAGACCATTTTAAGCCAGGATGAGCCCTGCATTAGGGATATTAATTGTTGAAATAGACATCAAGATATGTGGCACGTCGTGGGAAAACCGGTCTTAATGCATGTGCGTAAAGTGTCGTCCCGAATTAGCCTGTGCAGTCCGCACAGGCTAATCCAGGACGGCACTTTCCACTTTTATGGTATTTTCTGTTTCAAGGAAGTCTCTTCTAAACATAAATCCACTGTAGACGGAAAGTGCCGTCCTGGATTAGCCTGTGCGGACTGCACAGGCTAATCCGGGACGACACTTTACGCACATGCATTAAGTCCGGTTTTCCCACGACGAGCCTCCTATCATCATATTACAGTTACTTATAATGAAAACTTATATAGGGAAGGATCCAGAGCAAAATAGCAGGGTGGTGTGCCCTGCTTATATTTGGCTCCATCCTGCTGCCCCTCTTTGATGGTCAACATAGAAATGTTCGATATCTTTTGAATTCCAATATATTTTTGCAAATATTCAATGGAAAATGAATAGACTATGTTTTGAGGGTTGAGTGCACAACTCTTGTATGTGCTTAACATTTCTATATCAGATACAATAGTTTCACGCTCAATCCTCGGTTTATAAACCCTAATTAGAAACATTTAACTGCTAAATACCAAGGATTTACCAATTTATTAGAAAATACCAAAGAACTGGTCCGACTTTCCACCCTGCCCGTGTGAGCAGCACCCTGCACCATTTTTTATCCTAGATCTTTCCCTATACTAAAATTATAATAACTTCATGTCTACGTAATTTATAATGACATGAATAAAATGAAATTACTTCACATGTTGTTTTGTTTATAGTCACAAATTTTCGAGCAAGTGTTAAAAAAAAAATTCAAATTGTAAGGATCCAATGAAAAGTTTTTGCATAATTACCTATAGTCATTTCCTTCTGTGCCTATAGAAAACAATCTGAGATCTTATACACAGAGGGTTTGGTGAACCCTAATTTATATACCGATATAACCAGTGATTTTTTCCCTTATATAACAGGGTCCAGTAAACGGACGCATTCCCAATGCCAAATATGGTTTATTTTTCCCAATTGGCAGAAAAAAAATTCAAATTCAGAAGTAACAAAATGCTTAGTACTTAGGAAATGGGATTCTAAGCTGTAAATCATGAACTTACTTGTATGTGTATAGATAAACGCCATAAAAATACCAAATTCAATCAATAAAACACCAGTTTAAGTTGTTTATTTATTAAATTTCTTTCTTAAATTTTTCCCAAGTTTTCACGTCGCGAAATTCCCAATTTGATCATGTGTACTGGACCCGTTCCCATAGCAGTGAAAAAAATAGCTGCCAGAAACATGTGACAGTGCAGTGTTTTTTGGGGGCAAATTTGGGTCTGAAATTTGGCCCCATTCCCTTGCTAACAAGTATATATTTTCCCCCTATATTTGCCTTAAAACTCCCCTCAAAATGTAAGGTTTATTTTGAAAAAAAAATTGACCAAAATCAGACAAAAATTGACTAAGATAGAGGCATTTTCGTAAACAATCCCAGCAATTTTTCATCAAACCAAGTAAGTGCATAATCTAAGCTATCATTTGTAGCAAAACAATTAAATAACAGAATATAAACATCTAATAATGCTTTCCAAAAAAAAAAAATTCCCCTTTTGCCGTAAAATTCCCCATTTGAAGAATCCCGCCACCTTTTCCCTTAAGGTGAAAAAAAAACACTGCAGTGAAACAGTAGAAACACTGGCTGTATCAGTTTCCAACTGGATATTTTGGTGCTATAACAAAATTTCAAAGAACTGTCCAAACAGCTTAGAACCCTTGTATTATAGGTTAGCAAGATGAGTGAGGGTAGAGAGTACGCCATCTACGACACAGATGGGCAGCAAGGAATATCAGTGACCATGACTGAGAATGGAGAGGCAATCCAGCAGATTCAGTATGTCACGGCTGATGGCCAGGTCGTATCTGCAGACCAGCTCATGGCTGGCAACAATGTCATACAGGTAGGAGTGATATATTTATAATTAGCTGACCAAGTGACAGAAATGTCTTACAGGTATTTCCAATAAGCTCACAGATTTAGGTCTAGCAGCAGGGTCTTTCAAGTATGGCATATCAGCTCAGTAACTTGGGTGTTATACAGTTATAAGTATTTTTCAAGCAGTTTTAAATACATTAGGCGAGAGTTTTTAGCTCACCTATTGGTATAGGGGACTTCTCCTGCATCGTCCGTTGTCCGTGTGCCATCACCAGTTGGGTTCCTATTCACGCTGGAGACTTCACTTTTTATCCAATCTTAACCAAACTTGCACAGTTTGTGTATGACCATAAAATCTCGGATGGGATAGTTATTCGGTCAGATCACACCAGTAACACTATAGTTATTACCCCTTTTTCATGAAAAAAAAGTGCAAAAATGCCTTTTTCCAACATATAGACTTTATTTTCTGTCTAATCTTAACCAAACTTTCACAGTTTGTGTATGACCATCAGATCTCAGCAGATGCCAAAATTGGGCCAGATCGTGTTTCAAACACCAGAGTTATTGCCCTTTGTTTATTTAAAAAATATACAAAAATGGACATTATTCAGGATAGAGACTTCATTTTTCATCCAATCTTCACCAATCTTGCACAGTTTGTCTATTACCATGAGATTACAGTTGAAGTAGAATATAAGCAAGATAGAACCAGAAACACCGGAGTTATTGCCCTTTGTGAAAAAAATATGCAACAATGGACATTATTCAGGATAGAGACTTCATTTTTCATCCAATCTTCACCAATCTTGCACAGTTTGCCTATGACGATAAGATTTGAAGTGAAGTTGAATATATGCAAAATCGGGCCAGAAACACCAGATTTATTGCCCTTTGTTTGTGAAAAAAAATATACAAAAATGGACATTATTCAGGATAGAGACTTCATTTTTTATCCAATCTTCACCAATCGTGCACAGTTTGTCTATGAACGTAATACTACAGATGAAGTCGAATATAAGCATGATCAGGCCAGAAACACCGGAGTTATTGCCCCTTGTATTTGGAAAAAAACATTAACAAGTTATCAATGATTGGCTTGCACACATGATTTTGTATTCAATGTTGACCAAACTTACACCATTTGTGTATGACCATACAAAATTGATCGATAAAATTTGATTTCCAACAGTTGCAAACGTTGCATGCAGTTATTTGTACATGCAACATTGATGTCTTCAGAGCCTGCACTAACATCATTTATCATCATTGGACAGAAAATGGTCAAAGAAAAAGCAAAACTTTATCTTATAGCACAGCCATCGCTATTATCACATTGCAACTAGTTCTCTAAAACTGTCAGCGAAAAAGACATCAAAATCTACTGTTTCTGCATTTTCCAGAATTGTCACTGACTTAATGAAAAAGGGTCGTAAGAATATAGAGAAAACTTATTTGAGAACCATTAGCAAAAACACCGCACATCCACTACCCAACTCATACTTTAGTTAGCCCCTTGACTAACCGATGTTTTAAATCAAATTGAACCTATCCCCCTTTCGTTATTGTTCATATACCTTACTTTTCAAACCTGTCACAACAGTATGGTCTTGTCTTGTTTTATTTCTTGGTTCTCGGATACGCCGACCCCATTTTTTCCAAAAAGCAAAAAAATATAATTTTTAGAATGTACCCAATATAGTAAAAATTACCTTGTGAAAGGGTTTTAACCTGTAACACGGAATGCAAAAAAAAAAAACGCTGAAGAAATGACTAAATTTTATGTAACATGCATTGTGTATGTATATTGCAATTTGATTCATATGATCAGCTGTCTGTTAGTTTATAAATCATGCAACACTTTAAAGTCAGAAGAAAATACTCAGTTAAAACAAATGAAGATCTTAGTATCTTTGTATTAAATCCACATTTATATTATTATATCAATATTATAATTAACAAATTTCATTGGTGTATATTGATTTATTAATAAGATATATAATTAATAAGATTAATAGTTAGTTTTCTCTTTATTAAACATGCTGTTATTGTATATAGCCACAGTCCAGCAATATCTGACGTACTGTGTTTAAGTGTTAGCATATTTGAACAGTAGTTTTATATGATAAACACTGCCTTTTACTGTTACTATTATTGGTATTATTGTCATGTTTATCATGCAGTGATTAAGTTAATGTTGTGTAATATGAATTTTGTAAGTAATAATGCATACAGATTTTAATATCAATGTCCATTTCCATTTGTGAAATTCTAGTCATTAATTTACTCAATTCTGTATTGTTTTGTTTTTGTTGTTTTTTCTTCCCTCCTCCAACCGGACACTTTTCCAAAAATGTCCCAGAACCAAGAAATAAAAAACTCTGGCCTTACCAGTATTGAAAAAAACATGCTGCATGTGCCAATGTTTCAGGTGAGCGACGCTCATGCCAGTTTGCTACAGCAAGCAGGACAGCAGGTGCTTGTGCAGAACACACAGACCCAAACTTCACAAGCGCAACAAGCCGTAAGTAGAGTTTAAAATGATTAATTCTGTTGAGGATGGCAGGCACGAATACAAGATTCGAAGTTCGAGGGGGGGATATTTAGTTCTGTTGCGGATGGCAGGCATGGATACAAGATTCGCAGTTAGAGGGGGGATATTTAGTTCTGTTGAGGATGGCAGGCACGGATACAAGATAGAGGGGGGGATATTTAGTTCTGTTGAGGATGGCAGGCACGGATACAAGATTCGAAGTTAGAGGGGGGGATATTTAGTTCTGTTGAGGATGGCAGGCACGGATACAAGATTCGAAGTTAGAGAGGGGGATATTTAGTTCTGTTGAGGATGGCAGGCACGGATACAAGATTCGAAGTTAGAGGGGGGATATTTAGTTCTGTTGAGGATGGCATGTTTTTGGGTCCATTATGAGAGGTTACTGACTGTGCCTATAACTCTGACCTGCAATTTAGCAGAATTATGCCCCTTTTTGTGCTTAGAAAATCAGGTTAAAATTTGCGTGCAACAGCTCCATATCTCTATATCTACTACAGATATTCAACTTCAACTTAACACATGCCTTCAGGGTCATTATATAAGGTCACTGGCCAAGACCCATAACTGTGACCTTCATTTTGTTAGAATTATGCCCCTTTTTGTACTTATAAATTCAGGTTAAAGTTTTCGTGCAACAACTCCATATCTCTATAACTACTATAGATATTTAATACAAACTTCACACATGTCTTCAGGGTTATTATATAAGGTCACTGACCTAGGCACATAACTCTGACCTACAATTTAGCAGAATTTTGCCCCTTTTTGTACTTAGAAATTTGACAGATTTAAACACCGGAACTCAAAGAGCTCAAGTATAAGAGCAAGAAAAGGATTTTTTTTAAGAAAAGAAAAAAAAATATCCCACCGGGGTTTGAACCCGGGACCTCCGGAGTAAAATACTATCGCCTTTCCCACTCGGCCATCCGGATTTCTATCCTGGTATTATTTACTATATGTAAGTGATTCACTTGTTGTCAGCAATTTTAACGAAAACAACAGAAACATTCCAAATTATTCCATAGTTGAGCGTTACAAATGCTTTATGATTTTATCAATTTCAACTGATGATTACTCATAAACGAAATTGTATTTACAGTACATTTCTTTGTCCGTAGTGTTTATTTGCTCCCTTGTATACACTGTTCTTTTATTTTTAGCTCACCTGAGCACGAAGTGCTCGGTGAGCTATTGGTATAGGCGACCTCTCCGGCGGCGTACGTCCTTCAGTAGTCCGTCGTCAAGGTGCCGTCGACAATTTTGACCATTATCGCGTTATCTTGCACAGTTTGTCTATTACCATGAGATTACAGTTGAAGTCGAATATAAGTAAGATGGGAAATGAAACATCAGAATTATTGCCCTTTGTGAAAATAAAAAATGCAAAAATTGACATTATTCAGGATAGATACTTCATTTTTCATCCAATCTTTACCAATCTTACACAGTTTGTCTATGACCATAAGATTAAAGGTGGAGTTGAATATAAGCAAGATCAGACTAGAAAAACCAGAGTTATTGCCCTTTGTTTATGAAATAAATATGCAAAAATGGACATTATTCAGTATAGAGACTTTATTTTTCATCCAATCTTCACCAATGGTGTACATTATTCAGTATAGAGACTTCATTTTTCATCCAATCTTCACCAATGGTGTACAGTTTGTCTATGAACGTAAGACTACAGGTGAAGTTGAATGAAAGCATGATTGGGCCAGAATTGTTGCCTCTTGTGTTTGGAAAAAACAATACAAGTTATCAATGTTTGGCTTGATTTTTTATTGAATGTTGACCAAACTTACAGAGTTTGTGTATGACCATAAAAATTGATTGATAAAATTTTATTTCCAACAGTTGCAAGACTTGCATGCAGTTATTTGTACATGCAACATTGATGTCTTCAGAGTCTGCATTAACGTCATTTATCATCATTGGACTGAAATTTATCCAGAAAAAAGCAAAACTTGACCTTATAGCACAGCCATCTCAATTATTGCATTGCATCTAGTTCTCCAAAACTGTCTGCCAAAAGTTTAATGAAAAAGGGTCAGGTAAGAATATTGAGAAAAGTGATTTGAGAACCATTAGCAAAAACACTGCACATCCACTACCCAACTCATACTTTGCCCATTGCACTAACCCATGTTTTAAATCAAATTGATCCTATCCCCCTTTGTGTATTGTTCAGATATCTTAATTTTCAAACCTGTCACAACAGTATGGTCTTCATCTGTAACAGTTCTCAGGTGAGCGCTTTGGGCCATCATGGCCCTCTTGTTGGAATCTGTGACAAAAAGTTGAAAAAAATGTCAATTCGTCAATCTGTGAACATCATGGCCCTCTTGTTGGAATCTGTGACAAAAAGTTGAAAAAAATGTCAATTCGTCAATCTGTGAACAGGTCCCTTTAAAGTTGATTCATTGTTTTAGGTTACAGGTTAATCTGATGAGCGTCAGCATCGGGCGCCTTAACCGGGCGTTTGGTTCATCCCACAGCGCCAGTTCTGCTTACCAATAAAGAATCATATCCACGTGCTGAACTAAAAATGCATTAATTTCAAACATTTACTTTATCCCCAGCTTGCTGCAGGTCAGGCGATGGTGGGAGGGGTTGGGACCCCAAACACAATGGGTATCCCCCAGATGCTGTTCCTCAACCAGATCACGGTTGGAGGCCAGACCTCCTTTGTCCTTGTGGACGCTAACAACAAGCCAGTCCAGTTACCGCAAGGTTAGATGTGCCAACATTCTTACATATCAGTGTTTTTTATGGCCAATTTGGGGCCGAAATTCAGCCCCATTCCCTTGCTTTAAAGGTGTATATTTTCCCCCTATATTTACCTTAAAATTCCCCTCAGAATGTTAGCTTTATTTTGAAAAAAACAACCAAACTCTGACAAAAATTGACTACGAGGAATTTTTGTAAAATATCCCAGCAGTTTTTTATCAAACGAAGTAAAAGCAGTTATAATTGGTAGTAAAACAATTGATCAATTAATGGTTTATAAAAAAAAGTAGAATATAAAAATGTAAATTTACTAATAATGCTTTTCTTAAAAAAGATCTTTTGCTGTAAAATTCTCCATCTGAAGGTCCCCGCAGCCTTTCCCCTAAAGTTAAAAAAAACAACACTGCATTCACACACTGTATTTGTTCTGCTGGTATATGGCAAGGGTTTTTGCGTGAAACTATTGTATATGATATTAAAATGTTAGCAGATACAACAGTGTCTTCCTCAGCGCCTAGATGGGCATGTCTTTGTTTACAATTCAATATATTGTATCGTATTGCAATAGGTGCTTTCCTAAGTGTATGTCAGTACAACTTTTGGCATGACAATATATTGCCATAGTATCCATATCAAAGAAATAAAATGTGTTCACTATAAAATTTATATAAGATTGAACAAACACACTAATATCAATCGCTACAGCGACCGAAAGAAAGAGCAGTTTCATTTTCCTTTAGTTAAACATTATAAGACACATTTATTTCACTTGATATATTTGTTATACCCCCACAAAGTTTAGCGGGGCGGGGCATATAGGAGTGAGCTTGTCAATCCGTCGGTCTGTTGGTTTTCAGCTCACCTCAACATTTTACTTGAAACAATTTCTTCTCTAAAACCACTGGGCAGATTTTAACCAAACTTGGCAGGACTGATCCTGGGGTGGTCCTTTAACAAATTCCTTCAATTCATTTGAATATTTTGAAAACTCGGGTTGCCATGGCAATCAGAAGCTTGAAAACTGGAAACTTCAAAAATCTTCTTGTCTGAAACTACTGGCTGGATTGGAAAATAGTTTTCATAGAAATGTTCCTTGGGTAACCCTCTATCAAATTCCTTCAAATCATTTTGATTTGTGAAAAAACATGGCTGCCAGGGGGCGGGGCAGTTTTCCCTATATGGCTATATTGAAAACTTTGAAAATCTTCTTGCCAGAAACCTCTGGCTGGATTTCAAAATACTTTAACAGAAATGCTCCTTGGGTGACTTTCTTCCAATTTCCTTTAAATCATTTTGATTCGTGAAAATACGTGGCCGCCTGGGGGCGGGAAGTTTTCCTTATATGGCTATATTGAAAAATTTGAAAATCTTGAAACCACTGGCTGGATTTGAAAATAGTTTTCACAGAAATTTTCCTAGGGTGTCCCTCTACCACATTCCTTCAGATCACATCAATGGCTGGCCACATACTTATTCATTGTTTTTATTCAACGCCAATTACTGTTAATGATTGAGGTGGCAAGAGTATTTGCGCCATGACGGTGGCATTTTTTGCAAAACTCAGGTGAGCGACCCAGTGCCATCTTGGCCCTCTTGTAATGATTTCCGGATGATAACTGAAGAAAAGCTTGACATTATCAAATAATTTTTTGTGCACATGTGTAAAATCATAGAACACAGATCAAGTTTGACTTTGGTTACAAACCACTAAATTTTGACAGAGTAATGGCCCTTTTTCGACTTAAATTCCCATAAAAACATGGTTTCTGGACGATAACTCAAGAATGGCTGGACATATTTAAATAATTCTTGGTACACATCTGTAGCGTCATAAAATACAAGTTCTATTTTGGTTAGAAACCACTAAATTTTGAGTTATGGCCCCTTTTTTCCTTAAATTCCCTAAAAACACAGTTTCAGGACAATAACTCATGAAAGGCTCCACATATTTAAATTCTTTGTGGTACATAGATGTAACACTATAAAATACAGGTCAGGTTCGACTTTGGTTACAAGCCACTAAACGTTGACAGAGTTATGGCTCCTAATGAAATTAAATTTTTCCAAATACACTGTTAAACAATCACAACTTAAAGCATTCTCATTGTGTCCATTTCTTTTGAATGAACGCCATAGTTTTGTGACCAGGCTATATCATGAGGGTATATCCATCACTCATGTGACAATTCTAAATCAAATTGTTTATATCATGCATATATGTCTTGAAATATATCGCAATATTTGTATTCTTTACGGCGATATATTGCAATACCAGTGTTTTTTTTTCCTTCTGGGAAAAGGTGGCGGGGCCCTTCAGGTGGGGAATTTTACGGCAATAGTGGATTTTTTTTCATAAAAGCATTATTAGTAAATTTACATGTTTATATTCTACTTTGTTATAAAACATAAATAAATGAATTGTTTTGCTACCAATGATAACTTCTTTAAATTGGTATGATGAAAATTGCTGGGATATTTTAAGAAAATTCCTCTATCTTAGTCAATTTTTGTCCGATTTTGGTCTTTAACAAAAATAATAAGCTTACATTCTGAGGGAAATTTTAAGGTAAATATAGGGGAAAAATATATACCCTTTAAGCAGGTGAATGGGGCCGAATTTTGGCCCCAAATTAGCCATAAAAAAACAACACTGATTACAGTTTTTATGCCCCCACTTTAGATGGGGAGCATATAGATTTGCCCTTCTCTGTCCGTCTGTCCTTCCATCCGTCCGTCGGATTTTTGTGTCGTCCATAACTAAAAAAGTATAACTGCTAGAGTGGTGAAACTTTATAAGCATATTCATCGGTATTGGGGCTTGTGCACCTGGGTATTTTGGTGCAGTTTGTTCGGACATCAGCGTAGTTATGGCCCTTTTTTTAAGCAGAAAATGACATTTTGGGACGTGTTTCGCGTGTAACTCAAAAAGTATTATTGCTAGAGTGATGGAACTTTATAAACATATTTATCAGTATGTGAACTTATAAACCTGGGTATTTTGGTGCTGTTTTTTCCGTCATCAGTGGAGTTATGACCCTTTTTTTAGCAAAAAATGACATTTTTGGATTTGTGTCGCGTGTAACTCAAGAAGTATAACTGCTAGACTGATGAAACTTTATAAACATATTCATCAGTTTGTAAACTTGTGCACCCGGGTATTTTGGTGCATTTTTTCCTACATAAGCAAAGTTTTGTGACAACCAGCGGAATGTGGGGGCATCACTGTCCTACACGATACTAGTTGCTTTATTGTTGCGACCCTCAAAAATCATTTGTGTTTTCTATTGTACAAAACTAATTTAGTTACTTCTCAAACAAATAAATATCTTGGTGGCCATCCCAAAAGTCAGAATTTCCCATTAACATAATAACTTGGATAATAACAGGAAGTTATGCAGAGTGTAAGCTGATACCTGTTACTAAATTGGGCACCTTTCAATATGTCCCCCAGGGGGGAGTGGCGGGCATATACGGAACTTTAGACTTAAAGTGAATGTCGACAGGCGGGAATTAGACATGCCAAATTATTCTGGGTACCGGGTAATATTGGCCCCTGGGCTATTTGATACACCTAAAGCATCTCCCACTAAGGGGATTTAGACAAAACTGCATGGCCCTAGGGTGGAAAATATGATTATTTCATTTAAGTCGTACTTTCCATTGATACATCAAAAATGGTCATAGCAAAATAGTTTTTTTTTAAGTTTATTTGTTTGGATTTTTCACCTTATTTAAGAGTATTTCAGTCAAGCTGCTCACACTTTTCCTGGGCAAGCTGAGCCTGTCTAAGGTTTGTGTAATTGTTATTGACACCAGGGTAAATTAAAATATTTTCAGTTTTATATTTATACCCCCCTCCCCCCCCCCACACACACACAGTCCGGAGCAGGAGCATAACTTTCAAACCATTTTAAATATTCACTTCAAACTAAATACATGGATAGATGTATATTAGGCGGAATGCAATGCACAAGATTTATAATTACCTGCATTATTCGCCTTTGTCAGTTTTCCGAGTTTAACCAATACATTTTTACACCTCCAAACTACATGTTGCTTGTGTCAATATCCTTGTGCCAAAATGGCATGCGGAGGGTTTTTATGCCTATATGTGCCATGAGAGTGGCAGTTCTAGTTTCCAAGCTTGAGCTGCAGGTATTCCATGGACCTTTCATATCACTCCAGTTCTAGTTTCCAAGCTTGAGCTGCAGGTATTCCATGGACCTTTCATATCACTCCAGTTCTAGTTTCCAAGCTTGAGCTGCAGGTATTCCATGGACCTTTCATATCACTCCAGTTCTAGTTTCCAAGCTTGAGCTGCAGGTATTCCATGGACCTTTCATATCACTCCAGTTCTAGTTTCCAAGCTTGAGCTGCAGGTATTCCATGGACCTTTCATATCACTCCAGTTCTAGTTTCCAAGCTTGAGCTGCAGGTATTCCATGGACCTTTCATATCACTCTGTCTGAGTCTTGTGTATGCGTCATATGTTCCCGATAAAAACGCAATAAATGCTACTCACATTGTGCTATTCTATGTCTTTGTGTATGTCTATTGCGATCATACGTCGAAATTGCAAGCTTAAAAAAACAAGCATAGCACGTTTTTTTCTGACGCAGACGTGTGCGATCTTGTGCGTCAGCTGTTATCAATCAATGAAAGGGCAAATTTATTAACAAATATTAATTTGAAAAAAATTCAAATCTGGATACAACATTAGGCGGTATATGCTGAAGAAAAATATTGAAAAAATATTTGCTGTCATTAAAGCTTATACATTGCTGTCATGTATTCACATTGCCAAATATGCTTCTTTTTGTAAGTAAATATTATATAATAAATATGTAGACGTGTCATGGGCGATGGATGAATGGAATAATGCCTGCTTTAATGGAATCATTGATGGAACATGCAGAATGTAAATGCAATGCACAGATGCAGCCATGGAATACCAGCTGAATCATTTAGACATTTTCCTTGGTATAGCCAGTTAAGCTACTGTGTACAGTATGCAATTCAAAGAAAATAAATAACATGCTGTTGTTGTTTCTGTACAGGTATACAGGTGATCAATCTGCCATCCCAGCAGCAAGGGGCGCCCATTGCCATGGTAACTATTTCTGTAGCATTTTCATAGTTTTGAAAATGGTTCAGGTACCCATCCGATTGGGATTTTTTGGTCAGGAAAAATGGAAACAAATCCTGCCGAAGGAGGAGAAAATTGATTTTGTAGATTTATAAAAACATATATTGTAAATAAATACAATTGTTGTGTTATCTGTTGTATTTACTTCTGAAGTAAAAAGACATTATAGAGGAATAGATGCTAGCTGTATATCTTTCTGAAATCTGAATAGTAGTGTGATAAAGATCCATATTGTACCTCCCTGCTGCCGCACTGGGCAGATCTAAAGAGGAATGTTGAATGTCCTTTAAAATATATAATTGTTATGCAATTATTCAATGACAAAAACCTAAATTAAAAGCATCAAAATATAGAACCAAAGGTTTTTATACCACATTAGTAAATGTCAAACAAATGAAGCGTGTCGTGGGAAAACTGGCATTAGTGCATGTGCGTAGTGTCGTCCTGGATTAGCCTGTGCAGTCTGCACAGGCTAATCCAGGATGGCAGTTTCCGCCTACAGTGGATTTATGTTTAGAAGATACTTCCATGAAACAGAAAATACCATAAAAGCGGAAAGTGTCATCCTGGATTCGAGACAATGCTTTACGCACATGCATGTAGCCCGGTATTCCCACGACACGCTTCTTTCGATTTTACTTTCCCCTGCTTCTTTTGAGCAGCACCCTGTGCCATCCTTATCCTAGGTTGATCTTTCCCTATATTATAAAATTGAAGTGTTTAGCAACCGGACCCATCTCTTACAAGTATGCCATTTTACTTTCAGCCGGGCGAGACCGGTGAGGAGCCGCTGTATGTGAACGCCAAGCAGTACAACCGGATACTGAAACGTCGACAGGCGAGAGCAAAACTGGAGTCCCTGGGCAGGATTCCCAAAGAGAGACAGGTACATTTGCATATTAATAACTCTGTCAAATTGACCTGACTCTAGTGAGGCCTAAAAAAAAAATCTGTGTTTCGGGCATCTCCCAACCCTAAAGTTTTTAGCCACAATTGTGTTCCCTGAAATCCGCATCGGTCTGATTTTAGATAATTTTCAGTGTTTTTAGCTCACTCGGTGAGCTATTGGTAAAGGGGACCTCTGCTGCGTCGTCCGTGTGCCGTTAACAGTTGGGTACGTTTTCACGCTGGAGACCACTTTTTATCCAATATTAACCAAACTTGCACAGTTTGTGTATGACCATAAAATCTCAGATGGGATTGTTATTGGGTCAGATCACACAAATAAACACTAGAGTTATTGCCCCTTTTTCTTGCAAAAAAGTGCAAAAATGCCATTTTCCAACATATTGACTTTATTTCCCATCCAATCTTAACCAAACTTTCACAGTTTGTGTATGACCATCAGATCTCAGCAGACGCCAAAATTGGGCCATATCATGTTTCAAATGCCAGAGTTATTTTGCCTATTGTTTATTTAAAAAAAATACAAATATGGACATTATTCTGGATAGAGACTTCATTTTTCATCCAATTTTCACCAATCTTGCACAGTTTGTCTATTACCATGAGATTACAGTTGAAGTCGAATATAAGCAAAATCGGACCAGAAACACCAGAGTTATTGACCCTTTGTTTGTGAAAAAAATATGCAAAAATGGACATTAATCAGGATAGAGACTTCATTTTTAGCTCACTTATTTGAAGAATAAGTGAGCTTTCCTACTACCCCCGGCGTCGACGTCCGGGTCTGCCTCCGAATTTGTTTCAAGTTTTTATTCAAAAGTCATGTAACTTCAAAACTACATAAGTTATTCACTTGAAACTTGGAATATACCTTTCTCATCAACTCCAGTGTCAGGGGCAACATTCCCCATAATTCTGTTTTGTATTTTGACAGAGTTATCCCCCTTTTTCACTTAGATTTCCTGGTTAAAGTTTATATTCAAAAGTAACTTCAAAACTACATAAGGTATTCACTTGAAACTTGGAACTAACCTTTGTCATCAACTCCAGTATCAAGGTTAACATTCCCTATAATTCTGTTTTGTATTTTGACAGAGTTATGCCCCTTTTTCACATATATTTTCTGGTTAAAGTTTATATTCAAGAGTTTGGTAACTTCAAAACTACATAAGTTAATCGCTTGAAACTTGGAACTAACCTTCGTCATCAACTCTAGTATCAGGGGCGATATTAACCATAACTCTATTTTGTATTTTGTCATTGTTAGCCCACTTTTTTCATAGACTCTGTGGTTAAAGTTTTTGTTACAAAAATTTATAAACTATACAAGGCTTCACTTAAAAGTTTTGTATTTTAACAAATTTATGCCCCTTCCACTATCCAAAATATGTACCAACTGAAATACTTCAAATAGTCGAGTGCACTGTCCTCTGACAGCTCTTGTTCATCCAATCTTCACCAATCTTGCACAGTTTGTCTATGACCATAAGATTAAAGGTGAGCATGATAGGGCCAGAAACACTGGAGTTATTGCCCCTTGTGTTTGGAAAAAAACGTCAACAGGTTATCAATGATTGGCTTCCACGCACGATTTTTTATTCAATGTTGACCAAACTTACCCATTTGCGTAGGACCATAAAAATTGATTGATACAATTGGAATTTGAACAGATGCAAACGTTGCATGCAGTTATTTGTACATGCAACATTGATGGCTTCAGAGCCTGCATTAACATCAGTTATCATCATTGGATAGAACATTATCAAGGAAATAGCAAAACTTGACCTTATAGCTCAGCCATCGCAATTATCGCATTGGAACTAGTTCTCCGAAACTGTCTGCAAAAAAGAAATCAAAATCTACTGTTTCTGCATTCTCCAGAATTGTCAACTGATTTAATGAAAAAGGGTCAGTAAGAATATGGAGAAAAATTATTTGAGCAATATGAGCAAAAACACCGCACATCCACTAACCAACTCGTACTTTAGTTAGCCCATTGCACTAACCAATGTTTTAAATCAAATTCATCCTATCCCCCTTTGCGTATTGTTCAGATACCTTAATGTTCAAACCTGTCACAACAGTATGGTCTTCATCTGTACCAGTTCTCAGGAATCATGGCCCTCCTGTTTGACCTTCTGACTGAAATGTGTCTTTAAAAAAAGGTTGTTAAAAAAATCATTCCGACCCTACCAATTTTTTTTGATACCGATGCCCGAAACACACGATTAATTTTTGTGGCCCTGGCATCTTGATGCGGGAGGCATATAGTGATTGTCTTGTCCGTCCTTCCGTCTGTCCGTGACAAGGTTAACTAGATTTTACCGCTTACTACAGCACTTGGATACTTACCCTGTTGTTGCTTATGACCATTCCCAATCCACCCATATCACCCAACCATACTTTCACCTTGACCTACACTGTTGTTGCTTATGACCGTCCCCAATCCACCCATGATGAAGTACCTTACCTCTGTACCGATGTAGTGTTTTTTGCTTAGTCGTGATAGACGAAGAAAACTAACAGACAATGTATTGCGCTCATAAGTTCAACCCACAAGGCATTGAAGCTGGTCCTCTTGGTCCAAACTATCTTGAAACATCCAAAGTTATACTTCAATCCATTTGCACTTTAAACGATTTATTTAATGAACACGAATTGTCTCCCATTTATTTACATTAGTTTTCCAGCTGAAGTCTGATGTTGCTTTCTTCTACTGTAACTGCAAATTGATCATTAAGCACGTTTTAAACTGTTGTTGTACCTGTATACAGTATTTTTATATCCAGTAATCACACTTCAGTATTTTAGTATTTAATAGGTTTACGTAAGAAGTGATCAGCATTCTGTTCTCCGCCATTTGGTTTTGATGGCCGATTTGTGGCCGAAATGTGTATGGTTGTCCGCGGCCAGTTTTCGAACATTGGTCGACCACATTTCGGCCAGTTTTCGATTCTTGGTTGGCCGTTTGGTGTTCGATCGGCCCGAAAACGAACGTCCGGCCAAGATTCGATCATTCTGTGGTCAGTCTAACATTTGATTTTTTCACGGGGATTGCAGCAACATCAGCATGCTCTCGAATAATATAAACTTTTAGATCCTATTTATTTATAATCCAATTTTGAATGTAAATAATACGTATGCAGAACACTTTTAAGTTAAAGTAAATCCTTTTGAACACTATTTCACGGTGCTTATTCATCAGATGACATTTAAACGCATTTCGTTTATCTTTCAAGAATTCTGCGTAAAACACATGTGCATTCGTTTAAATCCAGCGACTGTGTAAACTTCGCGTGTGTCTACGTCGTTACGCATATGCAGATGCTATTTTTAAACTCGGAGAACTGAACGCACACTTTCTCTTTTATTTTCTATATTCCCAAATAACAATTTGATTAAACTAAAGAGCTGAATATATTGAACATGTGCCTTGGTTTAACGTTTTAAAACTGAAATAAAATATAGAAAGCTGAATTATGTGTTGAGTTCCATTCGCATAAATTAATACTTGAATTACTTCCTATAGATTTTTTTTTTTTCACCACTTGGGGAAAGGTGGTGGGGCCCTTCACATGGGGAATTTTATGCCAAAAGGGGATTGTCTTTTTCGAAAAGCACTATTACATTTTTATATTCTACTTTGTTATCAAACACATTAATGAATTGTTATTCTACAAATGATAACTTAGATTATGCACTAACTTAGTGCGATAACATATGCTGGGATTGTTTACGAACATATCTCTATCTTAGTCAATTTTTGTCTGATTTTGGTCCTTTTTTTTTTTTAATAAAGCTTATATTCTGTGGGGAATTTTCAGGTAAATGTAGGGGAAAAAGATATACTTTTTAAGCAGGCAAAACGGGGCCAGATTTCGGCCGCAAATTGGCCCTAAAAAAATACTGCTATATATATACATAACTTGGGTTTAGATTGTGTGCATTGATGCTGCATCCATTCAAACTAAGTCCTATCTTTGCATTACAGTGCCCTGAGACACCATAACGATATAAAATTATCCATTTGAAAACAATTGTAAAACTATACTACACTGCTTACCCTTTGCAAAAAGATTCTTTAGCTAGATTTGTTTAAACGTTGTTCTTTATCATTCTTATTTAAAGTAATGTTAATTTTTTCAGGAAGAAAAACATGAGGGAAAAAAAATAATTGTTTAGACGCTATTTTTACCTGCCACAGACCAGAGAGAATGTTCTTATATCCATGTTCGTTTGGGAATTTTCAATTCATCCACAACTAGATTTATGTGCGGATTATTACATTTCATTTCTGAATAATGATTTTGGTACCGAAAGAACATTCTGAATATTTATCTGATATAAGTAGCATTTTCATATTTTCAAATAATTGATGTCATCTTTAAGGGACTATATCTCAGAATTGTATTGACCTAGAAAGACGCTTCAGAATTTATTGGAAAATTTCATAAATTCATCACTAGTAATCAAGTTCATTAATATTCATACGAACATAAAACGCACAAATGAAAACGCAAACTGATATAAGTATCTCGTGAGGTCAGCATGTCAGCCTGAACTCAGTGGCGGCACGTAATAGTCTGCGTTTATAAACTGATGCAACAGATGATGATCAAGATACAAAACTTATATCAGATTAAAGGCAATTGTATTTGCATTAAGCTAGTGAAAAGTATTTCGACATGATGAACTTTTATGATGGAACTTTTATGATGTAGGTAAGAAAAATTCCAACTCTTGTATATGGAAATTATTGATTTCGAGGCTGTACATCGTATTATCGTTGATAATCTAGTGTTGCTAGTTTAATATGCTCAGTATACGACCTTCAGTCACTTTTCATTTCTCTCAGTGACATAACACGCTGTTACTTTTTCATTTTCAGCGTTATCTGTACGAGTCCAGACACAGGCATGCTTTAAAGCGACAGAGAGGTTCGGGTGGAATATTTATCAATAACTGTAAGAAAGACGAACACACGAACGGTGCAATGAAGCAGGAACACGGTGATCTAGACGGAGAATTTCATTTGCCAGTTGTCACACAGTCGTCAGATTTAATCCTGGAGCTGAATACGTAAAGTGTCGAGTTGTAATGAGAGCGTGACGTTGTATATACGTTATAAAGGCTTATTCGGTCCAGTTTTATTCATTGATCTGCCTAACTGAGCCAGTTCATCCATGACTGTGTTGGCATTTAGAAATTTAAAAAAAAGTCTAATTTCTCCAATTGGCAAAAAGGTACCTGTCATTTGGGAATATTTTTTCACTGAAATATGATGAAATATACCCCATGTTTGAGTTAGTTCAAAAATGTGATTCCAATGGCTATTTTGGCTACTTCTGCTAACATTGATTCCCAATACTTGGGCTCTGAGTGAAAGAGTATTTAAGAATGCTCACCAACACAGGGTCTGTGTTTCCTTCTGTTTAAAAAATCTCCTAGGCTAATTGAATGTGGCATTCACAATGAAAAAATTACAATATCGACTGAGCATTATAGCATACAGTTAGAAAAAGTGAATTACATTAGCCATAAACTGTCCTTCCAGTGTTTGTACGTTTTCCCACTTTTCCTTCGTTTTCCTACTTTTAATCGGTTCCTACTTTTTCCTACTTTTCTGCAAATTCCTCCTACTTTTTTAGTGTAAATTAGTGATTCGTCAGAGTGTAATTTTGACCATTTTGCCTGTTAATCTGGAAAAATGCTGCAGCTGATGCTTCACTGGTAGTGTATTCTATTACAGATATTTTCAGGAAAATGCTTACTTCAAAGTTTGTCATTAGAAACTTTTCTGTAGATGCATATGTGACTACAGCACATAAAATAAGGATGATTTTTCTTCAAAATCTTCTTTATTGACATTAAAACATGAAATTTGTGTTAGTGTTATAAACATTATTCTTCCTACTTATTAGAACACAAATTTCCTACTTTCTCTTACTTTTTGACAGAATATACTCTTACTTTTTTCCTACTTTTTGGTTGAACTGCATACATTAAACACAGTTTAATGTTAAATTTTAAATTGTCTAAACTGTTTATTGTAGTTCTATGCCCCTTACTTATCATTCAGATAGATTTTTAATTGTCATTCACAAAATTGTTGTTGGAATGGTAATTATACAGTATATTTTCAAGTCATGTTAGTTATTTCTCTTAGTTCTGTTCACTAAACAAGCCTTAAATACAGCAAATCCTAGTGTTGATATACATGTTACATGTATGTTGACATTCAAAATCGGAAAAGTTATTTGTGTTTTTATTTCTCAATAGTTGTATTAGTATAATCATTAGTCCAGGCGGCTTTAAAATTGCTTTCAGATTTTTTGTTATTAAAACAAGAACACATAAAAATGTGGCAAAAAGGAATTTAAATTTAGTAGAAATTCAAGTATTACTTGTTAATGAAGCAATTTTATTTTGTTAAAAAGCCAAAAGGGCAGTAGACACATGGATCAGAGTGGACTGTACTTACACATTAGTTCTTTCATGAATTTTACAATATTTAAAAAAGGTTAACTAAAATACTGTTCATGTACTGAAGATTGTTACCAGTTTTTATGCATTTTTCTGAAAAGTCCAGTTGTTTTTCTTTTTGAAACCTTCCAATTACAAAAGTAGTGTTGCTTCAGAGATGACAGTGTTTTTTAGCGCCAATTTGGGGACGAATTTCGGCGCCATTCCCCTTAAAAAAAAAAAAAATTCCCCTATATTGACCTTACAATTTTCCTCAGAATGTAAGCTTTATTTTGAAAAAAAAACCACCAAAATCGGACTTTCATAAACAATCCCAGCATTTTTTTTATTTAACTAAGTTTGTGCATAATCTAAGTTATCATTTGTAGCAAAACAAATTATTAGTGTTAAATAACAAAGTAGAATATGAAAATGTAATAATACTTTTCTACAAAAACAATTCTCCTTATGCCGTAAAATTCCCCATCTGAAGGGCCCCACCACCTTTCCCTCAAAGGTGAAAAAAAAAACACTGGATGAATTGCATAATTTATTTTATTATTATTATTATTCATGGTTTTCATTGGATGCCTAGCATTTCTAATGTAAATTCTCAGCGTTGGTTGTAATTTACTTTAAATTTTGTTTTCAATAATAAATGTTTATTATGTAAGCACATAACCTTGAACATATTTTTTAGTAATTACCCCAGATACCAATATGATAATGCGTTAATGATGAAAAGTTAAATTACCTATGCAATAAGCCGCAGTAACTTACATTTAATACTAGAGAATTGGTTTAATTGAAAGTATGGGAAGCAGCTAACAAATAAAACTAAAATTTGTTTTGCCTACTTCTGTCAAATGTGTGTTTTTGTGATAATTCTTAAGAAATTCAGTAATTAAATCATTTTATGTAGTCGGTGAGTGATTTTTAATTTATTGCATGTTTTTGTTAAACATGCCTTTATTTGCCATGATCAGAAATAATTGTATTTGTTATTTTCATACCATCTATCATTTTATGTATACATACTGTTATTTTGTATAATTCATGTCATAAAGTAAATAAAAATGAACTAAAAATAGTTTCTGTGTTGTTACACCTTTAGCTAATTGATATTACCACATGTTTGTGTTATTACACCTTTAGCTAATTGATATTACCACATGTTTGTGTTATTACACCTTTAGCTAATTGATATTACCACATGTTTGTGTTATTACACCTTTAGCTAATTGATATTACCACATGTTTGTGTTATTACACCTTTAGCTAATTGATATTACCACATGTTTGTGTTATTACACCTTTAGCTAATTGATATTACCACATGTTTGCCAATTTTTCAATCTTCACGATTAACCAGTGGACCATGGACCCAATTTTTTCTCGGGCCAGCAAAATTTATAAGGCGTCAAAAAAATGTTTGTTTCAGGTTACCCGACCTACCCTAAAAAAAAAATGCCCCGACCCTAGAACATTTTATTGGGTTTGTCAGATTGATTTTTGTTTTATTTACCTTTTTCAATAATTAAATGTGTTTTTCGATAACTAAGTGTTTAGTTTTAATAGTATCCACATATAAACAATGTTTAAGGATATTACTGATACGTTTTGAATATTTATTCAGTTTTAGAATCTTCAAGTTGACCATTTACCAAATAAAAAATAAATCCCGACCTACCTACCTTAATGTTTTGGGGCATGTAACCTGAAACAAACATTTTTTTTAAGCCTAAGTTAACTGGACTGAGGGTCCATCAATTTGAAGTCCTTTGGTCATTAAGAAAATCATAGTTAAAAAAGAAAACAAATCAATTTTGGACAGTCTAAAAACCCTGATTGTTTTAATTATAGTATAACAGATTGAACACAAGAGAGTGAAAGAAATCTTACAAGCTACGGTCCACTTAAATGTAGTCCAGTCCAGTCCTTTTAGCTGGCTTAATGGACCTATAGTCTACAGATTTCAAAATGTATTCGGGAAGACTGATTTTTCCATGCATAAGTTCAGGGGTCCTATTCCAGATACATCTTAAGTTTATATTGACACATTGGTAAAAAATTTGTTCAATGTTATACGTTTAAAGCTTAATTTGAGGTCACAGTGGCGTTGTAGATATGGTGTCCGCCTAGCGATCGGGACGTCCTTGGTTCGATCACCACTCTGGAAGCGTTCTCAAGATATTCCCCAAAGACACCAAGTACTGGTTCTACCCAGGAAAAGGACTTCAGAGGTTTAAACAAAAGCTAAATTTGTAAATTCCTTGAACGTACAACAAACAAGTGTTAAAAATATAACTGCTAATAAATATTAAGCATAATGTTCTGTGCACAAAGAGTGTTAAAATATGTGATTTTAAGGTTACGGACTAAAGGTTACTTGGGTGTTTCTGAAATAAGGTCCCAGATGTCCAACCCAAGATGTAAGATATCGAAAAATGACCCTTAGTATGTGTATATTCAAATGATTCCATTCAAAGCGACGAGGATGATTTGCCTTGCCTGTACAGCATTGGCAGAAAATGTGCAAGAAGTTCTGTGGAATGTTCATAAAGGTCATCATTTTCCTTTTTTCCAAAGCTCTTACCCTGTGAAACCATATAGTTTACAAAAAACTTGAAACAAATCCTGAGAATCCTCCTATTTTAGCTCGACTTTTCGAAGAAAAGGCAAGCTATTCTCGCCCCGGCCTTGGCGCCGGCGTCTGGGATAGGTTAAAGTTTTTCGGTAAGCTTATTGCTCAGGAATGGCTTGAGGGATTTCATTTAAACTTAAAACACTTATTCCTTATATTAAAATGAACCCGTAGGCTAATTTTGACAACTCTAATTTGAAATTTGTCAAAATTATAGGCCTTTTTACACTCCAGCGAGTAGGGTGGCGGCGTCAACTTTTTATTTCCTCGCTCTAACTCGAGAATGAATCTTAATACATAGATACCCTAAAGCAATACATTACTTGGGGTTGCATTTGGGGTGGGGTGGGTGGGGTCAAAGTCAAGGTCACTGTTACTAAAAATAGAAATAATAAGATTCTGTTTTGATAAAACACATGCCCCCGGTTGGTGCTGGGTAGCCCATTTCTTAGTCCAAATTAGGTCAAGGTCAAAGTGAGGTTGGGTGATATGGGTGGATTGGGAACGGTCATAAGGAAAACTGTGTAAATGTCCAAGTGATGTAGTAGGCGGTGTTGGTGCTAGACGAAACGGTAAAACTAGAATTGGACCTTTTGGATTATTATAAGTCCTAATTAGTTCAAGGTCAAAGTAAAGTTGGATGATGTGGATGGATTGGGGATGGTCATAAGCAACAACTGTGTTAGTATCCAAGTGTTGTAGCAAGCGGTGTTGGTGCTAGACGAAATGGTAAAATCTAGTTAACCAAGAAACAGCCCATTAGAATTATTCTAAGTGCAAATTAGGTCAAGGTCAAAGTAAGGTTGGGTGATATGGGTGGATTGGGAACGGTCATAATTAACAACTGTGTACATATCTATTAAAGTGTTGTAGTAAGCAGTGTTGGTGCTAGACGAAACAGTAAAATCTAGTTAACCAAGAAATGGCACTTTTGAAATATTATAAGTCCAAATTAGGTCAAGGTCAAAGTGAGGTTGGGTGATATGGGTGGATAGGGAATGGTCATAAGTAACAACTGTGTAAGTCTCAAAGTGTTGTAGTAAGCGGTGTTGGTGCTTGACAAAACGGTAAAATCTACTTAACCTTGTCACGGACGGAAGGACGGACAGGACGATCACTATATGCCTCCTGATGCCGGGGGAATAAAAACATTTTCTGCTCAATAACTCGAGAACAAATTGAAATATTTTCATGAAACTCAATTTATAAATAACATATAGAGAGACATTGCATGAGATTGCATCGGGGTGGGTGGGGTCAAGGTCACTGTTTTGAAAACTAGAAAAATGTTTTCCACTCAGTAACTCAAAATTGAAATTAACTTAGTTTAATCGTCCCCTACTATCCAAACAGTTTGTTTTATAAAAAAAATGAAAGTAACTCTGACAAGCACAAGAAAATTCTAGTGCGCTGTCCTCCGACAGCTCTTGTTAGTTTACAAAAGAACGAAGGAGATACATGAGAATATTCCTATTTTTAGTGTATACACGAAATTTGGACATACATAAGAATCCTCATGTTTCTAGTTTACAAAAGAACTAAGGATATACATGAGAGTCCTCATATTTTTAGTTTGCAAAAGAACTTAGGATATACATGAGAATCGTTCTATTTTTAGTTTAAAAAAGAACTTAGGACAAGCATGATATTCTTCCTATTTTAGTTTACAAAAGAACTCAGGACATAATGAGAATCCTCCCATTTTTAGTTTACAAAAGAACGTAGGACACACATGAGGATCTTCTTATTTTTAGTTTACAAAAGTACTGGGGACAAACATGAGGATCTTCCTATTTTTAGTTTACAAAAGAATGTAGGACACACATGAGGATATTCCTATGTTTAGTTTACACAAGTACTTTGGACAAACATGAGGATCTTCCTATGTATAGTTTACAAAAGTACTCGGGACAAACACGAGGATCTTCCTATTTTTAGTTTACAAAAGTACTCGGGACAAACATGAGGATCTTCCTATTTTTAGTTTACAAAGGTACTCGGGACAAACATGAGGATCTTCCTATTTTTAGTTTACAAAAGTACTTGGGACAAACATGAGGATCTTCCTATTTTTAGTTTACAAAAGTACTCGGGACAAACATGAGGATCTTCCTATTTTTAGTTTACAAAAGTACTTGGGACAAACATGAGGATCTTCCTATTTTAGTTTACAAAAGTACTCGAGACAAACATGAGGATCTTCCTATTTTTTGTTTACAAAAGTACTCGGGACAAACATGAGGATCTTCCTATTTTAGTTTACAAAAGTACTCGGGACAAACATGAGGATCTTCCTATTTTTAGTTTACAAAAGTACTCAGGACAAACATGAGGATCTTCCTATTTTGCTGGTTTTCTCTTTTTACTTAAAATTGTCATCACAAAACTTGTCAGATCTGCGCGAGAGAGACACCATTTGAAGATAGAGGGTATGCGTATTAGCTGCTTCTTCAAAATGTATGACTGTTTAAAATTTACAAAAATTGAAGAACAAAATTGATTTCTATTGGCAAAAATTATTGAAATTTTAATCCCTGTTCTGTAATAATGATTTCTTTAAGAATATTTAAAATTAAACTGTCAATATTTTTTTCAAATAATCAACGCTTTAGTAATACCAATGAGCGTTTCTGTATTAGTCTGCGAGTTGGTCTGGAATGCTACGGCCATTTTTTTAGTTTCTTTGACATTTTTGGAAAACTGTCCAGACGGACGGCGGAAATAAAACTATAAAAAAATAAAATTGCATTATTTTTTCGCAATACCCATGTCAATACATATAATAATACAATGTACTAGTATGGTTTGTTATTTAATTATGCATTAACACAATTTACGTTTAATTTATATATATGTTTTACAGTGTTGTTGTTTTGTTCATTATAACAGTGTGAGTTGAAAGCTTTAGATAGCCATTTGGAATATGGCATTATTGGAAATGTAAGTGATGAAAAAAGAAGTCCAACTTCAACTAGGAAATTATATTTATATTTAAAACTGAAACAACGTTTCGGCCATGTTGGCCTTCATCAGGTTTGTTATGATATACAGGAAATGACGTCGACGTCATCAGACGTCAACGGCAACGTCAAAATATGGCATACATTTTTGCGCCATATTTGTTAAATAGGTTACAATATGATACAATAATACTGGTAAGACGCAAATAAAAAAGCAAGAATAAAGAGAGACCAGTATTAACTATATAACAAATATGTATTATCAACGCAGACTATGAGATTTAAATTTAAATTTTAATCCAAATGGAATGAATTCAAAAGTAGTATTTTGATTCATTTTGTGCACTGTTGAAATCCAATAGTCCGTGTTGATAATGCATTATTGGAAATAAATTTGTGTTTTTTATCAATTTGTTATTTATATTTTTACAATATTGGTTTTGTTCAATGTTTTGTATTTTCAAACGAAATCGGGTCGGCGGATCCGGGAAACTTAAAATCAGCAAACTCTGCCCTAACGTCTTTACTTTTCTTGCACTGCAGTCTGCAAAGAATCCGTTGACAAAACAGTGATCTTCTGTAGATAAGTTATTTCTATTTTATTATAGAAATTTACCATGCAAATGCGTTTAAATCAAACAATGGTTGCAAAATAATACTATATTATGAGAGTTTGGATTAAAAAAGATGTCAATAAATAATAGTTACAGCTGAATGGGAATTTGATCGAGTGGTACAGTATTGCATCTTTCGTCTTGTGCACACGTTGATCGAGTGGTACAGTATTGCATCTTTCGTCTTGTGCACACGTTGATCGAGTGGTACAGTATTGCATCTTTCGTCTTGTGCACACGTTGATCGAGTGGTACAGTATTGCATCTTTCGTCTTGTGCACACGTTGATCGAGTGGTACAGTATTGCATCTTTCGTCTTGTGCACACGTATTGTGAACACTGTTTTTTGTTGTTAAACAAAACGAATACGTATGTGTCGAACGGGATCACTAATCGAGATCTGATTTTCACAAAAATTCACAATTTTAAAAATCTTGTAATTTTGCATTCACAAATACCGGTCGTTTGCGTTGTCAGCATCGGGACCTTAATTCTGTGTTTCTTAAATGTACTTGAATATTCACCCAAAACTCTCGATATTACTTTAATATATTCAGTACGTTTAGTTTACGTATGGAAATGTATATATGCTAATGCTTAACGTGTTAATGCATGAGTTATCTATTCATAACATATATCCCCTATATCCAAGAAACAATGAATTATATTTGCATTTGTTAAAGGAACCAAATTCTCCGCTTCAACCACTGGTTCGCGATTAGCTGTTTAAGTGACTTATTAACAGATTCACGTGTTTTTGAGAAATTTCATTAAATGTCTTAACTAAATCTAAAGCATCTGAACTAACCAAAAACAAAAATATCAAAGTAAAAAGATTTCCCTTTACCGTGGATAGAACCAGCCGGACTTAAAGTGCACTAATGTGTAATTTTTAGACTGTTGGCGGAAGCCAATGGTCTTTTGAGAGGGTAATTTCCAAAACAAGTATCGCGGAAAACTACTTCTTTTCTTTGCAGGCTACGAGTCAGTAAATCGAAACCCGAACTCAAAACAGCAAAAAATCACGTCTGATTTCTTACCTTTTAATTATTCTAGATAATGTATATCAAGTGTATTAAAATGTGTAAATCATGTGATTTAATACAATTACACTTCCTAAAAAGTCAATTTATTAAAAAGTTGCGTTAAACAAATGGCATCCCTGTTTTCGCTATTTGACTGTTGGCGGAAGCCAACGGTCTTTTAAGAGGGGAATTTCTGAAACAGGTATCGCGGAAAACTACTTCTTCTCTTTGCAGGCTATTAGTCAGTAAATCCAAACCTGAAAGGGTCCTTCTTGAAAACAGCAAAATTTTACACCCGTTTTCATACATTTTAATTATTAAAAATATTGTATGTAATATGTATGTATAGGGTGTGATTTATTACAATTACAGTTTATAAAAAACGGTCAATTTATGATAAATGTAACTTTAAACTATTAACACCCCTACTTTTGCTATTCACTTGTATGTAACCGAAATAATCAACTGAGTGTCTTGGAATAGGACCACCAAATTAATGCGCTACATCGGTTATTTTGGATTCTTCGCGAAAGTGTTTTTTCTTGTTACTAATTCTCATTCTGAAAATTTGGACAATAAATTTCTGCAATTTATTAATTTTAAACAGTAGGCCTACTATGAAAAATCGAGAGATGGCATCGTATGACATACTTTTGATTAAGTGGGCTACGAACAAATATCTATAAATAAACATGTTTATTTATAAATCTTTGGCTAAGAAGCACTAACAATCGGTGCGCCTAACTACTACGTACGGTGTTCCGTTCGGGCCACTCGTTGTTTCGCACTTTCGACTTTTGGATTACAAGCGCGAGAACACGATACGAAGTAGCGAAATCATGATGCGAAATTGCGAGATTACGATGCGAGATGGTGAAATTAATATCGCGATCTCGCATTGTAATCTCGCGCCCTCGCATCGTGTTTTCGCGTTCTCGAGGCGAGGTTGCGAAATTAATATCGCGATCTTGCGTCGTGTTTTCGCGTTTTTGCTTGACCAATTGCGAAACAACGATAGTCATATCGTACTCTCGCCTTCCGGTTGCGTATGCGCAGACAAGTAATTTCGGCGGATGCGAGATCGCGATATTAATTTCGCAATCTCGCATCGTGTTTTCGCATTCTCGACCTTTGGATATACAAGGTCGAAAACGCGAAAACGCGATGCGAGGGCGCGAGATTACGATGCGAAATCGCGATATTTATTTCGCGATCTCGCATCGTAATCTCGCAATTTCGCATCGTGATTTCGCTACTTCGTATCGTGTTCTCGCGTTCTCGCGCTTGTAAATCATAGATCGAAAGTGCGAAACAACGAGTGGCCTAACGGAACACCGTAACTACGCTATATCGGTTATCCTGGCCCTTGCAGATTGACTTGTTAACTGGCATGTATATAATTGCGTTTGCATAAGATAATTAGCTCAAAAACATATTTGTTCGTTACTTACTAATTAGTTGTATTATGATTTCGTATACTATTTAATCATGGTTTATATAGACTTAAATAGCAAACTGACTTTAAAAATCTTCTCCTCTGAAATCACAAGGACCAGAGGTTTCATATTTGGTATATAACATTGTATAGTGGTCCCCTACAAAGATTGTTAAAATAATGCCCCTGGAATCAAAACTGGCCACGCCCTGGGGGTCCCATGGTTTATATAGACTTAATGGGCCAGGTTTTGTTGTTTTGCTTTTTTATTTTGATTATCTTCGAATTTCTGTTGTGTAACTGTTCTTTTTGATCCCTGGTGTTGGTCATGCTGTTTCAATGCTACCTGCACCTCAAGACTTGTCAATTCTTTACCAGAAACTAGCTTACGTTTGGGTTTACGTGGCATTTTTGTTACAGTGCTTTTGCTTTTTTTTCAATTTAAGTTCTTTTGCTAATAAAATGTCCTCATAATTATATTTGCTATCCAATGTCAATACCCCCTTCTACTGTTGCATAACTATCATGGTCAACAGTGCTATCCTTGCAAAATACTTTAGCAGGTTCAAGACAGTCATGTGAGATAGCATTTCGATTAAACGGATAAATTTCAGTTTTTAGCTTGGCTTTTCGAAGAAAAGGCAGCTTGCCTTTTCTTTGAAAAGCCTACTCGCCTCGGCGTCGGCGTCCAAGCTAGGTTAAAGTTTTTCGGTAAGCTAGTTTCTCAGGAATGGCTTGAGGGATTTCATTTAAACTTAAAACATTTATTCCCCACATTAAAATGAACCTATAGGCCAAGTTTGGTCACTCCAGATTGAAATTTGTCAAAATTATGGGCCTTTTTATACTAAGAAATTTTACATATAAGCATATGGACAGGTTAAAGTTTTTCGGTAAGCTGGTTTTTCAGGAATGGCTTGAGGGATTTCATTTAAACTTAGAACACTTATTCCCTATATTAAAATGAACTTATAGGCCAATTTTGATAACTCTAGTTTGAAATTTGTCAAAATTATGGGCATTTTACATATAAGCTATATGGACAGGTTAAAGTTTTTCGGTAAGCTAGTTTCTCAACTTTTGGTTTCTGCTCTCTAACTCGAGAAGGGGATTTAGCGATTGTAATGAAACTTCAAACATAGATACAGTCCATAAAAATGCAAGTGAGAACCGTTATTAACATGGACTAATCGATACAGGTAAAATAAATGATTTAAATTGCAGACGATTACAGCGTGTTTGTAAACAGAAAACCATGATTCCCCCTATTTACAATAAATGGTTGATCCCCTCATTATCAACAAAATTTAAACCGACTATACCTTATAGCGATACCTCACTTGGGATTGCATATGGGGTGGTTGGGGTCAAGGTCACTGTTTCTAAAAATAGAAAAATGGTTTCTGCTCATTAACTTGAGAAGGTATTGAGAAATTTTAATAAAACAATACATAGATACCTTATATCAAGACCTCGCTTGCGATTGCATGTGGGGTGGGTAGGGTCAAGGTCAAGGTCACTGTTAGTTAAATAAAAGAACAGTTTCCGCTCAATAACTTAAGAACACATTGAGATATTTAATGAAACTTCATACATAGATACCTTATATCGCGACCTCGCTTGGAATTGCATATAAGGTGGGTGGGGTCAAGGTCACTGTTACTAAAAATGGAACAAATGTTTCCACTCAATAACTTAAGAATGCATTGAGCTATTTTAATGAAACTTTATACATACATACCTCATATAGAGACCTTGCTTGGGATTGCGTATATGGTGGGTGGGGTCAAGGCCAAGGTCACTGTTGCTAAAAATAGAAAAACGGTTTCCGCTCAATATGAGAACGCACTGAGATATTTTAATGAAACTAAATACATACATACTTTATATCGAGACCTCTCTTGAATTGCATATAGGGTCAAGGTCAAGGTCACTGTTACTAAAATAGAAAAACATTTTCCGCTCAATAACTTGAGAAGGCATAGAGATATTTAAATGAAACTTTATACATAGATACATTATATCAAGACTTGCTTGGGATTGCATAATTATGGGGCTAGTCGGGGTCAAAGTCTAGGTCACTGTTACTGAAAATAGAAAAAAAAAATCCGCTCAATAACTTGAGAATGCATTTAGATACTTTTATGAAACTTAATACATTGATACCTTATATCGAGACCTTGATTGGGATTGCATATGGGGTAGGTGGGGTCAAGGTCAAGGTCACTTACTAAAAATAAAAAACGGTTTCCGCTCAATAACTTGATAATGTATTGAGATATTTTAATAAACTTAATAGATAACTTATATTGAGACCTCGCTTGGGATTATATAAAGGGTGGGTGGGGTCAAGGTCAAGGTCACCATTGCTAAAAATAGAAAAACGGTTTCCACTCAATAACGCATCGAGATATTTAAATGAAACTTCATACATAGATAACTTATATCAAGACCTTAACTCGGAATGCATATGGGGTGGGTGGATCAAGGTCGCCGTTACTAAAAATAGAAAAACGGTTTCCGCTCAATAATGTAAAGAGGCATAGAGATATTTAAATGAAACTTCATTCATAGATACCTTATATGGAGACCTCGCTTGGGATTGCATATGGGTAGGGTGGGGTCAAGGTCAAGGTCACTGTTGCTAAGAATAGTAAAACAGTTTCCACTCAATAACTTGAGAACGCATTGAGATATTTTAATGAAACTTAATACATTTATACCTTATATCGAGACCTTGCTTGGGATTGCCTATGGGGTGGGTTACTAGAAGCAGAAAAACGGTGTCCGCTCAATAACTTTAGAATCCATAAAGATATTTGAATGAAACTTCATACATAGATACCATATATCGAGACCTCGCTTGGGATTGCACATGGGGTGGATGGGGTGAAGGTCAACATTTCTAAAAATAGAAAAACAGTTTCTGATCAATAACTTGAGGCCGCATCAAAATATTTTAATGAAACTTCATACATGTATACCTTATATCGAGACCTTGCTTGGGATTGCATATCGGGTTGGTGGGGTAATGGTCAAGGTCACCGTTACTAAAAATAGAAAAACGGTGTCCGTACAATAACTTGAGGACGCATCAAAATATTGGAATTAAACTTAATACTTATATACCTTATATCGAGACCTCGCTTGGGATTGCACATGGGGTGGGTGGGATAAAGGTCAAGGTCACCATTACTAAAAATAGACAAACGGTGTCCGCTCAATAACTTTAGAATCCATAAAGATATTTTAATGAAACTTCATACATAGATACCATTTATCAAGACTTCGCTTGGGATTGCATATGGGGTGGGTGGGGTCAAGGTCACCATTACTAAAAATAGAAAAACTGTTTCTGCTCAATAACTTGAGAATGCATCGAGATATTTTAATGAAACTTCTTACATATATACCTTATATCGAAGCCTTGCTTGAGGTTGCATATGAGGTGGGTGTGGTCAAGGTCAAGGTGACAGTTACTAAAAATAAAAAATGGTTTCCGCTTAATAACTTGAGAACACATCAAGATATTTTATTGAAACTTCACATATAGGTACCTTATATTGAGACCTCTCTTGGGATTGCATATGTGGTGGGTGGGGTCAAGGTCACCATTACTAAAAATAGAAAAACGGTTTAGCTCAATAACTTGACAATGCATCAAGATATTTTAATGAAACTTCATACTTAGATACTTTATATTGAGACCTCGCTTGGGATTGCATATGGGGTGGGTGGGGTCAAGGTCTCCATTAATAAAAATAGAAAAATGGTTTCCGCTCAGTAACTTTAGAATGCAGATAGATATTTGAATGAAACTTCATACATAGATACCTTGTATTTAAACCACGCTTGGGATTGCATGTAGGTGGGTGAGATCAAGGTCAAGGTCAATGTTACTAAAAATACAAAACAGGTTTCTGCTAAATAATTTGAGAACGCATTGCAATATTTTAATGAAACGTCATACCTTATAACAAGATCTCGCTTAGGAATGCATATGGCACCCAGAATTTTTTTCATTCTTGTGCTGACTTGTATGCATTTCGTTTGATAAATTTGATTTTCGTGGAATTTCCACATTTCTTGTTTGAAATAGGACCCGTTCTTGTTTCAATTTACTGACTAATAGCCTGCAAAGAAAAGAAGCGGTTTTCCGCAATATCTTTTTTGGAAATTACCCTCTCAAAAGTCCGTTGGCTTCCGTCAACAGTCGAACAATGATATCGCGCCGGGCCATTGCTCAGAGTGTGTATGAAAAGAAAAAAGTTGATCCAAAATTTTATACACATTGAAGATACATATTTCATGATTATGCTGTCAAATGGACCAAACTCAGATTTCACATTTTTATGATAAAAACACCATTTTAAATGAAAATAACTAAAAAAGGAAAATGGACCCCTGACATCAGGGGTTCACTTGTTGTGAAGGGTCCAGTTTGAAGGTGTATTCATGCGTTGGATGGTGTGTATTCATGCGTAGATGTCCATTTGCCATGGTATGCAAACACGCGCACACACGCACACAGGCACGCACACACACACATGGATGGCATTTTTTACTTTTTAGAACTGCTATATATTTCGAAAGCAGGTCCAACAAAATCGAAAATGTTAACGAAAGAGGTTTATGCAAATTAATAATCAAGAGTTAAGGACAAATCGTACGTTTTAAACTGAAAAATAACTTGCAAATAAAAGCAAATGCACTGATTTTTGACATTTGATTATATTTTAAATGTGTACCATGCAACCTTAAAAAATTCCAATCTGATAATAAAATAGGTAGTTAAAAAATGACGTCAACAATGTGGATTAAAGAGGAATCAATGGCAAAGTTCTTCATAAGTTATTTTTGTGTGTGTGTGTTTCCGTAGTTGAATTCCACTGTATCAAGGAACTACATCATCTCAATAAATTTGTTTGGGCCTTTGACATCAAAATAAGGCAAGATTGTCCTAAAATTTAAGATCCATAGTCATTTTATCTTTTTCTATAAAAATGTTTAGAGCAAATAATTCACCATCAATGGGAATGTCTTGCTTATTACAAGCACATCGCTGTTGCAGTATGTAGAACAACGTCAGTAATTATGTTTCTGCAACTATGTGTTTGTATGTTTCGATTGTTTCCCTTTGCACTCAAAAGTGAGTTATATTCCATCAGTAAATTACTGTTCAAGAATGATCATCGCATATGATGATTTGCACAATCAGACATTTATCAATCATTTTGGGTTCCTTTACGATGCAAATATAAGAATTATGAAACTCCAGAGACACCACCAGGAGAGAAACCCTTATAAATATCCGCTGGTCATTTATTTAAGGCCAGTGACCAATTGCCTATACAATACCGGATAATACGCACAAAATAACACAAACATAAAACTGATTAAAACTCGTGTCACCGCCTTGGAACTGTCAATGCAAAGCATTGGGGTTTTTAAACCGGTTTAAAAAGGCATGCCGAACCCTCACACTTAGCCCAGAATTAATCAAAATACGCGCACTTGTAAATGTAATTTAACCTCATAGCATTGCAATTCAAATTAAATAGTAATAAAAGAGAATATTAATTCAATTGAATTACAATTTAATTACTCAATGGTTAAATGTTCACCAGAGCAGCAGAATTGCAACTTCTGAGGCATGATGATATAGCCAACAGTTTATGATAAACTGTACAACATGGTAGAATATCTTGAAATATTTTTTAAAGGAATGTTGTTGATAGTCATGTTTAAGCGATTTTCTTACTGGTTTGGTGAGTTTGGTTCTTGGCCACCATACCAGACAAGAACCCCCCACCCACCCACCCCTCCCTCAAAGCAAAAATATCCGGACTATTTCTTCCCGTTCGGAGAGCCGGGCCCGGCTAGCTCAGTTGGTAGAGCGCTGGACTGTCAATCCGGGGATCGTGAGTTCGAACCCCAGCCCGGCCACTTAACTTGTGTGGGGATTGGTCATTAAATTACTTCTACAGCCATTCTCCCCATACCTTTGATTCAAGTTGGGCAGTTGTCAGTTACTGGCATAGGTAAGTGCACTTAGTACTGGTAAACCGCTTAGATCGGCTAAGCTTGCACAGGAAAAGTTTGAGTAGGTTAACTAACCGCCGAGATATGACTGAAATATCGGCACAGGATAAATTGATCCGAGGTGGAAGTCTGGTCGGAAGAACCGTAGTGGAAGGCGGTTCAAATGTGTCTGTGCGGAAGGAGAAGACAGATGCTCCGCAGTCTCACCAGGTACATGAAGGTACCACTGCTGGTATGGTTCCATTGAAGCTGAGAGTAGTAACGGGAAAGAGACGAAATTTTCCCAATGACATTTAAAAGAGGACCCAAGCAGTGGTGTTTCAAACAGAAGGTCGTCACCAAATTCCCAGGCGGATGTTCAACTGGTCTGTCCGAAGTGCCGGCAGGACATTGGAGATGCTTCCCAGTTTGCATATTATGTGGATGTATGCATTGACGGCCATTTGGGATGTGATACATGTCGGATGACTTTTGGAACCGAGAAGTCATACCGGAAGCACAGGCATAGGTACGCGAGTGGCATGTCTGTCGATGTCGACAATGGCTGGCAGCAAGAGGGCCAAGGAGGCCTCATGGACGTGCCAGAATGCAATGCTACAAAGCCGGTATCACCTGAACTGCCTGCTATGACAGTAGGTAGCACTTACCCAACAAGGGTGCTCAAAGTTAACGTGCAAACTGCAGCTGAAGGCGACCTTCAGGAGAGACAGTTTGTGATTTCTGATGAGGGCAAAACAGTCTATGCAAGAGAGACTGCTATCAAGTCAGAAATGGGTAAATGGTTAACATGTCTCGGAAAGATATGTGGAGGCATGGCAAGCCTCAATGACATTATCGTTGGCTATGATAATGGGGGCTTGGTGATTTTGGTGAAATACAAACCCGGTGTGGGTACTGAAGTTGTTATGATCTCAGAAAGAGATTCATGTTTTTATCTTGTAAATTAGTTTTTATTGAAGTTCTTTGCTGTTTAATTTTAGTTTGATTGTCAAACTGTTTTGCTTTGTATTTGTATATTGGAATCATGAGGGGACTCATGTCTAGTCGGAGGCGTGGGTAATGTGGCGAACGGTACGGGGTTGAATCAGTTTGACTAGTTGCTTCCCTTTTCTTTAGTGATACAAGAATAGTTATTTCCCTTCGTTGTAAATTTGCCGAAGTAAACAAACACGGAAATACGATTTGTAAAAGTAAGTTTTATTCTTATTAATAAGTATCGAATAAGGTATTTTCAGAGCATGTAGTAGTTGTATAATATATTGCTGCAAGTAATTCTCGTTGGAATGAAGAAGATGTATGTAAATCAGGTAAAAATAGACGATCTGGAATTCTCTGTAATTTCCGACGGGTTAGTAAGAGTACTGGCTATGTGGCCCTCTGTTCGCTGGTATATAAAGAGCAGCAGATGCGATAGTCAGGCAATTGTGGCGGATCCGTGGTCTAGTGGTAACGCACTGGTTTCATAACTCAGGGGTCGCAGGTTCGAGCCCCCGCTACACCCTAACCTTCTAACTTGTCTTTCGCATGAGACGTTAAACCGAGGTGCAGTGTACTAGGTGCTTCACACCGGGCACTAAAAGACCCAGGGTCGTCTCTGGAACGGGGCATCTCCTGTATCTTGCACTATCCCTTGTAACCCAACTAACAAGTCTTCTGGGGGCGATGGCCATATGGTAGAGAATCCCGGTGCACTCGATAAAAATGTACCACACACATAGTCAGGCAAATGATGATACACATAAAATTATGTGTTCCCACCATTTAACTCTTATTCTAGTTGGGCTATTTTCTCCAATCTTCACTTTCTCATGTTAATATAGGTTAATCTCTGGGGGTTTTCTCTGTTTGCAAATAAACTTTTACTTATTTAGTCCTATTGTCAAACATAAATATCTTAATAATAAATAGAATAATCTATTACACATTTCCACAATATATATTGTTACTGTTATGTCTCTCATAATCTAATTTTTGCAAGTAAAGGGAGAGAACCTGATTAAATATTTGTTTGCTTGGCTGTTTTACAGTGTAGTCCTATAGTAGTATAAGGGAGGTAACTCCTTTTAACAAATAAAAGGTAATTGCAGCAGTACTCCCCTTTAAACGGTGCATACCTTGTTATTTGATTTCTTAATATAAGAACAGTGTGCTATTAAGTGAAATGTAAGAAATTCCCAATAGTATTATTATATATTATGCTATTATTATGCTCTCTAATGATTAATAGGCAGAGTATTTGTTTGTATAAAGTATTATAACACAATACAGTTTTATACAATAGTATATTGTGCTTTATGAAAATTATTGAACAGTTTTACATATTTTGGTATTTTTAAAGCATAGATTTTTATTATTAGCACCGCACCCACACTGCAAAGTTTTACATATGTAACTTTCCCGCCATATTAAGGGAATCGTATAGTTTATTATATTTATGCAAAGTATTTATGTTAAGCAGTGTGCTCAGGCAATGGTTTTCAACCGAAGTCCCGAGGGTAAACAATCACAATCATTCATTCATAGTCAGGCAGTTCTCCCGCTTGCGTGGTGGTGAAAACATCGCGAACAGAGAGCCTCAAATAGATTCACGGTTCTGTACAGGATTCTGGGACGTTGGGTAAATACGTTGGCTTCAAGGCATCAGCGGTGCTGCCCGTACCTCAATGGCTTTCGTTCAGGACTCGTGGCAGGCATAGGCCTGGTTGATGAGGCGGTGTTTTAGGCTTCACTGTTCTTCGAGGTGGCAAGCTTCGTGGAAGCGGGAGGCTCTAAATCAAGTGAGACGGCTTCAGAGGGACCTCGTTGAGATCAGGCAGGATTTTGAGGTCAGCTTCACGGAAGTTAGGCACTGCAGTGTGCTGGGGAAGGAAAGCGCCTGGGCGGCTGAAGACTCTCAAAGACGACATTGGTACTCTGTACGTCGCACTGTAAATATTTGAAGCGAATCGATTACTTTTAGTTTAATCAATCAGAGGCAAGGTAGCCTACAGAAAATTATATTAATATTGTAGACATATTGTCTGACGGAGGCTTTGGGAAGCACCACCGCATGGTGAGGCCGCGCACATACCGCTCAGTGGCGGCCTCAGACATTTGTTATTAAATGCGTAAGGACAGGCCAAAATAATATGTGGCTGCAAAACTCTCACAAAAGGCTGTTTATTAGATCTTTCAGAAGTTTGTTTTTAAACACATAAGACAGGCCATAGTGCGCCTCTCTCCTCGCAATGGATTTAAATATCGAAAAGGTACAATACAACTGAAAATGAACACTTAGACGACATAGCATGTGTCATACTGGCTTCTGTCAACCGCGTGACATTGTGAGATTTAACAGAAAACGTTTGGAGAAATTGTACATGTGTTTGTTTAAGAAACAAAACTATTTCGAAATTGGTATTCATTGTTAGTATACATTATCAATAAAATAAATCAAAGGAAGAATAACTGGTAAACAAAGCAAACAAAGGTAATGCAATCATAAAGGATACGCTTTGTTTTGTTATGATGTCCAAAAAATATATAAAAATCAACCTCTTTGAGAATATAATTATTTGAACGAATACAATATTCCGCATCTTATTTGAATACAGTTGGCGTACGTGTATTGCAAATTTTTTTATTCGTGTGTCGACGTAGCCCAGTACTAAGCGCAATGCTGACGACAAGCGATAACTAAAACTTTATATCCAAGATATATTTATTAACAACACAAATAACGACCGTTCCGTAAAACGTATCAAAACAAAATGCTACCTGTACCGCATTCAGAGATTGGTCGTGCGTGACAGGTTAGTTGTTAGTATGCAAAAGGATTAGAATGAACGCATGAATGAATGACTGTATGGATGTGAGTGATAACATGTCAGTATCGGCAGAGTAAGACTGAGTGTTTGTAATAATATTTAAATATTTGAATAGTACATGTGAATATAAAAGTCTCCTGCTTTCACAAAGCACATATAAATGATGTAAGCACTATATTTTAAAACAACCGATTGATCTCCTATGACATGTTCCCCCTGCTGATATAAAAGGCTCCTGACTTTTTTGCACCACCATTTAACACTATGCATAAATAAAGTTTTAAAATTCAACAAAATAAGCACATTTAAAGGATGTTATGTAAATAACAAAACGAAATGTGCATGCTGGCTAGGCTCCAACTCAATATTATGCACATATCTGAAGGTTACCAGATCCGACTACAACTTATTGTACCGTACCACTTATAGTACCTTAGTACCCCAACATAAGATACTCCTAGAACTATGACTACAATTACTACCATTAAGGTAAGTAAGGACTACTAATTACATGACTATCGGTCCATGTACAAGCGAACGTTAGTGTATGTTTAAAATCAGAAATATAATACAGTGTATTATAATAACTTCATTACTCCTATCTTACATGAAGTATTAACAAAATGCTTAGCAAAATTATGTTTCCATTACAAAATAAACAATTACAATAATTTCACAATAAGCACAAACACACTTAAACAAACATTCTAGTCTAATCACACTAAAATTACACATTTAAGTCACTTCTCATTATGTCAATTGTAACCAGAATATACACAATCAAGTTCTCCAATCGTCCGTTGTCATCCACTTAGGCGGTCTACGGTCTCTCTTGGGTCTGGATACCGTTGTCTGTTCCGTCCCTTGCTGGTTACGTCTTGCAGGGATGATGTACGGACCCGTTGAACCCGAAGCCGCGTCACCATCGTCTGCACCATCCACATCCTCATCCGTCCCATCTCTTCTCTCACCTAATGTATTGTTCAGGTTACCGTCATCTTCAACTTCCTCGTCGACGCTTTTGACATCCGTCGTACTCATGAACGGGAGGAGTAAATTTCGATGAAGAGTCCTAGACTTCTTATACCAACTGCTCTCGCGTTTCACTTCGTAAACAGGTATGTCATCAATGGGCTTCCGTACAACAACATACGGATGTGGCTCCCACCTGTCTGCCAACTTCTGTTTACCCCGGATGGATACATTCCTAACCAGTACACGGTCACCTGGTAGAAGGGCGGAGCTTCGTGCACGACAGTCATATATCGCCTTGTTGATTGACGAAGTTCTCGCAGCTTCTTCTCGTGCCTTTTTGTAAGCAAATTGGAGACGGTCTTGCAGCTTGAGAACGTAATCTGACTGGAATCCGGAGGATAAACTGTCGGTCGGTAGCCCAAGAAAAGCGTCAATGGCGAGACGTGGATGCCTACCAAACATCAGAAAATGCGGGGAGAACCCTGTACCCTCATGACGAGGTGCGTTGTATGCATGCACCAGGCTGGCAACATGGGACTTCCAGTCTTGCATCTGACACTCCTCCAGCGACCCGAGCATGTTGAGCAAGGTTTGATTAAATCGCTCAACCATCCCATTACCCATTGGGTGGTAGGGAGTGGTCCTCGTTTTCTCTACACTAGCGAGGTTACACAGCTCCTTGATGAGTGCCGATTCAAAATTCCGTCCCTGATCACTATGAATCCTTGCAGGGAAACCATAATGCACTATAAAACTATCAAATAGTATACGGGCGGTAGTCTTCGCCGTTTGGTTTCGTGTTGGATAGGCTTGTGCATATCGGCTGAAATGATCCGTCAACACCAACATGTTTTCGAAACCACCCTTCGAACGTTCGAGAGACAAATAGTCGATACATATAATGTCCATCGGTGCTGTTGACGTAATGGGTGTCATCTCGGCCACAGATGATCGTGATTTACGACGAATGCATCGTCCACAACTCCTAACTGAGTTTGCAACAAATGTGTTCATTCCGGGCCAGTAAAATCTCTCTGAGAACAGTGCGACGGTTCTGTCTCGACCTTGGTGTCCAAGGTCATCATGAAGAGCCTTAAAGACATCGTGTCGAAGGCCTTCTGGCAATATGAGTAGCAAACGCTCCTCTGGGCCAACAGCTGTCTTTCTGTAGAGTACACCTTGCAACATCCTCAGATTGGACCATACCGCTAGGTAAGCCATCAGTCGACGGTCCATCGGCTTAGCCGGTTTGGTTCCGCAGGAAATATGATAGGCTACCTTCGCAATGATCTCGTCTTGATTTTGGGCCTTGTTCCAATCTGTCGTCGATAGACCATGTGCTCTTATCAAATCGTTCGGAACATCCAGATGTTGGCTAGGAGGTACTACTTCAGGATTACGCACAGTCTCTGATAAAGGAATTGTTTCAGCTGTCGCAGCGTAACTGACGACGTCAATGACCTCCCTGGGAACACAACGACTTAAACCATCGGCATCCAAATGATTCGACCCCTTTCTGTAAGTGATGGTATAATCGTAGTTAGAGAGCGCTGCAACCCACCTGTGTCCCGTCGCGTCTAACTTGGCAGTCGTATTCACGTAAGTAAGTGGATTGTCATCAGTCACAATCCCGAATCTCCCGCCATATAAATAGTCATGAAACTTTTCAGTTACTGACCATTTCAAGGCAAGAAACTCGAGCTTGTGAACAGGATAACAACGCTCACTCCGTTTCAAACTACGACTCGCAAAAGCTATGGGCCTTTCCTTGCCATCCTGGCGTTGGTATAATACTGCACCGAGACCAAACGAGGAGGCGTCGGTATGCAAGATGAAAGGCTTGCTGTAATCGGCGTAGGCTAATACTGGAGGGTTGGTTAGCTGTGCTTTCAGCTCATCAAAGGCTTTCTGTTGTGGCTCTTCCCACCTAAATGGTATCTTGTGTATCGCTTTCAGTGACCCTTTTCCCTTCTTCCGTTTCGTCGGTTGTCCCACCAGCAGATCACTTAGCGGCCTTGCTGTCCCGGCAAATCCGCGAATAAAACGCCGATAATAACCGGCAAAACCTAGGAATTGCCTGACTTCCTTGGTGGACTTAGGTATCGGCCAATCCTTTACGGCATTTGTTTTCTTAGGATCAGCCTTGATCCCCTCTGCGGAAACCACGTGGCCTAAATAAGTGGTTTCTTCCTGAAAAAATTCACACTTCCTAGGGTTAATCTTCAGGTTGTATCCAGCTAGGCGCTGAAACACGGCATCTAGTCGATCTAAATGGCTGCAGATATCAGGGCTGAAAATAATGATATCATCCAAGCCGATAAGGCAGTCTTTCAAGTTGAGGTCCCCCATACAGCGCTCCATGAGTCGCTGGAACGTTGCCGGTGCATTACAGAGACCAAAGGGCATCCGATTGCACTCATAAAATCCGAGCCCCCAAACTTGAAAGGCTGTCTTCTCCTTGTCCTCCTCATCCAGCTCCACTTGCCAATAGCCCGACTTCAGGTCTAATTTTGAAAAGAACTTTGTTCCCGCCAACATGTGTAACGTGTCCTCAACTCGTGGGAGTGCGTAGGCATCCTTCTTTGTGCGGGAGTTAAGTTTCCTGAAGTCGATGCAAAAGCGTATTGTTCCATCCTTTTTCCTAACGATGACCACATTGGACGAAAATGGGCTGCTTGACTCACGAATAGCTCCAATCTCCAGCATTTCTTGAAGATGTTGTTTCACCTCTTGAAACAGTGCAGGGGGTATCCTCCTACAGTACTGTTTGAACGGCTCCTGGTTGGTGAGTTCTATTTTATGCTTAACTGCTGAAGTATTACCCAGATCAAGTGCAGTTTTGGCAAAAATAGAATCCCACTTCTCAAAGAGTTTGAGAACCTTTTCTTTTTGTTCATGTGTTAATGACGTTGAATTCAACTGGATCCCATATCTTATCTTAATTTTATTGTCTGCTCTGTCATCTATATTTAGCTTTTCAGGTGCTGTTTGTTGGTGGACGAATGCAGATTCCGAGCAGGTAAGTACTTCTGTTTCAGGTTCACTTTCCTTTTCAGCAAGCTGCTTCTTCGCAATGGATTTAGGAAAGGTAAGTATTTCACTTGTATATCCGGGTTCTTTATTTTCAGCATTCTGGTTGACCATCGTTGTAGATTCAGGGCAGGTCAGTATTACTGGTTCAGGGTCACCACCTTTCATAGCCTTGTTGTCAAAAATAGATGCCGATCTTAAAACACTAACTTCTTGTAGCTGACAGATAGGTGATCTAGCTTTGATCTTCAAAACCTTTGCTGAAAGGTTACAAACACGCACTGGTATTCTAGCAGTTTTTCCTGGGTTAGCTAATTTCACTACTCTTGGGCATACTGTTGGTTTGTCGGGACCTGCATATACTATGTCTTCTGTTACAGCTGATTCAACTTCTGCAGACTTTCTTACGAGGCCTGTAATTGTTGTAACTTCCATCGGCTGAAGGGTAAAACTCTTTGTTACCTTTACAATACCAACGTTTTGACAACTTGATACCTCAAGTACCACGTTCCACTCTTTTGGTACATCATTGAATTCCTTACACTTACACCAAATTGAAAATTCTCTGATGATATTCATTCCCACTATCGATGGTACCTTAGTGTTGCACTGTGTGTCTTCAACTATCAACAGCGGAACCATCAACGGCAGCATATCCGTATTTGGCAGTCTCACGCTTGCTTCAATATATGCCAAGTAAGGAATCTTTCTACCATTGGCACCTGTTACATTCAGTTCAAAATCATCTAGACTCTTAAGCTCTGGTTTGTTTTCCATACCCCTATAAAATCCTTCGGCAAGTGTACTGATCATAGACCCCGTATCTATCAATGCCTTCACAGACACTCCTTCAATTTCAATAAAATCCTCGTTTGCGACACCAACTAATCGTTCATGCAATTGTATTGTCTCTGCTTTGGGGCTGTTTACTTCCGCGCTTTCGTGAAAGCGTCGGTCCGTTTAAATTCTTATCTGGGTCTTCTTTCACGTTCTGGTTTTCAGTTTGTTCTTTCTTTCTATCGCTTGTATTTGCATATCTGTTCTGTGGTCCACTTCTGTTTCCTCCTCTAAATCCCCCTCTAAATCCTTCTCTGTATCCTCCTCTGAAGGGTCGTCTAAAAGTATGGTTGGTACTATTGACTTGCTTACTCTGGTTTCGTAGTTCTTTCATCTCGATCTCCATCGTTTTTAGTCTTTGCAAAAGCTCATTCATTATGCTGTCGTCTCTCTGTTGGTTTGCAACCACCTCGGGCTTTCTTTTTTTTCCCTTGACTTCTTCACTACATTCTTCCTCTTCTTCTGCCCTTGTCTTCTTTCGTAGACACTCAAACGTATCCGAACTTTCATACGATACACGGGTAGCCATTCTTAACTTATCTGACCTCATGCCCCTCCAAAATCTTTCTTTTAATTTCTGGTCTCTTTTATTCTCATCAATTTCTCCCTTCTCAACTGCCTGTTGGAACAGAGTTTCCACTCGAACGCCCCATGTACAACAAGGTTCATCCTCTTTTTGTTTGGCTGAATAGAAATCTTGAGCAACCCTGTCGGCCGTTTTTACATCACCGTAAATTTCAGTAAGTTTGTTTAGTATTTCTTTCGAGCTAGCCGAAGGTTTCAGCGTTAATAGAACCTGTCTAGTTTCATCTTGTAAAGAGTTTCTAATTGCTTGTACCACTGCATAGTCAGGATATATCTCACTGTTCAGCACACAAATAACTTCCATTTTCCATTGCTCGAACTGTTTTCCCTTGAAATTAGGTATCTTCGGTGAACCTATTTTGAACGATGACCGCTCATTTACATTGTCCTTTCTCTGAATATCTTCATTGTCTATCGTATAACGTCTGATAGTTCTATCCCTCTCACTAGCTTCTCCCATGAGTAATCGCTCCTTTTCCTTCAGCAGTTCCAACCGCTTGTTTATCTTCCCTCCATGTGCTTTCCACAACTCGATCTCTTTCTCTAACTTTTCATTCTCATTCCTTTTTGAACTCAGATCCCTTTCCTGCTGTTCTAGTGCTCTAATTTGTTCCAATAACTCTCTCTCGGCTTTTTCCTTTACATAGATTTCATAGTCTATTCTCTTCCTACTCTCAAGCATTAATCTATATTTCCTCTCTTCCTCATTTTGTAGCCTATTTAACTTTAAGCTTTCTCGTTCATATATGCTTGACTGGCTTCTTATATCTTCTTGGTCTGTCTTAATTTTTCTCAGTTCAGTTATATAGTCTATTGAAGAGCCTTTAGGCATAAATGTATCCTGTTTTATGTAAATGTTATTGTTTCTGTATCTTCCTTTTGGTGTTCTGTCTTCTATTTCTTGTTTATCAAGTCCACAGTCAGCTTTTAACTCCTTGAACGTCTGCTCCAATTTCTCATAACGATCATCCAGAAATTGAAAGTTACTTTCAGATATCATTTTTCGTCCTGTTTGTGAAACATCATGCTCTTCCATGTCCTGTATACTCTGTTCATGAAAGTACTCGTCTATGGTGTTCAGCTCGGTCATTTCACTTACTCTATCCCTTTCATGATGAAAGTCACTATGTACATAATCATCCATATCACCATATCTATTCTCAATCTCTCGGTGTTCCAGTTCATCACGCACAGCATTTCTGCGTATATATCGTCTTTCACGTTCACCGATACCTTCGGCCATTGTTCGAATATAACACTCTTTCACCATATACCAAAGATAAGGTCAATGATACGATTGATGTTCAATTGACGATTAATGTTCAATTGAAGTGTCCACGTACCCTTTAATTTTAACACACCTCGAATGTAACTCTGTATATTCATCCAATCACTTCATGTATATTCACTCAATCACTTCGCACTTTAAGCTTTGTAATTCACAGTGTTCACAGTAAACAAAATAAATCCAACAAAAACAAATTCATACTCACAAATTCACATTCACACACTGTCAAAGTGTCTCATCACTCAATTTCACTATAAGTGAAATGTCTTGTAAGTGTCCATCGTACGTACAAAGCGGTGAGAAACGTATCCAGCTGCGTTGCTCCTCACAACGTAACGTATATATAACTCGACGTCTCGAGTTATCAAAGTCCGTATATTCGTAGTAGTATGGGCCCACAAAAAAAAAATTGCACGCACGTGACAATGTTTACGTAAACAAAATGTATGGATATAATATCCAATCAACGAAAAGCCGCAAAGGCTAGTCCAATAGAATTCCGTGGCTGGAAGATTGACTAGGTCATATGCATAATACACAGCGCAACACACGTCAGGCGAAACTTCTATTGGTTCACGTGATAAGTTGACCGGGTCACATGAATAATGCCGCACACTACCCGTCAAATCGAAATCCTGCATTGGCTCACGTGATAAAGTTGTCGCACCGATGTGATGTGCACCGTTATTGACCGTGAATATCCTTGCACGATATCTGTGTACATGCGTCGTTGTAAACACAGAGTAAGTACACTCTGGACTGTCCAGGTAAACACGGATGTCCGTGTTATGTACACAGGTATTCAATGTGGCTACCGCTCGTCAATTGTACACTGTTGTCGGAGACATCCAGCTACCAGCAATTCAAACACGTTGGGCGCCAATGTCGACGTAGCCCAGTCGGCATATTTTTATATCGTGTCTGGGTACTAAGCGCAATGCTGACGACAAGCGATAACTAAAACTTTATATCCAAGATATATTTATTAACAACACAAATAACGACCGTTCCGTAAAACGTATCAAAACAAAATGCTACCTGTACCGCATTCAGAGATTGGTCGTGCGTGACAGGTTAGTTGTTAGTATGCAAAAGGATTAGAATGAACGCATGAATGAATGACTGTATGGATGTGAGTGATAACATGTCAGTATCGGCAGAGTAAGACTGAGTGTTTGTAATAATATTTAAATATTTGAATAGTACATGTGAATATAAAAGTCGCCTGCTTTCACGAAGCACATATAAATGATGTAAGCACTATATTTTAAAACAACCGATTGATCTCCTATGACACGTGTTTATGCGCCGAAACTTTTACACATGCATCAGGACACTGAACTCTAATATTCTAGGACGACACGTCATATGATAAATCACGGGATTGTGTTGTACGCTAATTAGTACACATACAATATTACACACTCAAATTACAACGTTTTACATTTAATCATGTCCGATACTTAAGCACAATTCGTTTTCTAGGGTTTATGTCAATATTAGACACTGAAATGAGAGAGATATATAGAATAACAGCCTCGCCGTTATTTTATTCTAAGCCTTACCTGATATATTACTCAAGACCAGGCAGTAACCTGTTTTCTATTTAATATATAACGTTTTCTTTTCTTAAAATTACACCAAACGAGCTGATTTTTATATATTTAATAACTACGAGCGGCTCTGATTTTGCTGATCCGGATTTTAAACGTTTACGTACATGTAGTTATTGATTTCTGACTTATTATTAACATTTCGTAATGATAACAGCTGTTTTCACTAAGAATACACAGATTATACGCATTTTCATTCATACAATATTGAAAATGCAAACTGAAATGGATTGCAACGATCAATTTCATCGGAGAACACACATCGCAAAAATTCTTCAGAGACGCCATTTCGGAGTTGTGTATTGAAACTGACATTTTCACTATCGTGTCAATAATGACTATAGTGTGTTCAATTCATGATAAAAATGTTTTTGGTTCAACTTAAACTAATGATGTGTAGTGACTTGTATGCATTTATTTTGAATGTATTGAAATAATTGTGAATGGATGACTTATTGTTCCATTGATGACGTCTTAGAATTACCAAAGTGCGGGTGTATTTGAATATTAAAAAAATAATACGTTCTTGGTATCAAATTGTTTGTTTTGTTGAAACTGATTCAGTTATACTGAAAATGTTGACTTAGGAGTTGAGTTCGAGTAATATGACGTACTTCCAAACATTGCTTGATATAAACCCTACTGACCTGATATAAAAACAATATATCGGGCACCTTCCTATTAGGCCGATATCAGCAGCTCTATATTTGATCGACGATAGGGTTGCCCATAGCCTAAATGTTGTATGCGGAGAAAAGAGCAAGAGATAAACGAGGTAAGAGTGTAGCGGATTATCGAACGTAAGACCTCTGTGTGTGAAGCTAGTGCGTAACGACTAGACTACGGTAAAACTATAGCACCATGTCTTAATCTGCTTCTCAGCTATTATAATAAAAACACTGATAATGTAGAAAGACTGTTGGCGGGGAAAGGTAAGAACACCAATTCAAGGGAAAGAGAGTACACAACTTTTTTAACAGAAAGGACACATTTGTTTGAAACGAAACTGAAGTTATGCAAAGCCATTGTTAAACAATACAACTCGATCTGCTAATTGTTGTACTCCCTACTTTCAACATCTTGGTAGATATATAGGTTTGTATGCAAACTACTTTATGAAAACGGACTAATATGCATAACAGTCAAGGTGTCGACTAATCGTGAACTTTTCGAAATAACCGACGGTGCGCATTGATTGTTAGTGCTTCGTAGCCTGAAAAGTAGGTCACGTGATTCAATTTTTCGAAATCACCCTACTAAATACCGTTGGCTTCCGCCAACAATCTAAAAACTACTATAAACGTTATTTTTATTTTATAACGTTAAACCTTGTTGTTGCCTTTAATAGAACCAAATATGTCACGTGACAATACTTGATACATGACTTGTTTCAGCTTACGATATGACATATGCCTTCTGCAGATGCATGTCAGGTTTCAGTTCCCGTTACGTAACATGTGTCAGCTGCCGATACACAACATATATCAGCTGCTTATACATGACACTTGTCAGGCCCCGATACATGACATATATCAGCTGATGATACATTACACTTGTCAGCCTTCGATACACAACATATATCAGCTGCTGATACATGACACTTGTCAGCCTCCGATACATGACATGAATCAGCTGCAGATACATGACACTTGTCAGCCCCCGATACATGACATATATGAGCTGTTGATACATGACACCTGTTAGCTGCGGATACATTAGATATATCTGTTCCCGATACATGGCACGTGTCAGCTGCGTGTATTCAGTTGTTGAAGCTTAGGGTACGAAAGTGTTGATACCGCCAGTGATTTTGTTAAGTTATTTTAAAAGAATATTTAACAAACCTTGGAAGACGTAAGCAGATAACCGAATACAATAACCTAGTTTGCCGTTGTGTTTTTGTTGACGCAAGCGCCACTATTTGATAACTAAGGGGATATAACACAGGTTAATTAAAACAAGAGATTTGTGATATTGGCACAATGAAATTGTCCACGTATTCTTCACTGTTGAGATGTATCAATTAAAGCCCCGGTCACACTGTCACGATTTTGGCTATGATTGCCCACGATTTACAAAATCTTGGCGAATCGTGGTAAAGCGTGAACACATACATACCGGCATCTGTGTGAATCTTGAAGAATCTTGGGGGATCCTTATCGATCGTGAAGCGCTACGACAGTTTTGAACATGTTCAAAACATTCGTGGGTTATCGTAGGGCCGCCACGATTTTTCCAGAACGTAGGACAATCCTAGTGCCATCGTATCTCAATCTGGCTTATAGTCATCGTTGAGGCATGCATGGCCTTTCGTGTTTAATCGTCATAAATCGTGACTGATTTTATGATATGTTTTAAGTCTGTAGTACGTTATGCTACGTTTTGCTACGTATATGGTACGGATTTCTACGCTTGCCCTACGGTTTAGTTACGATTCCAGTAGGATCTTCCGCGACAACTATCATGACTACTCACGAATATACACGATGGACCGCGACAACGCGACGATTGAAACCGTGGTGAATCGGCTGCGGAAACCTACAAGTGTCGTTGATATTCGTAGTCTCGTCTTACAATAACCGTAGGTATACGTAGGAAGATAAAATCGGGACACTGTGCATCCCGACTCACCACGATTAACACGTCCACGATCAATCGTGGGCTATCGTAGCCAAAATCGTGACAGTGTGACCGGGGCTTAAAGCTGAATGATTTTTCACAGAAGTTACATGTGAATCGTTTGTTTGAGACTGCCGACATCTTCAGAACTTGACCTGAAACAAAAAAAAAAACAACAACAACAATATAAGTTGGCATAAAAAGTAATATTTGCCGTATATCTTTAGACCCAAAATCTATTGCTATAAATCCTACAGATTAACTTTGCATCAGTACCATAACCATGCATTGACACCACAACCTGTGCTTCGCGACCATAACATTTTCAAAAATGACATTTAACCCAATTTCATACCTAGGATGCCAATTTGCGTGTAGCAGATGATGGCAATTCTATCAACAATGATGTTTATAGGTAGAAAACTGGTTCAAATGTACCAAAAATCTTTGAAATTTGCAAAAATGTCCCAGTTTTTCTTGTCAACATTGAAACCGTCAAGTTTTTGTAACTAGAGTAAAGCATATACATATTTGTGTAGAATAGCATTCTCCGTTTTTTTAAATTCGCGCTCACAAGTTTCTAATAAGCAAAAATACAAAGTCGTACTCACCGCTTACGTCCATTTCTTGATATTGACACCACAAATGAAGCTGCATTACGACATTTTCTACACATAACGCTCGCGTTATGGTCGCAATGATTCCACGGGGTGTTTTTGTTTATTCCATAACAAAGATGAAGTTGATCCTATCACCACTAAACTATATTCATTTGTTCATTGGCTCATTTGAACCTTCCCAGAACATGTCATGCATTTTTTTGCGTGAGATTACTAGCTAACAGACTAACAAACCAACGCCAGCAAAAAAACGATTACTTTAAAAATATTACCAATTTTATATACTTAGTTTCATATTCTATATTTCATTGATATTAGTTTATGGCGTCTTAAAGGGACTATGTCATCGAAAAGGGCCTCGAGGGGGCAATTTCTTAAAAAATCTGAAATTTAAATATTAATACTGGCATATAATTAAGGTTAAAACAGGGTAAATATAATGGGAAAAGAGTGTACGCGATCTGAGATAAAATAAATTTATATGGGTTGTGTTCGTTTGGCCCTTTTCATGTTTACATTTTGACGTCAGAATTGTGAGCATTATGTATATAACCATATTTTACAAACAGCTTCCTACCAAGCATACTGTCATTTCTTCGTAAGTCGTAAGTTCGATACCCGCTTGGGGTTTTAATTTTTTCAGGCTTTTTTAAAATTCGTTTTTATCAAATATCTTATTGTGGAATATATGAATTTTATTTATTTAATGCTCATGTCTTTGTTAAGCGAATTTCTATCAAATAATATAATTTATAGTGCAATAGGAAGCCACTTTGTGTTGACATAGTCCCTTTAATGTAGAATGGCCAATACATAAACATTATTTGGTGATACCAACATGTGGATGGTGGTGCAAGTAGAATGGCCAATGCATGAACATTATATGGTGATACAAACATGTGGATGGTTGTGCAAGTAGAACGGCCAATACATAAACATTATTTGGTGATACCAACATGTGGATGGTTGTGCAAGTAGAATGGCCAATACATGAACATTATTTGGTGATACAAACATATGTAGTTTCATTAAGTTCACAAATTGAGATGAGATATCTATTCTATCAGTTAAAATTAAGAATCATCTTATCAATAGCTCTTGTTACATTATTATACAAGTACTAGCACACGGAGAGCGCAGACCTATGCCAGGGCAGCTCAACATAGAGTTGCCATTTGCCTTATTTCCCAATAAAAAGAACCATCGGACAATGCCTGGATCCAGACGGTGTTTCGGATAACATACAACGCGTAATCAGTTGGTTTTTGGTCCATTTCTAACCTTCCTTAAAATGGTCTGCAAACACGATCATAACAATTTGCTAACTAACAACTACACACACAAAAAACTGACAAACCAATACCCTTAGATCATAACGTTCATAAAGTGCTTCCCGTTGTTATACGTAGGTTAATTCATACATGCTGTATCCAATCAGTTTTCGAGAATAACATTTCTATTAACAGTTATGTTTTGTGACATTTGAAATTCAGTTGCAGCACATATAAACTTATTGGAATACTAGGGTTTACCAATGCCTTTAGTCAGTCCTTAATTGAACTATGTCGTAGCTTTATATGTTTCTTAAAGTCTCATTCATAAATAAGCATGCATGTACGGATTTACAAACAAATATAACATACATATTGCCCTTCTATACAGAATTACAAGAGACTATAAAATGCAAATTTCAAAAGTTCAATACAAACGCACATTGTTAAAAGAATGATAAATACTAGACTATTAAAAGTACGCACGTATCCTGTGATGGCAGTAAGTACTGCCGCCGTGTGTTGGCTAACAGCACTGGACTGACTGGTATAACTACATTATTAATCGAAAGTAAATAAAAATCTTTAACTTCGAAAAATTTATAATTGGGTTTTCTGACATAGAAAGTCATTGTTTGAAGATTTTAACACAGAAGTTGCAATATAATTTCAAGTGTAGAATTTGATAGTTAGTATCAATCATGAACATGTACATGTTCCAAAGCATAATGGTTTTAAACACAAAATCAAATTTTGACTTAATTTATAAGATTAGCACAGTAACAGTATTCGCTGTAAAAAAAGTTCAGGACATTTCTTCTAACCATTAAGTTCCTTAAGTCTGTAAGTCTCTGACGTTTCAATGTATAGTTCAGTTACATGGACAGATTTTATTCTTATAAGAAGTATACAGTTGCGTCATTAATAATCAGTTTGTGAGTACAACTCGTTGAATTTAACATTGAAGAACAAATAAATTATTTTCGTTTTTATTAACGCTACTCTTATACACTTTATTGATCATTTCGCACGTATGGAAGAATAACCGTATAAATCGATATCCAGCCTACAGCGGTATATAGAAATGTATAGGGAAACAATCTTTAACTCGTCGTAACTTTAATATCGGTTAAATGGATCCTTAGGTGCAAATGGTTTGATTAAATTCAATATTTTATCTATTCATTGGAATATTTTTTAATGTTTTAAAGTTAAAAACTGTTAGTCCTTTTTAAGTTTGAAATAGGTTACCATCTCAATTTAATACATATTTCTACTGAAAATCGGGATTTTTTGGTTAGTTTTTGAATGTTTTGCTTCGATGTTCGAAAAGTATTCTACCAAAAGCTTAGGTGCAAATGGTTTCACAAAATATAATATGTCTATTATACAATATGTACATTTCATGAATTTAAACAAATATTCTTTTAGTCATTATTGCGTTTAAAATTAGTTGGTGTTATACCTTTTTGGTTTCCGTCAAACTTCGGGATTTTCCGCGACTATTGCTCGAGAATGACCACTATCAACTGAAAAGATCTGTGTCCGTCTCGGGGATACTGCTTTTATGGGGGTAATAAAATAAGGACCATATGTAGTGGAAACTGAGGTTTCTTACCAGTTTCATCATCATATATCGAGTCTAAGGCCCGAAAGAGGTTGGACTTAATGGAAAATAGAAGATCACACCTACATTAAATGAAATCTGAACCTTTAAAATAATTTCACGTTGTTAAATAAAGAATATATTGCAATCTGTATACGAGCTTTTTTACACGTATTAAAAAAACATTAATAAAAAAATACATAAGTATCAATGGAACTAGCGAATATATCTAAATATATTCGAAAAAAAGTCATATTATTTAAAAATATATTTTATGAACCTTTTTATTTTGAACGTTGTTTATTGACTTTGATGCTGTTTTTTTTTCTTCTTACAAATTAAACAAATAGTAAATTATAGTCGATCAATAAACCTACGGGTGAAAAGCTAACTTTTACAAATGGAGCAAATATTTCAGTACATGTGAGTGGAAAACTCATGATTTCTATATAAAATGGACTATGTTCATTTCATTTTGTCTATTTAAAATTTTCTTTTTTTTTCAACTTTCTATTTATTTGCTTAACGGATATTTGTTAGATTTTAAAATAAATAACAATAATTACGATTTTTCAAGATTTAGTGTGCACGGATTAAAAATATTCGTTTAGTCTACCTATTACAGCATATAAACTGTTTTGAAGAAATATAGTTAGCTGATAGTTTGACACCTTCAGTTGTGGCCCCACTTCCGTGGTCAACATAATCCGATAAGATTTTATGACGTTATTATAAAGATGGCTATCTGAATACCCCGACTGTTTTCAGGGATAATCTTGTCCGCTGTGGAGGGATAACATTTGTTAATTAATAAGAACATTATTTATTTATTTAACTTTATAATGGGAGGAAAATGAATTTGGTTGTTTTGAAATGGGTGAACACTTTTGATGATGGACAACTAAATCACTGAAGAAACTTCTTTTTATTACCTCTCCAATGGTCAAACAGGAACATTAGGAAATTCGCATGTCTACATTTTGTGAAAAAAAAAGATTGTATTATTAAAACTATATTATTTTCATGTTGGCGTTTCTTTTAATTAAATAAAAAAAATATTTGGAAGATAAATACAAAGCAATTAAATATATAAATATTAACTTACTTAAAACTTGCTAAAACATGATTGTTATATAGACTTGAATAGCAAAATGACTCCAAAGAGTGTTCAAATAATGCCCCTTGGGTCAAAACGGGCCACTCCTTAGGGTCACATGGTTTATATAGAATATATAGCAAAATGACTTTAAAAATCTTCTCCTCTGATACCGTAAGGCCCAGAGATTTCGTATTAGGTATGTATCATCTATAGTGGTCCTCTACGAAGATTGTTCAAATGATGCCCCTGGGGTTAAAAGTGGCTACGCCCTGGGGGTCACATAGATAATATATACTTAAATAGCCAAATTTTTTTTAAATACCTTCTCCTCTGAAACCACAAGGTCCAGAGGTTTCGTATTTGGTATGTAACATTCTATAGTAGTCCTCTATAAAGTTTGTTTAAATTATTACCCTGGGGTCAAAACTGGCCACACCCTGGGGGTCACGGTGTTTATAAAGACTTAAATAGTAAAATGACTTTAAAATTCTTTTCCTCCGAATCCGCAAGGCCCAGAGGTTTCGTATCTGGTATGTAACATTGTTAAGTGGTGCTCTACAAAAAAATGTTCAAATTATGCCTCTGGGGTAAAAAGAAGCCACGCCCTGTGGTCACCTGTTTTCTATAGACTTACATGGCAGGTAGACTTTAAAAATCTTCTTCTTTGAAACAGCAAGGCCCATAGCTTTTGTATTAGGTATGTAGCATTGTATAGTGGTCCTCTGCAAAAATTGTTCAAATTATGCCCCTGTGTTCAAAACTGGCCACGCCCAGGGATGACATGGTTTGTATAGACTTAAATAGTATAATGACATCAAAAATCTTCTCCTCTGAAACCGCAAGGCCAAGATGGTTAATATTTGGTTTTTAACATTTTATAGTCATCCTCTACAAAGATTGTTCCAATCATGCCCCTGGGGTCAAAACTGGCCACGCCCCGGGGAAATATGGTTTGTATAGACTTAAATAGCAAAATGACTTTGAAAAATCGCCTCTGAAACCGCAAGGCCCAGAGGTTTTGTATTTGGTATATAATATTGTATAGTGGTCCTCTACAAAGATTGTTCAAATTATGCACGTGCTGTAAAAATAAGCCTCACCCCGGGGTCACAGGGTTTCTCTAGTCTTGTATGGAAAGCGGGTTTAAAAAATCTCCTCTGAAACCGCAGGGCCCAGAGGTTTTATATTTGGCATGAAACATTGTATAGTGGTTCTCTACAAATATTGTTCAAATTATGCCCCTGGGGTAGAAAAGTGGCCATGTCCTGTGGGTCACATGGTTTATATAGACTATAAAAATCTTCTCCTGAAACTGCAGGGCCCAGATCTTTGTACTCAGGTAAGTGGTTTAGTTCCATTTGGCTATCTTGTTATAAGCTATTAGGATGCCTTAAACTCGGGTGAGCGACCTAGGGCCATCGTGGCCCTCTTGTTTTATGATATTTGCGTTGTTTTTGGAAAGCGTTTTCCCGTTTGTGTACGCTATTCACGGTACGCTCAGTTGGTCATTTCCTTAATAAAATACGTTGCGATTTCAACAGGCGTTTAGTGCAACTTGAATTTCATAATCACCTGGTACTTTACAGCGTTTACGATAAGGGAATTATTTGGCCCCTAAGTCCAAGGGCATTTACACGGTTTGCGAAAATGCACCGAAGTATTTTAACCTGTTTGGTCACTTTCCTAAAATAAAGGACTACGGTAGATCATATTTATAAGGGCTGCTCTCCCTCTGATGTTTCTAGGGTTCATGTATTACATATTTTTATGTGTTTTACTTTTAAATGTAAACCGTGAAGACAGTTTACCAAGTAATAATCAGTGACAGACGGCGTACATAACATACGATGACATATGCACGTTTAATATGTTTTGTATTTTGTAATCCAAGTGTGCATTGACGCAATTCGTACAAATGTCATTTGTGGAATCCTTGTATCTGCAGCCTGCCAATGTAGTTAGCAAATAACAACCTTTGATATGTACAACTTCAATCACACAACGGATTGTTGTGGGATGAGTTCGTTAGGGCTTCTTAGATATTGTCATTTACGTTTGCAGTCTAATAATTCATTAGCCAGATGTATATCATGTTTGTGGACATCATATATTGTTACAACGCATTGTACTCAGCACCGACCACGGCTATTGTTAAAATTTGGTGTGGCAGGTGTGATACAATATTTTTGCATGCTATTGATTGGCGTAGGTTTGTTGCAACATAAATGTTTTCCCGTACTTCTTTCATGTATGTACATAACAAATCTCAATTAAAAGCTCGTTATGTTATTGAAATGCGCTTATATGTTGGATATGGTTTCGGACAAACACATTTGCACGATATCTTTGTACAAAAATAAATAAATAAACAAGATAATAATAATACGAATGTAACTATATTTTAACAAATTCCACCTTGAGACAATAATACTTAATAGAGATATATGCAAAACATGTGTGTACGTCCTTTACGCTTGACGCCATTCGAAACCAAATGCGAATAATCAATTTGAGCAGATATCTTGATCGAAGAAAAAACAGCATTGGCCAAAATTTAACTAAAGCATTAAAGCAACCTTTTACCGTACAGTTCGCTTAAATTATCTTTTACGTTAACAAACGCACATTTATAAAGTAGTTTAATTGTTATTAATAATATTTTACATGTCAAAAAGGACATACATTTTAATAACTGGTATTAATAATATTTGACGTAAGAGTAATAGCATATTTAAAACTCACAATTGTTTCTATTACTAAAGATATTTTAGGTGGTATTGTAGAATTAACAATGTAATTCTAAAATTAATCTCAATTTCTTGAGTGCTTTCAATTGCTTTGAGTTAAATTGTGTGGACATTCAGAAGCAAGTTAACGACTGTTTTCCGTAAATGGTAACTAAATTACTCTCAAAATGCAACAATTGGCACCAGTCAAGTTTGTTATTTCCTGAAATATCTACATTGTCGCAAAATTCGTAGAAAATTATTAAATACATTTATGATTATGAAATTCAGATAATCTTGAACACTTGCGAGTCAATATGAAGACCACATAAAATGTATAAACTAACAATGCCAGTGAAAATTATATTGCATTGACATATTAATGCAAATACACGTAAACCGATTCTGTGCAATTTAAATAACCAATTTAAACTTAAACCGAACACACATATTTCGAATTGTCAGCATCAAATATGTAGCCGGCAACGCAGTACATAAACCTGAAATCCTATCACGAGGAAACGGACGGTTTCACAGTAGTTGGGACGTCTTTTTGAAACTTGATGCTATGATGTTAAATTTTATTTACACGTGTGTGTATTGGGATTAAAGACGTTCGCAACAAAAAGAAAATAATTGGGTTAATTTCTCCTTTTGCTTCATTGTTTCTTTATTGAATATAGGTTACAATATACTAATTTAATCTCGTATGTCCATTCAAAATAAGTATTTTAAATAGTAAAAGTTCATAAAGCATATATAATAATAATAAACCCACTTATGCAATGTATTTCCAAACAAATTAGTTCAGAAATGATCCATTAAATATCTCCATTCTATTGTACCCTATATGAAATCCTATATTTCCCAAAACAGTTCGGTGAGCCATTCTTCTTTAAAATTGTTTTGTAAGAATACTTTAGATGCATGTATGTGCGAAATTTTAAGAAAATCTGTCGTTTGGAACAAAATATGCATTTGATAAAAATGAAGTTTCAGAAAGCATTATTAGTTCCCATTTGACATACTTAAATGTCAAGTCAGATCCATTATTTTAGAAGTAAATGTAGGTAAAGCGTTTTTATTACCAACATACACTTATATATTGCCAAACAAAGCATGTACAAACATATCAGTTGAAATAACCATAACATTGTTTGAAAAACGCTATCCTATATACTTAAAACATTGATAAAAATCCAAACTGAATAAGGGGCTTCGACAAGTACCATATTCAAAACCCAATATTTCCGGAACAAGGCCGGTGACCCCTATTTTTAAGGCTGTTTTAGGTTCAGTATACAATGACGCATGTATGTCGGACTTTTAACAAAATCTGTTGTTTGGAACAAAAGATATTCGTATATTTGATAAATGATTGATGTTTTCGCAGGCATATTTAATGCATAATTAAGCTCGTTAAGTGTCCATTAAAAGTCATTTGTTGAATGATAACTGTAGATAAAGCGCGTTTTATCATAAAACTGCACTTGTATATGGCCAAACGAAACATTAAAAAAAAGATGCATTTAAAAATCTCCATCTTTGTTTGAATATAAACGCTTTATATTACTCAACATTCTAAGTAACACAAACTGAAAAAAGGCTTCAACAGGTACCGTATTCAAAATTCAATATTTCCGAAAAAAGGCCGGTGACCCCTATTTTTAAGACTGTTTTACTTTTAGGATACATTGATGCATGTCTGCGCCAATTTTTAAGAAAATCTGTCGTTGGAAAAAAATTGAAGGAAATTGTTGCGAACGTCTTTAACTCTGGGCTAAGTGTGAGGTTCGGCATGTCTTTAACCCGGTTTAAACCCCCAATGCTTCGCATTGATCGTTCCAAGGCGGTGACCCCAGTTCTGGGCTAAGTGTGATGTTCGGCATGCCTTCAAACCGGTTTAAACCCCCAATGCTGTGCATTGACCGTTCCAAGGCGATGACCCCAGTTTTCATCATTTTTTTATGTTTTGTGTTGTGTTTTGCAAATTGTTCTGTAGTGCATAGGCAATTTGTCACTTGCCTCAAATAAAAGACTAGCGGATGTTTATAAGGGTTTCTCTCCTGGTGGTGTCTTTGGAGTTTCATTATTCTTATATCTGTAACTGGTACAAGGGTAACGGCATAATACCATATACATCGGATAATCTGCAAATAATCGCAACATTCAATGACCATGTACCTATAGCAAATTAAAATTTAAAAAATTGTACACGATGCGAATCCTCAAACAAGTTATTCTTTAACATTACGATATGGAGAACCTTTAAAGGCTCTGTACCACATTTTTCTCAACGCAGATTAATTACTCTTACAAGAAGCCTACACAAAGTCTTTCTTCTGACATGTAATATTATCCAATGTCGTGACCCTGGCAATATAATTAAAGCAACATGAGCTGTTTATCTGCGGCTGACGTTGGTATTAAATCCAATCCATTTTACTGTTAATTAAGCATTAACGCCCACATAAATAGAACGTCTATTTTTATTTTGAGTTTACAGAGAGGTTAATCAATATTCAGGAACAATATTTTCAACAAGTAATACATATATGTTTGTCCACTTAATTTAATCGTTTAAAAACAAACAACACAACATGTTTACTGATCTATATTTAAACGATCTTATTTTCACTAAATGCATTTGTGCATTTCATTTTGATTCGGCTGTTACATTTTTACCGTCAATTGGTTAGTTTCATTTATATAATGGATATATTGTTCTCTTATACGTATGAAATCATTTTTGTGCGCATCAATTATGCCTTAGTAGTCGCTGCTGAAGGAAAGTACTAGTAGTGCATTATGTTATACGTGTGCTGACGTCAATAGCAGACTATATGTACTTGTAAACCGTTACAAGCTTATTGTTTTACAATAAGCCTTACATTCACATTTAATGAAAGACAGACAGGTAAGGACATCGTTAGTTCAACACATTTCATTTGTATATCACGCTTTGGCACAATATAACAATCATTAGGACCTTAAACAAGTACAATACGGACAAATCTCTATTGATTTACCATTTGTAACACTTTTCTAGGTAATTTAAAGGACACACACAGTAATCTGCGGTCCACAAAGCTCCATTGTGGTATTTTAATATGAGTAATATCAGTAACACTGTCCTATCAAATGTATAATTATTATCCAGAGACGAAACAACCAAGCACGTACGGGATAGTCAAGGGATGTAGTTTATGTAAGTTTCACGGCTCTACGTAATCCGAGCTTACTTCATATTTGTGTTTTGTGTTTGTTGCGTGTTTTTGTATTATGCTGTGTTACATTGTCAAATGGTCACTTGCCGTAAATAAAGGACCTTGTGCTGTTAATACGACTTCTCTCCTGCTGATGCAGCCGCAGTTTCACATTGTCAGTATTCATAAACTTGATGTTAGAGTGGTGTACGTTCTTTTGACGCCATAATGCCACAAATTGTTTGTTTTCAGATCACGATGTATTGTATTCATTTCGAGTGTGCACACGTATGAAAATACTATCTATGGTGCATTGGCAAATTTGAAATTGTCCTAACAAAGTCAGGGGCGGATCCAGGATTTCGGGTTTGGGGGGAGTCGCAAACTTTTGATCGTGCATTTATAATCCCTTTATGTTGTCTGTGGGTGTGCAGTGATCAGCTATATATCCGTATCAAGATATTTAATAAATCTTTGCAAATCATCATCATCATCATCATCACCATTATCATCATCATCATCATCATCCTTTTATGTGATGTCCTGTACCAACGGTGTATTGCATCTGACATCTTTATATAATATATGAATGTACAAAAGAAAACAATATCATCCACTAATAAAGAATATGTACCCACTGTCTATAGTTATCGTGTTCGATGAACTTTGGCGCCGGTACTAAGGTGGACGTAAGAAATTGTAAGTCGGGTATGTTTTACTGAATTTGATATGTAGGTTTATTGAATTGAGTGAGCGAAAAATTTTAGCATATTCATCCAGTTTAGACCGTTTTATACATGCTCAATTTTGTATGGTCCGGAGGTTTTAGGGGGTGCGCGATCCGAGTGCGCCCCCTGGATCCGCTAGTGCAAAGTGAAAAATAAAAACGGTTCATAAAGAGTGATGAATACAAAACGGATCATCTTATAACATGTCATACATGTATTGTGCAATAATACTAATTATTTAATACCATATATACAAATCATTTAGAAATATATATATCAACATATAGTTTCGCACATACATCAGACTGTATCTATCATTTGTGAACTGGTCATTGGATATCACTGTGCCTTCAGTACTTTTTACGAGACGAAGTGTCGATGAAAACAATAATAGTTTTCTTTGCATAAGATGTGTACTTCTTTACTTCGCTATGTTTTATTGCGCATTACTGTGTTATTTGGTGAAGATTATTAAAACACCATTGAAAACGTCTTAAAATAGTCTTGGCGGTGTGTTTGGTCATTATGTAAAAGTAAAATATCAGCACCGAATACTATTGATGGGAATCAGCCAAAATATTAATCAGAATAAAATCACCGATTAATTGATAAATGATGACTAAATACACGCATACACTTGTTTTACTGAAAACGTTTAGTGTTCACCAAAATATTGTCTGATCATTTTCTCGCCGACCGAAAGTTAGGTTGGTTAGTTATAAACTTAACATTACGCATGGTATAATAGACACATAATTTAAATTAAAATTGCTTTTTAGGCGTACTGTATACTAGCATAAGCATACATGTGTAGTTTACAAATCTTTGATTATTTATGATATTTTGCTTGCTACACGCGTCTATTGTGTTATTACAAGTAATCCAAAGAGTGGCATCTCCTGTGTGTTTACCATATTTTCTGGATCATTTTGTTTCTATATCAAATGATTATATTTATAACGGTGACCATAGATCTACATGATTTAGATTCATTTGGTATCAAATAGATCTAACAAGAAACATGCGAGTATCTTAACGACTGTTCTTTTCACGATTCTAACAATATACGACCTTAATTGGCTAACATGTAGGTACATAGTCACGCTGCAATTGCTTCTTCAGACACTTATCATATTATACCATTGTTTATAATCGGTTTAAGATATTTGTACTTTATTTATTTAAATAAGTAAACATTGCTTTTCTTAGTGCATGATATGTTAACGATGCTCTATTCATAGAAGTAGCTAGCTTATATACAACTGCCCCAATTCTCCGCCATCATAGCTCTTTAATTTAGAGTTAGTTTAAATGGGAGACAACTAATTGAGAAAGACGTTTGTGTTTTAAATACATGTGTGCATGATCTTGCACCGACATTTTAAAGACATTGAGATATTTAATAATATGAGTGTCAGTGGGTCACATGATATTATTATTATTATTATTGTTATTATTATTATTATCATTATTATTATATTAATTACAAGTAATGCCTCAATGTCCTAAGCATTTTGGCAAAACGTCATTGTTTAGAAGTAGCGAATTACGAAACATTACGCGTAATATTATGTGAACAATCAAGGGGCAAGATAGAGCAATCCATTATTGTGTCAGTCAGATTTATGCTTTGTAATTAACTAATACGAAAACTGGAACAGCATAATTCACAGTTACATATTTTTATAATTGCATTTTAACCAAAGTACATGTACATGGTGATATTGTCTCAAGTAAACCTGATCAGTTGTCGATGGATTGTGACCATTAATACATTTAACACCAGACGTGTCCGATAGATGACACTTTACATAGGCAGATACTGTCTTGTAGACACTGTTGTATCGCTTCTTGCATCTTAAGCAAACATGAGAAACAATAGTTCAATGTCCTCGCGTTGGAACAGTCTCATCCCAATCGCTGGCGTGATATCTCTATACATTTTTCCAATACATTCTTTTATTGTTCTGTGTTACGTCGTGACCACGAAATGATTGATCATTTGAGGCGTGGGATGTGCTATATGTCGATGGTGGATGTCATGATTTAACTCAACAGTTCGAGATGTACATAATCCTTAGAAATGTGGCCATTATAAACATCTGTTAACAGAGTACATGAACAAAATTTGGTTTTGCTATATAATTAAAGTATGATGAAAAATCCTTGATAATATAATATCAACATGACCGGCTTACGTTTCCTAACTGACATCGAATTTACAGCGCGTTTATTGTAGTAATGGTGAAAAATATTCAAAAGTTCATTCAATTGATACAACCGGAGATGCTTCAATTGATGACACATTAATGATGTTTTCCTGCTAATTCCTGCTAATTAAACGTTGAGGCCCCTGTTTACAAACAGGGAACCATAATGTTTCACTGGCCATTAGTCATACTCTTTTGAAAGTGATCTTTATATGACACGAGTTGATTTTAGACAGTCCATACACAATGTTGATACTGCACATACGGCATTAATATTAACTTACTTAAACGTGGCGGCTTTCATACACTATTCTAGCTACCCCACAGTAGATCTGACGTTTTCATCGATCTTTATGTCAATGGCAGGGAATCGATCTTTATGACAATGGCAGGGAACCGATCTAAATGTCAATGGCAGGGAATCGATATTTATGACCATGGCAGAGAATTGATTATTTATGTCAATGGCAAGGAATCGACCTTTATGTCAATGGCAGAGAATCGATCTTTATGTCAATGGCAGGGAATCGATCTTTATGACAATGGCAGGGAATCGATCTTTATGTATCAATCTTTATGTCAATGGCACGGAATCGATCTTTATGTCAATGGCAGGGTATCGACCTTTATGTCAATGGCAGGGAATCGACCTTTATGTCAATGGCAGGGAATCGATCTTTATGTCAATGGCAGGGTATCGTCCTTTATGTCAATGGCAGGGAATCGATCTTTATGTCAATGGCAGGGAATCGATCTTTATGTATCAATCTTTATGTCAATGGCACGGAATCGATCTTTATGTCAATGGCAGGGTATCGACCTTTATGTCAATGGCACGGAATCGATCTTTATGTCAATGGCAGGGTATCGACCTTTATGTCAATGGCATTGAATCGATCTTTATATCAATGGCAGGGAATCTATCTGTATGTCAGTGGCATGGAATTCAGAAGCTCACTGTAATGATACCAGCGGACACATTCTAAGTTGTTAACCAAAGTGTGTAAATTGTATTTAGGTGAATGTTTAATGATCGGTTGACAGTGGACATCTGTTTGTGAATGTTTAATGATCGGTTGACAGTGGACATCTGTTTGTGAATGTTTAATGATCGGTTGACAGTGGACATCTGTTTGTGCATGTTTAATGATCGGTTGACAGTGGACATCTGTTTGTGAATGTTTAATGATCGGTTGACAGTGGACATCTGTTTGTGCATGTTTAATGATCGGTTGACAGTGGACATCTGTTTGTGAATGTTTAATGATCGGTTGACAGTGGACATCTGTTTGTGAATGTTTAATGATCGGTTGACAGTGGACATCTGTTTGTGAATGTTTAATGATCGGTTGACAGTGGACATCTGTTTGTGAATGTTAAATGATCGGTTGACAGTGGACATCTGTTTGTGAATGTTTAATGATCGGTTGACAGTGGACATCTGTTTGTGAATGTTTAATGATCGGTTGACAGTGGACATCTGGTTGTGAATGTTTAATGATCGGTTGACAGTGGACATCTGGTTGTGAATGTTTAATGATCGGTTGACAGTGGACATCTGGTTGTGAATGTTTAATGATCGGTTGACAGTGGACATCTGGTTGTGAATGTTTAATGATCGGTTGACAGTGGGCATCTGTTTGTGAATGTTTAATGATCGGTTGACAGTGGACATCTGGTTGTGAATGTTTAATGATCGGTTGACAGTGGACATCTGTTTGTGAATGTTTAATGATCGGTTGACAGTGGACATCTGTTTGTGAATGTTTAATGATCGGTTGACAGTGGACATCTGTTTGTGAATGTTTAATGATCGGTTGACAGTGGACATCTGTTTGTGAATGTTTAATGATCGGTTGACAGTGGACATCTGGTTGTGAATGTTTAATGATCGGTTGACAGTGGACATCTGGTTGTGAATGTTTAATGATCGGTTGACAGTGGACATCTGTTTGTGAATGTTTAATGATCGGTTGACAGTGGACATCTGTTTGTGAATGTTTAATGATCGGTTGACAGTGGACATCTGTTTGTGAATGTTAAATGATCGGTTGACAGTGGACATCTGTTTGTGAATGTTTAATGATCGGTTGACAGTGGACATCTGTTTGTGAATGTTTAATGATCGGTTGACAGTGGACATCTGGTTGTGAATGTTTAATGATCGGTTGACAGTGGACATCTGGTTGTGAATGTTTAATGATCGGTTGACAGTGGACATCTGGTTGTGAATGTTTAATGATCGGTTGACAGTGGACATCTGGTTGTGAATGTTTAATGATCGGTTGACAGTGGGCATCTGTTTGTGAATGTTTAATGATCGGTTGACAGTGGACATCTGTTTGTGAATGTTTAATGATCGGTTGACAGTGGACATCTGTTTGTGAATGTTTAATGATCGGTTGACAGTGGACATCTGGTTGTGAATGTTTAATGATCGGTTGACAGTGGACATCTGGTTGTGAATGTTTAATGATCGGTTGACAGTGGACATCTGTTTGTGAATGTTTAATGATCGGTTGACAGTGGACATCTGGTTGTGAATGTTTAATGATCGGTTGACAGTGGACATCTGTTTGTGAATGTTTAATGATCGGTTGACAGTGGACATCTGTTTGTGAATGTTTAATGATCGGTTGACAGTGGACATCTGTTTGTGAATGTTTAATGATCGGTTGACAGTGGACATCTGGTTGTGAATGTTTAATGATCGGTTGACAGTGGACATCTGTTTGTGAATGTTTAATGATCGGTTGACAGTGGACATCTGTTTGTGAATGTTAAATGATCGGTTGACAGTGGACATCTGGTTGTGAATGTTTAATGATCGGTTGACAGTGGACATCTGTTTGTGAATGTTTAATGATCGGTTGACAGTGGACATCTGTTTGTGAATGTTAAATGATCGGTTGACAGTGGACATCTGTTTGTGAATGTTTAATGATCGGTTGACAGTGGACATCTGGTTGTGAATGTTTAATGATCGGTTGACAGTGGACATCTGTTTGTGAATGTTTAATGATCGGTTGACAGTGGACATCTGTTTGTGAATGTTTAATGATCGGTTGACAGTGGACATCTGGTTGTGAATGTTTAATGATCGGTTGACAGTGGACATCTGGTTGTGAATGTTTAATGATCGGTTGACAGTGGACATCTGTTTATGAATGTTTAATGATCGGTTGACAGTGGACATCTGTTTGTGAATGTTTAATGATCGGTTGACAGTGGACATCTGTTTGTGAATGTTTAATGATCGGTTGACAGTGGACATCTGGTTGTGAATGTTTAATGATCGGTTAACAGTGGACATCTGTTTGTGAATGTTTAATGATCGGTTGACAGTGGACATCTGGTTGTGAATGTTAAATGATCGGTTGACAGTGGACATCTGTTTGTGAATGTTAAATGATCGGTTGACAGTGGACATCTGTTTGTGAATGTTAAATGATCGGTTGACAGTGGACATCTGTTTGTGAATGTTTAATGATCGGTTGACAGTGGACATCTGTTTGTGAATGTTTAATGATCGGTTGACAGTGGACATCTGTTTGTGCATGTTTAATGATCGGTTGACAGTGGACATCTGTTTGTGAATGTTAAATGATCGGTTGACAGTGGACATCTGTTTGTGAATGTTAAATGATCGGTTGACAGTGGACATCTGTTTGTGAATGTTTAATGATCGGTTGACAGTGGACATCTGTTTGTGAATGTTTAATGATCGGTTGACAGTGGACATCTGTTTGTGCATGTTTAATGATCGGTTGACAGTGGACATCTGTTTGTGAATGTTTAATGATCGGTTGACAGTGGACATCTGTTTATGAATGTTTAATGATCGGTTGACAGTGGACATCTGTTTGTGAATGTTTAATGATCGGTTGACAGTGGACATCTGTTTGTGCATGTTTAATGATCGGTTGACAGTGGACATCTGTTTGTGAATGTTTAATGATCGGTTGACAGTGGACATCTGTTTGTGAATGTTTAATGATCGGTTGACAGTGGACATCTGTTTGTGAATGTTTAATGATCGGTTGACAGTGGACATCTGTTTGTGAATGTTTAATGATCGGTTGACAGTGGACATCTGTTTGTGAATGTTTAATGATCGGTTGACAGTGGACATCTGTTTGTGAATGTTTAATGATCGGTTGACAGTGGACATCTGTTTGTGAATGTTTAATGATCGGTTGACAGTGGACATCTGTTTGTGCATGAATTATGTATAAACAAAATGCAATATGCTGTAATCATTTCATGGTATAGACGTACAGGGATTACAACATATGTAATAAAGTGTATTTTTCGTTTAGCTACAGTATTGAGTACGGGCCAAATACGTATTCAATGTAATCATTAAATTAATTTGCTAACATCAGACTGAATGCATATGAAGTCCTACTACGCCATACTTGAACAGATGTTCCTGTTGGGAAGTAAAATTACAAATACGCTTTTGATTTACATTTAAAAAATATTCAAAGCAATTAAGGAACTATGCATGCGTTGTAGCGGCAGATGGAGCCACATGAAAGCATGTTAAACACGATATTCATGACACCGTAGGTGGTTCACGTTTTATCTATTTATTATTAGTTTTTATTAAGAAGCCTATTAGGCTAACAGTGGAACTATATGCACTAAGATCATACTTTAATACATACGTCAGGGAAATACATTGCTGCATTATGTTTTATCGGTCTACAGGGTGCTTCAGTGGATAAAAAGGTTAGGTTGAAAACGTATGCTTTGCTTTTTAATTAAGTTTGTTTTTGATATATATTCTAACAATTAAGATCATTACGATAGTTTTCGTTTGGGAATGTGTACATATATTATATACTAGCTAGATCGTTAAATATATAAACTCTTTAAATATATATGTTATGATATATGACAGAAATCTAGAGCTCGAGTTTCGAGTTTTCAATGTTTATTCCCCCAATACTATTAAGTTAGTAGTGTTATATGTTATATATTGATATTGCTTTCAGAAATAGAAGATCAATTAAAGAACGTTTGACCTCACTCTGTTAAATCGCGGTTAGTTTTGACAAAGTACACGATACAAAAACAACAACAACAACTGTTGTTTTCTGTTGAGTGTTATTCGAATATGTAAAGAGATCTCTATATTAAGACGCCATTTTTACACATAATTACTTACATAGTTTGAATAATATATTGCATGGCATATTTTACACGATCAGTTTGTGAATTAATGAAATACCCTTTTATACGTTTACTCTAAATTTCGGCATGTTTTTGCTGAGGCTGACTTATGTAGGCAACATTTACCCTCTGGCCATTAAGGCAGATTAGGAATACAACAATATAAAACGCAGACTTTGTTTTGCGAACAATCTGACAAAATTCTTAGTTTTATTGACAATCGTGAAATATGCTTACATCCTGTTTTTGTTTTCGTATGGCTATGTTTATTTGTTCCACTTTGTCAACAAGGACTGGTAATCATGTAGGATAATGAGGATTGGCGATAATGTGATGAGGGATAGCAGCGAAATCAATAGACAGTCAACACAAAAGTCTCGTTGTTTTGGACGTTCAGTGGGATGGTAACAAAACAGACAGAGTTTCAAATTTCATTGCTTGTTGATTCAAAACTGCATGTTTTTGTCTTAACGAGTGACGTGTTTGAATTACATAGTCATGCTGGGAAACTTTATGCACGAGGATTATTATACTTGTGTTTTACATGGTTTAACGTTTTAATTTCGATTAAACTATTCTGTTTTACACGAAACTATTCTATATAACTTCCCTTATTAATTTTACCATACCCCATCTTCAGAATGTATCTGATATAGACTTCATATATCATGAATTGTAGACAAACAAAGCTGAATTGGGTAGTGTAATGATTATTCATAATCAAATGGCCTTCTTTCGCGAACAGAACATCAGAAAGTTCTCATAATAACCTGGACGATTGATGAATATATTTTCATAATCCAGATACAAAAATGCACATATCGTTGTCAAACATGGTGATAACTTACCCCCCCCCCCCCCCAAAAAAAAAAAAACAACAACAACAAACAAACAACAACAACAACACAGCAACAACAAAAAAACAAAAAACAACAAAAACAACAACAACAACAACAACAACAAAACAACAACAACAACAAACAAACGGCAAAGTGAGGTCACAGGTTCTCGCCATAAAACTGGTTAACAGTTTGGCACTTCATATGTGTTTAAATGTCTTATACGTTACCTGGTGTCTTTTCTTCCCATCACCTGTAATCGAGTACAAGGGGTGGTATATAACGAATAGTTTATGCGATCGAGTACAAGGGGTGGTATATGACGAATAGTTTATGCGTATCGAGTACAAGGGGTGGTATATAACGAATAGTTTATGCGTATCGAGTACAAGGGGTGGTATATAACGAATAGTTTATGCGATCGAGTACAAGGGGTGGTATATAACGAATAGTTTATGCGTATCGAGTACAAGGGGTGGTATATAACGAATAGTTTATGCGTATCGAGTACAAGGGGTGGTATATAACGAACCGTTTATGCGTATCGTTGAAAAATTGAAGCCATGTACACTTGAACTGAATACATTATTATAAACTTTAAACATTTTAAAACATCGTTTTAATAAGAATCTGAAATAAACATCTACTGAGGGTATAAATGATATAGCACGGCGGGCTATTGTTGGCGGAATTAAGTGCAGCACGTGCAAGACGAAAACCAGTAACAATGACGCTTAAAAAATATTTAAAATATTGTTAATCAAATGAATTCATCGCCTGTTTGAACAGTTGCCAAAATATATTTGTTATAAATTATGTCTAGATCTACTGTATTAAAGAAAAAAAAATAAATAAAAACAATTTGCTTATTATTATTTAATATGTTAACCTTTTAGTATTTTGTGTTTTATAGTAGGGCGAATGCCAATAGAGCTTCATGACCGAGGACAAATAACAGTGCATGTATGAAATCACTTATTTAATATTTTATTAATCAACTTTATTATTATCAGTAGTAGTTATTACACCTGACGTTTTCAAGATGGCGTCATTTTGTTTTTGAAAAAAAAATCCATATTTCCAATTCATATTGGAACAGTTCAAATCACGAATCAAAAACGCTAAATCTCATATAGGCATCGAAATTCCATACAGGCACTGGTTTGAGCCAATCACAATGCTTAGCACCAATACAAGAACAGATGAATTTATACAGGAACTGTTGATCGTTTTATTTACTCGTGCATACTGATACAATACGTGCATTTTCGGAATGCCTTTCTGATCTTACCAGTCTTCCTGATGAGGACATGTTTGTATCAATCGCCATATGCGAGTGTCTGTTTTGTTTTAAAAAAAATCCACATATTATTGATAAATATTAGGACGCTTGTACTATGAGTTGTCACTCGGTATTGATAATACTCACAAACTATGCATGGTATTCATATTATTTACATGCTATGCATATATGTTCGGAGTAATTGAACTTAGCTGGTGAATGATGTCGTTGCTTTTAAATAATATTATCAAGTGACCTCAACGGCCATAATCTCAATCGCGAATTAACACTAACGTTGGTGCTAGTTTCAATGTATTATATTATGATACTTAATTGGACAATATGAAAACTGTAATAATAGAATCCACTGTTACATTTATTTTTTTTGAAATTGCAATTTTAACAAGTTATATGTAAACATATAAGGACTAGTTCAATTTGTTTTATTAATGCAGCTAACATCAAGCGTGTCCGATAGAGGACATATTGCGTAGGCAAATACTTTATATCGTTTGTTGCATCTTTATCAAACGTGAGACACCGTATTTCATTGTCCATGGAACAGTCTCATCCCTATCGCCGGCGTTAAATCTTTGTCTCTTTGTCTAGTCATTCTTTAAATGAAACCTTTGTTGAACACCTTGCCCTTGCTATCATCTTATATATGTGAATGGTGTAACAGCGAAATGATTGATGAATATGTGGCGTGGGATGGTGGAGGCAATAACCGAACAGACATCTAATGGATAAATAAAATAAGTCTTGGATTTAAAGAGGAAACAACTCATCGCAGCTAGTCCTTTGATTGAGGCTAAATAGACGGGGACGACACGTTCCGCCGACAGTGGATTTATGTTTAGAACAGACCACCTTGAAACGGAAAATACCATTAAAGCTAAGTGTCGTCCTGGACTAGCACAGGCTAATCCAGGACGACACTTGCCGCTTTTATGATATTTTCCGTTTCAAGGTAGTCTCTTCTAAACATAAACCCACTGTAGGACGATACTTTCCGGACATGCATTAAGCCCGGTTTTCCAGCGACACGCCTCATTTCTCTTTGCCAGTAATGGAAGCGTTGCAATTTCGAAAATCAGTTAACTCTACATTACGTTAAGTATTGATCTTTTTACGGACGAGTGTTTTATAAAATGTGTTCAATTAACTAATCATGATATAAATTACTTGAAATGTTTTTCAGCATGTCCGGGTCACCGGTCCAAACTGGTATGGAACTTGCAGTGCGAATAAAGTACTGCCAGTATTTTTGAAAAAAAATCATCTAAAAGGTCATACAGTTTATACAACCGGAAATGGGTCCGTATGAGACATACATTAATTTGGTTTTCCTGCTAATTAAAGCGAGTATTGCTTATTTTCGGTGTAAAGTAATGGATCCCCATTTTGTAAACAACAACTTAGTGCATGTGTTTACACAAGCGGATCCAATTTGTTTCAATGAAAATTTGTTTTATTCGTTTGAAAATGTTATTTTGTACGAAAGGAGTTCATTGTAGACAGTCCATTCAACAAAATAATACTTGTTAAATGCGGAAGTACTATAATTTCACTATGATTGTAATTTCCAGTGGTTCTTGAAATAAATGGTGTCTGAACCTCTTAATCATTATTTCACCTATAAATTGTTAAGTTGTTGATGTAAGCGAGTATAACATTCTCATGACAATATGGCCTGTAACGTACTCAATTGAATCATTGGATTAATTTGCAAACATCAGACGGACTGCAAACGAAATGCTTAGAAAGTCCTCCTACGCCATACATGAACAGATGTACCCGTTGAGAAAACTATTACAAACATGCAGATTTGTCATACTTTATCTTCTTTTAAGTTCTGGTCATTAATGAACAACACATACGTGTGCGTTGTAGCGACAGTTGCGGCCACACGAACGCCTGTTGCTCACCCTATTTATATCGCCGTAGGTGATGCTATTCTATTCTCATGTGCATCATTAGAAGCATCGTTCAATAGACCTACGCACTTTTTGTACTAGAGTACGAATAATATATTGGTGTTGGTAACATAATGCAGCAAGCACAGTAGCTACACTAAGGAATATTTAGGGAGATGCAGCTCATAAATAATAGGGACTAAAATAGAAAATAAAATTGTAATGTAGTATTACATATTATTACTACTAAACTCGCTACACCATTAGATAATTAAGGAAAGATTTTCCTTGAAAAGTATTGTATATATAGGCAATATGTGACTGGAGTATCTCTTTCGAATATTTATAGCAGAAAATAAATTACGTTTTATTGGTTTATTACAAACAGTTATTTTAAAAAGTACATGTATATACATACATTGTTAATTATGTTAAAGTACATCGTGCATTAAAATGTAACCAATATTTTCCAAGTATGTAAATGACACGCGTTCCTGAATATGACCGTGTCTTGCTTCATCCAGATATAAATGTTTTTTCCAGATTGATATTGCTTCCAGACATGGAAAGTCAAAGTAACAATGATTGACCAAATAACTGTTTTCAAACGGTAAATGAAAAATAAGGTAGAAACAGGTAAACGGTTAATTTATCTATGACTTGTAGTATAACTCTAGCATAAAGCAACATCTGGTATGGAAATCTAATTTTTAATATTTGATTAGAGATTGGGTGAATTCCTTTAACAATTAAAAAGTATAGTGGACTATGCCAAGTCAATCCTACGCATGTTTGGTACCAAAATTTAACCTAATGATTATATTGTTCAGAAATGTTGCTACTTGCAGTTTTACGTTCTTACTTTCGGTAGCGGATTTAAGGTAAAAGACAAAACATTTGCAACACGAATAATTATAGCTTAAAACTTAACTTTCCAGTGTTTTTATTTAGTATACATGTATATGTCATTCTAACGCTCTTGTAAACAAATGTGTAAATATCTATTATTTAACACCATAATATTTGATAGTAACACTGAACGGTGTTTGATTAAAAGCAGTTTTTTTTGGTTAAAATATACACTACATCAAACGTCAAAATAATAAATTAACGTCATTGTTTGTTGTTAAATAACCCACCTAAGTTTTGATGCGTAGGAATTAAATCGCGCGTAGGACGCCATTTAAAAGAAATGTTTATATTAATTTCTTATGTATGTTAGTGACTTCAAGAAGTTGTTCAAACCATTATACAATCCATAATTCATTTGATATTGTGTTCGATTCTTAAAGAAATTGAATAGGAACGCGATAGTGGTTATGTTTTATAACTATGCTTTTTATACCAGTTTATATGATATATATGACTTTAACACTTTATAATGTTTGTGAAATATGCAAAATCAGATCATATTAAAAGTATATAATATTCCAAACATGATGTTTGACGATTCTGACTTGTGCAGGCAATATTTTCAGACTCAGCATTTAGGTGTATTGAATATAGAAATATTATGAACCACTTCAATGATATTTATATGCGAGCAATGTAATCTGTCAAAGTTTTATCTAACGACGTGCAATATGCTGACTTCTTGTTTTTTGTTTTCGAGTGGCTATGTTTATCTGTTCCATGTAGTCAATAACCACGCGGAATGAGTAGGATTGGTGATTATGTGGTGAGGGATAGGATTGTAAGGAATGGATGGATCAACATAATAATTATATATTAATTGTCCCTGTTCCAGGTTAACTCGCGCCTGCAAATGCGCGTGTGACGGTGTGCATTTGTACGTGCTTAATGACAATTAATTTTGAATACATTATTTTAAGTATCCTTTTTACTTGTATAATTATTCGTTAATTATTGTTTAAATATATATAACTGTATATTTATATTACGAGCGAAGTCTGACGGATATTGTAATCCATGAAGTATTTGGTGACATATTACTGGAATCTATTAAGGCGTAAAAAAGCTATTGGTTTCCGCTGTCCCGACCCAAACCCTGTAATTTTTTTTCCGCCGACCATGATCGTTTTTTTTTGTATATCGATCACTAACATTTTCGGATTTGCAGTAAAAAGAGCAGTTTTCTCTAATATGCTTTTTGGTAATTAGCAAACATTTCGAATAAGACTGAGTGAGACAGGATCTCTTGGTAATGACATACCGTAATGTACAGTTTCTTTGATTGGAGGCGTTTAAACATCTAACATGCAGTTCCATATAAATGAAATGAAATGAAATAAAAAAGATATAGAAGAAAAAACAATTATTGTGTTACCACACCCTCTAGATTTTTTGGAGACGTAAGGGAGCCAACAATTAATTATCCTAATCTACGTGGCAATACTCAATAATTGATTCCTCTATGTCTCAATAATTGATTCCTCTATGTCTCAATAATTGATTCCTCTATGTCTCATGGAACAAAGCAAAACAGTTTGGCTTATTGCAGATATTTACAGCCTGTATATGACAGGAACCTGCAATGGCCCTTATTACACGGTGTCTAGAAAAATATGTTTAATTAAAATGTTTCTATTATACACATATGCCTCTGCTGTGTTGAAACATTTGCCACTCTTAGTTTCCTTCAAATTTTGCATTATTCTATTGTAAACCGTTAGGTTAGTTCGATGAAGACGTTCCTACTTTTCTTTCTCGAATTTAGTTCTATTAATTAAATATTGAAGCTATATATTAACACGACTAATATCATAAAATGTAATGGAATGATTTGTTTAACTTACGTTTTTTAATTACTCGTATACTTTTCATATGCATGTGCTATCATAATGCGGAACACATGGCCAATAATAGCAAATGAACGGCACAGCCAGGAGCATAATATAAATCGTCGGTGAACAATTGTGTTGTCACTAGTTGCTCATGAATGAAAGCATGCCCATCCTAGATTCATAACCAGTTAGATCCGTTCTTGTGGTTCTGTTGTCTGCCTTAAACATCGATTTCAAACGTCAACAGATTGTTTCGAGGGCGGGGGTGGGTATGGATGGCTAGAATATAGTATTTGCCTGGTATTTGCATTATATCCGAATTGTTTTCAGGTGTTTAGGAGCACATTAAATGATCATCAATAAACGAAGGTGGGGGATATTTAAAACATATCAAGAACATTATTGAGACGTTTTTTAATGTGAAAAATCAAATGTGACCAGTAGGGCACGGTTAGGTCGGGTAAAAACGTTAAAACCGAAGAAAACATACACATATTTCAACAAGTGTTAGAATACAATTTAAAACAACTAAAATTACATACAAAATAAATCTGATATTTAAACGTGTACATGTTCGAATGCTTTAACACACATTTATCAATCACAAGATTTTAGATAAACCTTGCCATATATTTAATATTGAAATAACAAAAACATTGTCGATACAATCCACACATCGTTTCATTGGCAGGTACGTGATGTATGTTGTGTAATGTCAACATAGTGTTTGTACGATTCAGCCATGATTACGTTGGGCAACACGCATGCTCCTCGTGCTCCGCATTGTCACACATTTGTTTCATGATTATCATCATCCGTTATCATTTCAGACTCACTTTACTGACGGATCGCGTAATCTTTGAAAGTCAAAAGACACCCGGATTTGTTACTTGTTACGTAAGGCATAATATGTACTGTAACGAATAAATACTGCTTTGACACCAATACATGGCAACATTTTGGCAAGGACACCACAAGCTAGGGAAAGATCTAGAGCGAAATAGCAGGGTGCTGCACCCTGCTCCTTTTTGGTTCCCCCCTGCTGCCCTTCCGGGCTTTTCATCACAGAAATGTCGAATATATTTCGAAATTCAACATTTGTTTGCAAATATTATTTGGCAAATACATAGACCATGCTTAAAAACCTTAATCAGAAGCATAAGTCTCATGAAAACCCTGGATTTAGGAAATAAATGCAAAATGTCAACAAACTGGTCCGGTTTCCACCATGCTCCTTTTCAGCAGCACCCTGTACCATTTTAGATCCTAGATCTTTTCCTAGCAAGCCTTATTTTAATTTAAACAAAACCGACTGCATTAATCAGTATAGGATACAACACGAAATATTTGTATTAACATTATGAATGTCCGAGGGACAGAAGAATAATATTATTTCCATTTGCAGATCTAAAAAATAAGTATTTTTCTATTGATAATTTAGCATTCATTTGTACAACATGATTTATTATTTTGATGCGATATGGCATATTTACATTTTTTTCAGTGTGTCGACGAATTTCATGACGATGTCACTATGCAAAATGTCTTATTAACCTTATCCACCGACACTTATTCCCTTTTAAGCTTCATTTCGGCAATATGTTATATTATTTATATTTATCCTTATGTATTATTATATCAGGATCTGTTGTAACACGACACAACTGCTGACACAGTTCATGACAAACGCTTAAGATCGACAACAAATACACGATTCATTGGCTTGGACAACAATACTTCATTACTCGTTAGTGTTAAAAAGACAGGTTGGAATGAAAGTCTCATAAAACATAAAATTGACTATTAAGCCGTCCTAAGAATTATATTCATTTGTGCCTATTCAAACCTTCTAACAAGCGATGTAGGGATTGTAATGAATTCAACAATTCTTAGCAAACGCATAAGTGCACCTAAATTAACCAAACAAAAAATGATTTGAAGCGGCAATCCTTCGAAAATTATAAGCGAAATATGATTATTCCCATCCATCGCTTAACATTTGTCAGCTATTTGTGTGATACTTTTCCCAAACATTGATCATTTCGGAATTGTGAAATAATGCGCTGAAGCGGAATTCGGTTGTGAAGTCTAAATTTACAATGACACAATCGTTCATAGCAATATTAAGTTATGGCCATAAAAAGGAGAACAATCGTGATAAGCGAAATGACGAACTATTTCTAAGAAGTTTTCATAAAAATACGCATTATCTGCATTATTTGTAATTACTTAAAAGCTATTTGAAACTAAAAAATATAAATTATAATTTAATTACAGCATCAGCATCAAAACTGAAACACATATGAAATCAGTTTTAGGCCTTTGTTTGAGCCATTTGCCCATTTGTCCATGCAACGCGCTAGACAAAACAAAACTCGGAAAAAACAACAATAAAAACTCGGAGGTCACGTGATCATTGGCGCGAAGGGTCGAACATTTTGCAGTGAGAATAAAATTTGGAATATTTATTGATAAAACCTTTTTAGCGACGATTTTAGCGAAGATTTAACCTGGAATTTATGTGTGGATGTGTGTGCTATCAAAATGTGATATTACACAATGACTAAAACGAGAGATAAAAAGAGAAAAGAAAGAAATAGTAGTGACAATGAAACAAATAGCCGGAAAGAGCATAAACAAAGAGGCCCGTCCGGGGATACTAATCTTTCGGTAAGTGAAGTTTTGAACTGGACAAATTCTGTTCTATATGGAGAATATACTTTAGATGATAGTGTTTTTGGAAATCTAAGTGAAAACTCTGTAATGGCTGAAAGTAGAGCTGAGCCTACAATTCGGGATATAATGACCCTATTGAAAAATGTTAGTGATCGCCTGGAAAGTGTGGAGAAGTCAATGGAAACTATAGATTCAATTTCAAGACGGATGGGCAACTTAGAAAAGGACATTAATAAGCTCTGGGTGGCTCTGGAGGACAGGGTACAGAAGGTTGACGATCGCGTCACGCGCCTCGAAGACAAGTTTGACGGCGCGGACATCCATGCGGCGCAGCTGTCAGAACGGATGCAGGAGCTGGAGAAGGAGAGGGATACCCTGCGTGACAACGTGTCCTATTTGCAGTCGCAGTCCATGCGAAATAACCTAATATTCACCGGGGTAGCCGAGGGCAACTCGACTGGAAACGAACCATCAGAAACGACGGAGCGGAAGCTCCGCCAGCATCTCCAAGACGCCTTCAAGATCGCCAGTGATATTGCTGACTCAGTTAAGTTTGAGAGGGTACATCGTTCACCGGGATCACCTATGTCTGGCAAAGTGCGTAATATCGTGGCCAAATTCACATTCTTCAAAGATAGGGAAATGGTCCGCAAGCGCTGGAAGGAACTAGATGGGTCTGTACACCGTGTTTTCGAGCAATTCCCACAAGATGTCATCGAAAAGCGACGTAAACTGGTACCAAATATGAAAGAGGCGAGGCGGCTGGGTAAGCGAGCATACCTTGCCTACGACACCCTTTACGTCGATGGAACCGCGGTCAGAGCGTAGGGGCACGATGGCGGTGAGATATCCATATTATCGTGGAATGTTCATGGATTGACTGATTGTAAAAAGTCTAGTGCAGAGTTTGTAAATATTTTAAGTTCAGCTGATATTTGTTTCTTGATTGAATCGTGGACAAAATTATCTAGTAATATTAATTTAAACGGTTATCAAACTTTACATTTCTTTACAAAATTTCAACATAGGAACGCCAGAAGAAGTAGTGGTGGTATTGTTATTTATATTAAAGATCAGATAAAAGATGGCATCGAAATTATAAGAAATCATTACGACACTATTATTTGGTTAAAACTTAAGCGTGATTTTTTTAATACTGCAAGTGATATATATTTATGTGGAAGCTATAGTTGGGGAGAAGATTCACCCGTGTATAACACTGTTAATGTAGACCTTTTTGATATTTTAGAAAATGACATTACATATTTTTCTGAATTTGGTAGTGTTTTTATCACAGGGGATCTGAATAGTCGAACCAGTAATAAATGTGACTTTATTGTTCATGACTCATTTAACACAATCTATGATAATATAGACTACACACCAGATCTTTCCTTTATCAGGGCCACAGTAGACAAAGTACATAATAGCTACGGGACTAAACTGCTTGATTTATGTAAGTCAACTTCTTTCCGTATTATCAACGGTAGAATAGGCGATAGTTGTAAACATACATTTGTTTCAAATAACGGTACCTCTGTAATTGATTACCTGTTGACCAATGAAAGCAATTTTCAATTGTTAGCAAACTTTACTGTTGGTGATTTTAATGAATGGAGTGACCATGCTCCGTTGCATTTTTCATTATATTGTAACAATTGTTCACCCAGTTATGAGACATTCACGGATGTTAAATATAAATGGAATAGTTCATTTCGAGATGAATTTCGTTCAGGAATTATTTCAAAATTGCCTATTTTTAATGATATTGTCGATAGTATAGATTGTTCGAGTAGAATGTCAATTAACCAGGTTCTAGAAAATTTTACAAATACAATTCGCAATGTTGCGGATCCGTTGTTTACAAAATCATGTACTTATAGTAATAAACCCACATTTAATACTGACAGTTGTATAAACCATGCCGATTGGTTCGATAATGAGTGTTTGACCGCACGAAATCAATACCATGACGGTTTAAGATTTTTTAATCTGAATAAGTCTGATCACAATAGAATGGAGCTGTGTGAAAAGAAAAGGCTGTATAAAGAGTTAACAAGCAAAAAGAAAAAGAACGCATATAAACGCAAGATGACAGAAATTGAAAATTTAAAAAATAAAAAGCCGAAAGAATTTTGGAAATACTTCAAATCGAAAAATAAAATAAATTGCAATAACATTTCAATAAACGCATTAAAAGACTATTTTGAAAATTTGAGTAATAAAACGTCAGATAGTAAAAATGCTGAGGCAGAAGAATTTTGTCTAAATAACGACTTTAATGGTGAAAATTGTACTTTTCCGGAACTAGATCAACCGATAACAGTAAATGAGGTCATGAATGCAGTTAAACACTTAAAACGTGACAAAGCGGCAGGTATTGATTGTATTTTAAATGAATATTTCATTGAATGTATTGATATTTTATCTAATCATTTGTGTGATGTGTTTAATAGTATTTTAACTTCTGGCTATTTTCCAGATCAATGGACAAAAGGGATTATCATTCCTCTTCATAAAAAAGGTTCTGTTGTTGATGTTAATAATTACAGAGGAATAACGCTTGTAAGCTGTTTCTCCAAATTATTTACAACCATTTTAAATAAACGTATTGAATCATTTTGTGAAAATAATGGTAAAATTTCGGACGCACAATTCGGATTCAGAAAAGAATGTTCGACTGTTGATGCTATTTATATTTTGATGTCTGTTGTGCAGCATTTTTTAATAGAAAACAAACGCTTGTATGTTGTGTACGTGGATATGCTTAAATGTTTTGATAGTATATATCGCAGTGCACTATGGTTAAAAATGTATAAATCTGGAATACAAGGTAAATTACTACGAATAATTAAGAATATGTATGAGAATGCAAAATCATATGTCAAATCTTGTACAACATACTCTGAATATTTTAGCTATGCTGTTGGTCTAAGACAAGGGGAGGTAATGTCTTCGATTCTTTTTTCACTGTTTGTAGAAGATTTAGAACTGTTTCTACAAGATGACACACTGTCTGGCTTAAATATAGATGACCTAATTTTAATTTTGTTGCTATTTGCAGACGACATGGCCATTTTAGGTAAAACACCAGAAGAAGTACAATCCCAATTAGATAAACTTTACATATACTGTAATTGTTGGGGGCTTAATGTGAATACGTCAAAAACCAAAATAATGGTCTTTCGCAAAAGGGGTAAAATTCGCCAAGATGAGAAATGGACTTACAATGGTCAAAAAATAGAAGTCGTCGATAATTTCAACTATATCGGCACTGTAATTAATTACACTGGTAGCTTTACATTAAAGAGAAGACTTGCTAGTTTGGTTACGGTGGATAGAGCAGACACAGTAGACGCTCCGTTTCAGAGGCAACCTTGGGTCTTATCATTCGTCAGTAACCCATGGCTGATTAATAAATTATATTACATTTATAATTTCAGTAGCTATAGAGTGTAACGGCATATCAAACGTAGGTATATGAATAGTATAGTAAGCCGAGACGAGCAGACGTGTTTTTTTGAGCTCTGGCAAGATTTGGATATATTTTGTCAACTTTAATATGGTTTTAAATAGGAAAATCATAATTTTAATATCAAATAAAGGATATAATGTGAACTTGGTACCAGTGTAAAAATGTTATTGAAATGACAGGAAGAAAAAGAAAAGAAAAGAAGAAAAGAAGTGAAAGTGGGGAGGATTTTGAAGCTAGCAAACGTGTAAATACGCAAAAATCGCCAGGGGGGCTTGGATTAATCAGCCAGGTATTGGGCGAAGCCAACTCTGTGTTATATCACGAGGAGATTACCGTGAGCATAAGTAACGTATTTGACGGACTAAGTAGTGTGAGTGATATTGACGAAGGAATTAACGAGGGGATTAACGTGAGCAACAGTTGCGCATTCGACGAGCTAAGCAGAGTGAGTGATACAAACCAAATCGGCGAGCCGAATCTGTTTATAACTATGGAAAGCAATACGTGCCAAAACAATATGGGGCCAACAAACTCGGACATTATAGCCATGCTTGGTAAAATGGATCTAAAACTAAACGATATGGACGCACGATTTAAGGTACTCGAGGGACTAGAGAGGAAAATGGACAATTTTGAAAAGGAATTCAAAAAACTATGGTTACACATGGGTACAGTCACCAAGGATTCTAGGGAAAAAGTCGACAGGGTGGAAAACAAAATAGATTCCGTGGGCATTGACATAGAGGGGGCAAGGAGAAGGATATCTGACCTGGAACAGGCCAACAACAGATTAAGAGATGACATGAACTATGTGCAATCACAGAGTATGAGAAACAATCTAATATTCGGCAATATCCCAGAGGAAGAAAATGAAACGCCGACAAAATGCGAAGAAATAGTGAGATCATTCATGTCGGAGAAGCTAAAATTTACCAAGGAAGCGGTGGCTGCCATGAGATTTGAGAGAGTGCACAGGATGGGCCACAAAATCACAAACGGAATCAGACCTGCCGGAAACGGCGGCGATGGGAGGCACCGAAGCATCGTATGTAAATTCTCGTTCTTTAATGACAGAGAGCAGGTCCGCGGGAGCAGCCGAAATTTAATGGGAACACCGTTTTACGTCACAGAGCAGTTCCCACCGGAAGTTGCACTTAAAAGGAGGCGTCTCTTCAAAAGAGCCAAAGAGGAAAAACAGGCGGGAAAACGGGCGTGGGTGTCATACGACACTTTATACATCGACGGCAGGCCAATAAAGGATGCATAGGAGGGGCCGGATGGACTTAAGTGTATAGTTTGGAACTGCAATGGTTTGAGTGTAGCCAAGCGGGAGGATCCGGATTTCGTTACTCTTTTATCACAGTATGATTTAATTATATTGTTAGAATCATGGACTGACAAAGCAAGCAAAATAGAACTTTCTGGGTACGATTGTAATAACATTTTTAGGAAATATAGACACAGGCAAGCCAAGCGCAATAGTGGCGGTATAGTAATATACACGCGCAGTAGCTTAACCAGTGGAATATCGGTTGTTAAGAATATTCACGACACCATAATATGGCTTAAACTAGATAAAACGTTTTTTAACAATAACGAAGATATTTTTATTGCAGCAGTATATATGTGGGGAAGCGAATCGCCGATGGCCAACTTGATAGATACGGACCTGTTTGAAAGTCTCGGTAGCGATATTAACCATTTTCAAGGGTTGGGTACAGTAATGATAGCTGGGGATTTTAACGCTAGAACAGCGTGTAAATGTGATGCTATTCTCTGTGATTCTTATGTATACGATATTGACCCCGAATACTATTTAGCTGATAACACGCTACCAAGATTCTCGATGGATAAGGGAAGTAACACTCAAGGAAATAATTTACTTGACCTATGTAAGGCCACGACATTGAGAATTGCTAACGGGAGATTGGGCTCGGATTATAGCATTGGTAAATACACATGTTTTAATACTCATGGTGCAAGTGTCATCGATTATTTGATTCTAAGTGAACATTCCTTTAATATAGTAGATAACTTTAGTGTAAAAGAGTTTAATAATTACAGTGATCATGCCCCGCTGTCGTTTAATATAAAATGCAACTTGCGAGTTGCAGTATACAAACCATACATAAGCGAGCAGGTGAAATGGAGAGATGATGAAAAACAGCATTTCCGAGATGGTTTAATAAGCAAGGCAACGGATTTTAACAATCTAATTCATAGTCACGTAGATCCAAATAACGCAAATACTGACACAATAGTTAAAAATTTCACAAATATTTTAAGAGAGGTGGCAGACCCATTATTTATCAAACGCGTTAAAAAATATCCACAATTTGAACGACAAACTATATCGGACAGCGATAAATGGTTTGATCAAGATTGTAGTGAAGCGAAACAGTCGTATAAAGATGCATTGCATATATATAATAACTCACATATCGATACTGATAGAGTTAAAATGTGCCAATTAAAAAGTAAATTTAAAATGATTACAAAAAATAAACGCAAAGCATACAATCTTAAACGCTGTAAACAATTCGAAGACCTTAAACGGAAAAAACCCAAGGAATTTTGGAAGTACTTTAGGTCGCAGAATACACATTGTTACAATAGTAATACGTCGCTAAATGATTTTAAAAATCATTTTCAGCAAATGTTTTCGGACGAAAATCTTACTTATAATGCTAATGCAGAAGAATTTAATTCGAACCATGACTTCGAAAATTTCGATAATGTGCTAGGTGACCTTGATAACCAAATTACATATAACGAAGTAGTTAAAGCTATTGCCCTCTTAAAGAAATGTAAATCGCCTGGTTTAGATAATTTGCTAAACGAATATTTTATAGAAGCCTGCGATATTTTGGCTGGTTATATAACAACGATTTTTAACATAATTTTAAATACTGGTAAATTCCCGTTAGCTTGGACAGAAGGGATTATAATACCTATATATAAGAAGGGAGATAAATCAGATCCTAGTAATTATAGAGGCATCACCTTATTAAGTAACTTTGGAAAATTGTTTACATGTATACTCAATCAGCGAATATCGATTTGGTGCGAAAACAATGATGTTATATCTGACGCGCAGTTCGGATTTAGAAAATGCAGGTCAACTATAGATGCAGTTTTCATAATAAATTCAATTATTGAAAAATATGTTAATATGAACAGACGATTGTATTGTTGTTTTATTGATATGAAACGTTGCTTTGATTCCATATATTTAAATGCATTATGGCTAAAGTTATATAAGTCGAATGTGGACGGCAAAATGTTGCGCATTATACGCAGTATGTACCAATCAGTCAAATGTTGTGTTAGACATTGCAACACATACTCCGAATATTTTAATATAGCAGTCGGGCTAAGGCAGGGGGAGATAACCTCGCCGATACTTTTTTCTCTTTTCGTAGACGATCTTGAAATGTTTTTACAAAATAGACATAATGCGGGAATAAATACACAAGACATATGTTTAATTCTACTCCTATTTGCAGACGATATGGTTGTCATAGGTGAAACGCCGGAAGATCTACAACAGTCTATCGACCGTTTATATGAATATTGTAATACCTGGGGTTTGCAAGTCAACATTACAAAAACCAAAATTATTGTTTTCCGCAAACGCGGAACTATCAAACGTAATGAGCGGTGGGTATATGGTAACGAAAACATAGACATTGTAAATGATTTTATATATCTGGGGGTAACACTTAATTATACAGGGAACTTTAATCTCAATACTAACACTCTGCGCGGTAAGGGTCTAAAGGCACTAAATATATTGCTATCAAACTTGAAAAACTATAGTTGTACACCTAAGGTAGCTTTACAGTTGTTTGATGCGTTTGTTGCTTCAACTATTACATACTCGTGCGAATTATGGGGTTTTTCAAAGTGTAGCGAGTTGGAAAAACTGCACCTTAAATTCTGCAAAGCTGTTCTTGGTGTAAGGAAATCAACTTCAAATGTAGGCATTTACGGCGAACTTGGTAGACACCCGTTATATATTAACAGATATGTACGCATAGTAAAATATTGGTTTAAAATAACTAAAAGTGAAAACATTATAGTACGATCCATACTGGAAGAAGGTTTGGCTGACTTAAAGGATAATAAATGTAACTGGTTCGGAAAGGTCAGGGACTTACTATGTAAATACGGATTTAATTATGTGTGGCCAAATAACTCACAAATAAATGAGGCAACTTTTATGTCCTTGTTTAAACAAAGAGTTATCGACGAATTCCTACAAGAGTGGAAACGAGATATTGAAGATAATAGGGTACTTATTGTATACAAAGCATTAAAAAAAACCTTCTCTTTTGAATCATATCTCGAGACGATTTTGTCAAGAAATCTAAGAATAGCGATAACGAAACTACGCATCTGTGCACATAACCTTAGAATTCAGACGGGTAGGTATGATAGAATGGAAAGAAATATGCGACTCTGCCAATTATGTGACAGCAACGAAGTGGAAGACGAATTCCACTTTCTGTTGAAATGCCCCAATTTTGCCATAATCAGAGGAAAATACATTAAAACTTATTATAGAGTCAGACCTAGCATGTTTAAACTCATACAGTTATTATCCACAAAAAGTAAAAGTGAAATGTTCAAGTTAGGCAAGTTCATAGCAGAGGCACTAACTATTCGCCAAGTTTACACTCAAAGAAATGTATAACTGTGTTATATATGTAACGGTGGAGTTATATGTATAACTGTAGACTGAATTCATTATGATACATTATGCCATAAAGTGATAGGCTTCTACTAAGTTCTTCTGGGTACTACTAATATTTTACTACGATTCAAATTGTAATATTTTCTGTTTTGAAAAAAAAAAAAAAAAAAAAAAAAAAAAAAAGATATTGATTTATTTTATTGATCATGTTGTGTAACTATTGTATGCTGATAGAGTTGTTGCATTAACATCAAGTATAAATAAAATTCGGTATTCTGTGTATTACTAAAATTTTATTATGACTCAATTTGCACTACCTTTTGTTCTTAAAAAGATATTGATTTATTTTATGGATCATGTTGTGTAACCATTGTATGTTGATGGAGTTGTTGCATTAACATTAAGTAATACATAAAATTCGGTATTCTGTGTACTACTCACATTTGACGGTGACTCAAATGGTATTATTTTTTATTCTTTACATAGATATTGATTTATTTTATGGATACAACGACATATTAAAGCAGTTACATATATAGCCAGATACTCTGTTATCATGTTTGTCTAAAATATTTGTATAGTTCATCCATTACCAATTTATTATTTATCTGTAAGAAAAACAACGACTTACTATATTCATGTATTTTGTATTATCATTTTGTTTAACACTAGAAACTGTAAAGTTTATGTGTAATAAAATCCTGTTCTGTTCTGTTCTGTTCTCATTAAACCAAGAGCATTTGGCTGGAAAAGCCCTTAAGGCTACCAATACTTTACTCTACAAATGTAAGCAATATAATCTTAAGCCTAAATTATTTTGTCAATTGTTTGATTCTTTTGTTGGCTCCATTTTATGTTATGCCTCTGAAATATGGGGATTTAATAAATCTAAAGAGATCGAACGTATCCATTAAAATTTTGCAAAAGGTTGTTAAATGTAAAAATAAACACATGTAATGCTACGGTATATGGAGAGTTAGGTAGATACCCGTTATATGTAAATAGATATGCACGAACTGTTAAGTATTGGTTTAAAATTATTAACAGTAAAAATATTATTATACAAACTGTGTATAAACAAGCAGTGGATGATTGCAACAAAGGATACAACAATTGGGTTGCGGATGTTAAAAAATTGTTAAATCAATACGGATATTCCTATGTATTTGAAAATCCCAATGTTACTAACACTCATGCTTTTGTATGTGAATTCAAATGTAGAATTATTGACACATTTAAACAAGAATGGTTTGGTAATATGAATAATAGTTCTGTTTTAGACATGTATAGAATGTTTAAAACATCTCTCGAATATGAAGACTACTTAGATTTATTACCCAAGAGCCTACGTTTTTACTTTGTAAGATTACGAGCGTCTGCCCATCCATTGAGAATTCAGACAGGCAGATACTCCCGTAACAATATCCCTCGTAACGAACGTTATTGCCTATGTTGTAACCAAATAGATACAGAGGATGAATTCCATTTCACTTGTATATGTCCTTGTTATCGTACACCCCGAGAAAAATATATTAAATGTTTTTACTATATCAGGCCATTGTTGTTAAGTTCCACATTTTATTGACATCAACGTGTAAATCTGAGATTGTTAATTTATGTAAATATGTAAAAGAAGCTTTAACTATACGAAATACTATTATAAATACCACAGTAAATTATTAACAATAATGCAATGTAATATACTTTCTCTAACTTTTAAACCATAGCTATATTTATTTTAATAATTATTTTGTTTTTATTTTATTTTCCGCAAAAATATTTTGTCTATCTTTAATGCCTTTAAAATTGTACTTTTTTTTTTTTTTTTTTTTTTTTTTCGTAACATTGGTTATTGTATAATTAAATTGTTTTCATTGTAACATATTGACAAGTGACAGTACTTTATTTAAAAAATTTATAAGTTCCATGAAAATTAGAATTTTTTCGCAAATTTGGTTTTTGTATAATTAAATTGTATTCATTGTAATATATTGATACGTGACATAACTTTATTTCAAATTTGTATGTATTTAAGACGATGTACATATGTATAAGTCTAAATAAATTGTCTGTCTGTCTGTCTGTCTGTCATTGAAACTGGGAACGGTCATGGTCACGGTCATAAAGTTTGTGTATTGGCCTGCAGAACGAACGTACGATTCTACATGTAGAAAACACCGATGATCGATTACAGCGATGATCATTACAGTGTTCATAAATCAAATTTAACCCGAAGATTCTGAGACAACGTTGAATTAGGACAACGAAATTTGGAATAACAAAATCAACACACACTCAATACTCCTTAAGGCGTAAAAAAGATGTTTGTTTCAGGTAACATGCCATAAAAAATTAGGGTAGGTAGGTCGGGAATTTTTTTTGGGGGGGGAGGGGGGGGGAAATGGTCAACTTGAAGATTCGAAAACTGAATAAATATTCAATACATATCAGTAATATCCTTAAACATTGTTTATAAGTGGATACTATCAAAACAAAACACTTACTTATCCAAAAACACATTTAATTATTGAAAAAGGTAATTAAACCAAAAATCTATTTGACAAACCCAATAAAATGTTTTAGGGTCGGGGCATTTTTTTAGGGTAGGTCGGGTTACCTGAAACAAACATATATTTGTTTACGCCTAATGGTAATTACAAATTTAATGATCCTGGTCCACAAATAAAAAATAGCAAACTCGTGTAAATGTCATTTCCTCCTGATATGTATTTACCGCTGTTAATGCATTTATAAAATCATTTAGAACAATTGCATACCGAGTCACATTTATATCATGTACGTTATATTACACTTTGTTGCTAACGAGTTGCAAACATCCAATAATCCTTAATGATAATTAGAAAATTGCTGGTCCTATTTTGACAAATTAAAAAGTAAAACTCGTGTAAATGTCTCTTTCTCCTTGTATGTACCTGGCTGTATGGGATTTAATTCATTTACAGGATCATATGAAACAATTGCATACCGAGTCACATTTATATCTTATACGTTATATCAACTGTATGTGGCAGTAGACTTTAATGGATATCATTTGAAGATAATGGCAGGTTGCGAATGAGAATTCAAAATACTATCAATCAGAATTATCGTAATTAAAAATTGATACTTCTCATACTTTCCTAGACAGATTTAAGGCAGTAAATGAACGCTCGTTCGCATGATTGCACCATTTGAGTGCAATATTATGGGAGCAAAGTTTCAGTGTCCAAGGTAGGGTGTGACCAATACGTTTCAGTGAAACTGATGAGCGCTTCTTGCGAAAAGAACCAAATGTCGGAGAAAATACAAGAAGGTCAAATTCAAAAGTCCCGTTATTCAATTAACGAAACTTGGACCATTCCCAATATGCGACGTGAACATTAAAGTGCTTGGTACTGTTATTCAACTACTGGAAAACTGGAATGATGATATTCGGACTGCCCCATTGGCTGCTAGAAGCCCTGATTAACGAGGGTGACTGAAAACCGTGATAATGCGTCGTGGGATGGGAGTGAGAGATTGATTCGGTTATTGAAAGATTACGTGCTGACAGTTGAACAGTTTTATAAATGTTATTACAAGTCAATAATTATGCTGTCTCGTTGTGGTTCTGCGTCACATCAAAATGATAATTAGCATCATAACTCTCGCCATAGGACGCAAATCTAGATCCATTATGAGAAGCAGTTGACTCATCTCTGTCAAATACATAAATTCTGTTAGTGTGTGCTAATTGGAAAAAAGCAAAGACACATGAAGCGTAAAGGATTGCTACTGAGTACAAAACATTCATCTTGTGGTGTTTATTTTTCATCTGACGCAGTCTGCAAATAATTTATCCATTTTTCTTCCCCATTATATGAAACAACATCTCTGAAATAAACACTGTCTCGGATATCAAATTACACGGCATGCGTTTGTTGTTGCATTGCCACAAAAGAAAACTCAATTCCTTCATGTCAAATTAACATTATGAGGCCATCCTTAATAAATTGTGGTTTGGCGTAACCCTACCCATAATTGTAGAGGTGGGTATGTAGGCAAGGCCATCCTTAAAAAATGTTTGTTTACGGTAACGCGACCGACTCACGAAATTTTATTAAAGGCTTCCGAGAAGCAAACTTTTTTTTCGTACTAAAAATTCTGGGTCGCGTTACCACAAACAAACACTTTTTCAGGATGGTCTAATGTATTGTTAATACTTTTGTTTTCTTTCAATGTTGTAAATTGAATATAAAGTTCACGCTTACTACGTGACTGTGTATGTACTTGCAATACCGATGTTTTATTGATATATATCAGTGTTTAAATGGAAAAACTTTAGATAAAGTTTTCTTATATTTTGTTATTGAAACAAGTTTTTCCAAGAACATTTCAACATATTCAAGGCAATATACAAATTGTCATTTTACACGAAAACATTTTTTCACTTTTTGCTTGTTAAAAGTTTTTTTTTTAGCAGCCATTTTCATTAGTAGATAGGGTTGCACCAAACGACAATTTATTAAGAACGGCCTGAGCTGATACGTCACTCGTTGATGCAGGTCCCCGTGTATCGTTGCAGAGCATTGTATTAGCGGTGGAAAAACGCATAACATATAAAGCTCAGCTTTTTTTGTATAATACTGAAAATTTGAACGTCCGAGCGACGGACGATACACGTTTTTTCTTTTTTTAATCTGTAAAAGTAAGAATTCATTTTATATTTTATTTATTAATCATTCCAGTTTTCTATCTATTAAATATGATTTGTTATTTTTCATCTGGTTTGTCTATAATATTTACAAACTAGTTTTCCACAAAATACAACATGCCTTCATTGTGAATTCCATTCAAACATTGAATTGGTCTTTAATAAAACGATACTTTTATGACACAATGAATGCCTACATGCTGTTCAGAAGAGAGGAAACAAATACACGGTTCATTTTATTGTCAGATTAAGAAAATTCAAGAGCATCAATACCTCACTGGAGAAAGACACGTTGGAATGGAAGTCGCATAACACATAAAATTGACTTTTTTGCTGTCCTAGGTAACTTCATGCCTATTGAAACCCCCTTAAGAGCGATGCAGAGATGTCAATGAATATAACTCATATTGCACAGCACACATCAGTGCGCCTAAATTGAAGAAAAATGTCGGATTAGTCGTGCCAATCAACGGAATATCATTTTGCCCATCCAACACTCAACATTTGCCAATCGCTTGTGTGCTAGTGTTGGAAAAATTCATTATTTTGGTATTGGGAAATAACGAGCTATGGAAGATCTTCGATGAGTGTTCGCGCCATTGCATTATTTTTATTATTTTTTAGTTTGTTTTGCATTTTAATTTTTGAATAAATTTAAAGACAAAAAATTGTTGTTATGCGTGAATATATAAGACATATAAATGATATTATTGGCATTCTGCATGACTTGTAATTACTTAACGGTAATTAAAAATGAAAACAACAACAACAACGGATAAAATGGAACTACAGCTGCAGCAGAAGAAAAGCCATATTTAATCAGTCCTATACATTTATTTGAGGCAAGTACCCTTTTACCCACAAAACATACCACAATAACATATATTAAACACACTGTGGGGTCACTGCTTTTAAGCGCTCACTGAAAATCAGGGAAGTCAGGGTCTCGGTCATAAAGTGTCTATATTTGTCTACACAGTCACGTACGTGCGTTTGTACATGCTGACCAATGCTTGCCGGGATTATAAACCAATTCAAACCAGAAGATTCTGGGACTAAGTAGGATTAGGACAAATGCATTGGGTACAACAAACAGCACACTGTGCTTCGTACCAATTATCGAACAAAGTTCTAAATTGGAATACATTACTAATATAATATTTCTATTTGGTCGTAATATATTTGAGAGATATTCAACACGTGTTATTAATGACATTTTTGTGTCGCCTGAATAGGCGACATATAGGGGTGACTTTTTGCGGCGTTGGCGGCGGCGTCCGCTTCAGTTTGTGCTGACAATAAGCTGAGAAATGTGTGTGCAATCATTATGAAACTTTAGGGAAATCTTAGTAGGCATAACATAAAAGTTAACTTCGGTTTTTGGCATAATTGCTCTTATCGTACTTGAGTTATACCCCGTCAGGCGACACATCCGACTCGCGGAGTTCTAGTTTGATATAAACGTACCTTTAAAGGATTAAAAAGTGTTTACATAATTTGTTGATGTAACTTAATTATGTCCACTTATTTACTCAATAACTTTACGAACGCTACATTGTAAAAAGTAACTTGACCGGAACTCTGCTTGTTGCATTTAAGCATCCCTTTTTAGAAATGACATTGTGGACCAATCCGTTATTTCTGGAACATTACTTATTATAATATTCGTGGAAATATGTTAGTAAATGAGCTGTTAATAGCATGAAATTATAAAAGATGTGTTTTGTATTTGAACATTTTTTTCTGATATTCGCTTACAGCTTAATGTTCTGTAATTCACTGAATATTTTCTGCTGCAAGCGTGTCAGTTTGTATATCATCATGTTTGGTTTTAAAAAGAAACTTTTTGTTCTGAATATCAATGGAGTAGCATGAGTGTTTACTATGGTTAATATTACTATAATATGTGAACATATAGTATATGCGTATATATCATTTTATTGTTCAGGATTATATCATAAACAAACATCAAGTAAGAATGATCTACGTTGTCAATACCAATGAAACATTTTGCCAGAAAAAACTAGGAACTTTTGGGATGAAAAATTAACATTCGTTGAAATTCATGAGTTATCTTCATGAAAACATGCCAATCCTAGGATAATAACCAATAAAGACCGGTTTGTATGAATCTGTCTTAAGTCATAATTGATTTATAAACGGCTAAAAGTGTTTTCTGTTAAATTAAAAAAGAATGTGTTATGAGTAAATGGTCAATAAGTTCTTTCTTTTCCTTTCATTAACCACAATTACTATGTTACTTCCTGAACAACAACTGGAAACTTAGTAAATGTGGAATTTTGTAATTAGAATCAAGAGTATTTGGAAACTGAAACCGTCGTTGGTAGACAAAAACGATAATCAAGATGCTTACATAATTAAAAGCATTTCAAAAGCAATCCGCTGACACAATAATGTTGCCATATGCTTCTGAATAATTCTGTTCAAAATGATTTCGGACTAATACATTACAGTTTGCTTAAACATTTATTTATAAAGTGTAAGACTTATGATGAAGGCGAATTGCGAAGAACACTCAATTTCAGATATATGTCAAAAATGGCATTCTCTCATTAACGAAACCTTTACCCTTCCCAATATGCGACGTGAAAATGTAATTCTTTTGTCAAGTTATTCAGTTACTGGAATGCTGATATATTGACTGCCTCATAGGATGCCAGAGGCGCTGGTTATGGACTATGTGCTGTACGTGGTATGAAAGCAAGAGATTGATTTAGAGATTGAAAGATTACGTGCTGATAGTTGAACATTTTTATAACGGAAATACAACTCAGTCATTATGCTCTCTCTCAGAGTTTTACATTCAACCAATAGTCATCATCATAACTCACATACTGGACGCAAATCTAGAATGATTTGTAGGAACAGTTGACCCATCTCCGGCAAATATATCAAACCAGTTAGAGTTTGTGCTAGTTGAAAAAAGGAAAACCACAAAAATGATACCCGATCAAAAGCATTTCTGGTACATAAAACACATACACAACCAAATGATGTTTATTTTTCGTTTGATGCATAGTACACATAATTTGATTTTATCGTTTTTCTTCGAACAAACAATATTAACAATCATAGCTTTATCTCGAAAATGAAGATTTGCTCGGATGTCAAATGACACGGCATGAGTTCGTTTATGTATTACCACAAAAATGTTCGCATGCTTAGACTGTTGATACATGTCCACATTTCAATGCCCATAATATACGTAATTGTTTTACTTTTTTCAAACGAGTTGGATCGGCGATAGTAATACATTAAAATCGCAATTCCTTATCAAATTAAACAGTGCAGAGTTATACACTTTATACCTTCTCAAAACTAAAATAGCAACGAATACAGAGACATGTAAAGAGAGAGGTTAGGATTGGTGTCATCTTCAGCTTTAACACTGGAATGTCTTAATCAGTTATTTCCTTTGCCGTTTTTGACAGCATTTCTGTTTTTTTTATTTACCTAGATAGAAGCATATATAATATGTGTCTCAAACAGCGCCGGATTTGCTATTCTTTATATACGACATATATACTGTAACGTAGATTAAGACGAAATAATATCGCACTGCTTTGACGTTCATACATGGCCAACGTTTAGCAAGAACACCACAAGCCTTATTTTAATTTAAACAAAACCGACTGCATTAATCAGTTGCTGATTCAACACGCACTGTGTGCATTAACATTATGAATGTCCGAAGTACAGATGAATAAAATAATTGCTTTTTCAGATCTGAAAAATATGGACTTATCTACTTTTAAAATATGGTCAAGTATTCCAATGAGATGTGTCTGTAAAATTTACAGTTTGTACAGTTACACGAAATAATACATGAATTTATTTAGAATTCAACTTTGTATTGCGATCTTTCCTGAGCAATTTTTTTAACATCACAACAAAATTCGAAACCAAAGTAAAGACGTCATTTTGAAGAAGAATACCATCTGCTGTTTGTCGATTTTCATAACGACGTCACTATGCAAAACGTCTTATTAACCTTATTCGTATTCCCGTATAAACTTTATATCGATAATATGTTTGTATCATTGACCTTTGTCCTTATGGATTTTTAACTCAGGATCTGTTATAACACTACACAACTAACGACACGTTCGTGACAAACGCTGAAGATGGACATCAAATACACGATTAAGAATGTGAAATTCTTCGTGGACAGCTGTACTTCATTACGTGTTGAAAAATACAGGTTGGAATGAAAATCGCATACAACATGAAATTGACTATTAAGCCGTCATTATAATTTTGTTCATTTACGCCTATTCAAACCTTCTAATGTGCGATGTACGGATTGTTATGAATTCAAGAATTTTTAGCGAACTCATCAGTGAACCGAAATTGACAAAACAACTCATGATTTGTAGTGGCAATCCCTCGAGAATGAGCACCGAAATATAATTATTCCCATCCAATATTTGTCAGCTGGTTGTGCGATTATTTTTTCAAACACTGATCATTTCGGAATTGTGAAATAATGAGCTTATGCAGATTTCGGTTGTGAACTCTAAATTGACAATGACACTGTCGTTCATCACAATATTAAGTAATGGCCACAAGAAAGAGAGCAATTAATGTAATGAATAATATAACAAATGATTTCTAAGAAGTTTTAATTAAAAAACCAACAACGCATTATCTGCATTATTGATAATTACTTGATAGTTATTTGAATAAACAAGATAATTTAATTACAGCACCAGCATCAGAAATGAAACTCCTCTGAAATCAGTTAAAGGCCTTTATTTGAGCCATGTGTCCATTTGTCCATACAATGCACTAGCCAAAACACTTGAAAACAGACAACCAAAAAAGACATTTAAAAATCGAATAATGTAGGATCACTGCCTTTGAACGTCCATTGAAACTCAGAACGGTCATGCTCGTGTTCATCAAGTATGTGTATGTGTCTACAGAGTCACGGACGTGAGTTTCCACGTGTACAGGTATAAAACAGGCCGGTGCGCACTACAGTTCTTATAAATCAAATTAAACGCGAATATTCTGAGACGGCATAGCATGAGGACAACGAAAATTGGTACAACAAAATCAGCACACACTGTGCTTCTAACGAGTTGCGAACATTACATTCAACTATTTGTGGCAGTGGACTTTTATGGATATGATTAGAAGACAAAGACACATTGAGAATGATTATTTAAAATGCTATCAATCAGAATAATCGTAATTAAAAACTACTCTTTTTATACTTTCTAGAGAGATTTAAAGCAGCGAATGAACTATTGTTCGTATGATAGCACCATATGAATGCAATATTATGGGAGCGAAGTTTCAGTTTTCAAGGTATAGTTTAACCAATACATTTCAGTGAAACTGATGAAGGCTTTTTGCGAAAAGACCCAAATGTCAGAGAAAATACATGTAGATCAAAGTCAAAATCCCGTTTTCCAATCAACGAAACCTTGACCAAAATCAATATGTGACGTGAACATTTAAGTATTTGGTCATATTATTCAATTACTGGAAATCTGATGTATTGACATTGGGTGCTCGAAGTGCTTGTTATGGATAGTGACTGAAATCCGATATAATGCGACGTGGATTGGGGGTGTGAGATTGATTTGGTGATTAAGAGCATTTATACTGACAGTTCAACATTTTTATAAATATAATGACAAGTCAACAATTATGCACTCTCATTGTGCTTCTGCGTTAAATTACAATTATAGTGAGCATCATAACTCTCGCCATAGGACGCAAATCTAGAACCACTATGAGAAGCAGTTGGCTCATCTTGACAAATACATTAAATTCTGTTTGAGAGTGTGCTAACTGGAAAAAAGCAAAGACACATAAAGCGTAAAGGATTGCTATTGAGTACAAGACATTCACTATCATGTGATGTTATATATTCCATTTGATGCATTCTACAAATAACAATTTGTCTTCGCCACAAAAGATATATGAAAAAACATCTCTGAAATGATAAATGTCTCGGATGTCACCTTACACGTCATGCGTTTATTGTTATATTGCCACAAAAGAAAACTCAAATGCCATCATGTATAATTAACATTATCGCACGCAGAGCATTGTATTATCGGTGGAAGAAATACATATACTGTCAGTTTTCTTTATAATACTAAAAATTTGTGGACGTCCGAGGGACGGACGACATACGTTTTTCCTTTCTTTTTTTAAATCTGTAAAAGTAAGGATTCATTTACATATTATTGGCATTCTGCGTTGCTTGTAGGTAATTAAAATTGAAAATCAACAATAACAACATATATAATAAAACTACAGCAGAAGGAAAAAAATCATATTTAATCAGTTCTGGATCATTTTTGAGCCAAATGACCATTTGTCGATAAAACGCGCTAGACAAATTAGCCAAACGCGAACATAAACATACCTTGGGGGTCACTGCCTTTGATCGGGCATTGAAACTCGGAATGGTCATGGTCTCAGTCGTAAAGTGAGATCTTCAGAGTCACGTACGTGCGTTCCTACATGTATGGTCCTGACAAATGCTTACCGGGCGTATTAACCAAGTTGAACAAGAAGATCCTGCGACTACGTAAGATAAGCACACGGGAATTGGGTACAACAAAATCACACTGTGTTGCTTACAAAACAAATGCCAACAATTAACATTTCTTTATTTGGAAGAAAAACTAACCAATTTGATGTTCTATATTAACGTGATATATCTCAAACTTAAGTGATAAAATCCTTGTAAATGTCATTTTCTACTGATGTGTACGTACCGATAAGGGAATAAAATGTATTTTACATATCAGGTCACATTGTGTTTTATCAACTGCTGGAGTTGTAGGCTTTTATCGATAACAGTTAAAGACTGCGGCATATTGTGAGAATACAGTTTTGAAATACTAAGAGCGAAGAGTTCGTGAACTGTATTGCACGAGTAGTACGTGCGGACGGAGCACGAAAAATACAATAGCAACATACCAGTGGCATTTTGTTTCCCCTTATATCTACTGAGGCGTAATTTTTTTTTTCAGGTTACCTGACCTACCCTAAAAAATGGCCGGTCCTAGAACATTTTATTTAGTGGGCGAGAATATTTTCGTTTATTTTACTTTTTTTTTCAATAATTAAATGTTTTTTGGATAAATACGTGTTTTGTTTTGATAGCATCCACTTTAAAACAATATTTTAGGATATTGGAGAAATATTTTGAATAGTCTTTCAATTTAAGAATCTACAAGTTGACCATTTAGTTGACCCTAACCAAATAAAACAGAAATAATTCCCTACCCAGCTATCCTAATTATTTTTGGCCTGTAACCAGGAACAAACATATTTTTTACGCCTAATGACTAATGAACAACATGGGAGTGCAGGACGTGCGATACAGCACTATGCCATAATGGTTAGGCGTATTCTTAAGTATTCGTCTTCGCTATCACAAACCTTGCACGGCATTAAATAGGTAGCACCAAATCAAAAAATGACTAGAAATATCAAGTATACTGAGATAATAATCGGGGTAAAGATCCGTTATACGAGTATTTATTTCAGCACATGTATATTGTATATCTCACTCAAAAAAATGGAACAACAACGGCAAAGCACACAACAATTCATTTCCAAAGATTGCAGAAGAGTACCATTATTTGTGTTTGAAGTTAGTGGATGTTGTCATACAGATGCATATTACATCTGTCCAAAACACAACATTATCATAGTTACATTACATGTAGATCTAATCTGGTAGGTTACATGTTGTCACATGCGCGTTTTAAATCCCTTTTTAACACGTGACATCTTTGGCCAACCGGTTATTTTGGCTTTTTTTTAAATTAAAATATATGTGAAAATGTGTGGAATATTTTATGCCCAATGTGCTGTGAATACGGATAGCACAAGTTCTTAATATGAAACGTATATACTTGTATTGTAGTGTTGTTTTTATTGAATATTGTCTGATTATGTTTCCAGATCATATGTCGTGTTGTTTATTAGACATGCAAAATATGTCCGTATGTGACATGGATAAGTAGCAGTATTATTTACTATAATTAATAGAAATATACATGTATATGGCTATACTATTTCTATATTATCAAGAAACGTCATAAAAGAATGATGTACATTGTCAATAACTATTTCACAGACGTGTTGCCAGAAACCATAGGAACTCTTGTAATGCAAAAACTCATCCGTGGAAATCCACGAGTGACCTTGTTGAAAACATGCCCATCCCAAGCTAATAACCAATTTAGACCGGCTTGAGTGAGTCTGTCTGATGTGTGAATCGATTTGTAAACGTCAATTCTTTGAAATAAAGAGGGATCTGGGATGATTACACTGTAATTAAATTCTTTATTGTCCCTCCTTTTACCACAAAATACCATGGTGCTGCATCTAAATGTACAATTAGAGAACGTGGCACATATGTACATAGAATTAACGTATGTACGATCTTACAACAGATATTGTACCATATATACAGTTCACAAAATAAATTTCATTAACATATATTTCTATTTAAAATGGAATCAAAGTTAAGAACAAACATTGCTTTTAAACGCACAATAAACTAGTTTTTAATCACCGATTTTGAGTTGTTTATCTGTAAATAAACAACGATTTTGAGTTCTGATGCGCAAGAATTAAACCACGACGGCGTAAGACCGAGTGGTTAAATATACACGCTTCATGACGAAAAATTGTTATTTATTCACAGATAAACAATGATAAAGCGAAAATTATTTCGAGTCTAACATGATCTGACAACATATTCTGCAATTACAATGCGAACTCTATTTTACTGTTTCGGAACTACTTTTTCGAGTTCTTTATTGGCAATTTTACAAAGGAAACTTTACGTGTGCCATTTTGGAGTAGACAACAAACCATAATCAACATGCTGAAATTAAAAAACCATGACAAGCCGAAAAAAAAAAACGCTAACGCAAGAATAATTCCATATATTTCTGAGAAATACTGATCTAACTGGTTTCAGAATATTTTCAGTTTCCAAGACTGGGTGTGACCATTAGTTAGCGTAAACAGTAATTCTTAAACTGTAAAACTGATGAAGGTCTTTTGCGAAAAGAACAAAATTTCGGAGAAAATACACGTAGGTCAAAGTCAAAAGTTCAAGTTTACCATGAACGAAACAGTAACCCTTCCCAAACAGTGAACAGTTGAGTCCTAGTAGCGTTATTCAATTACTGGAATGGTGATGTATTGACTGCCACAAACCCTGGTTATGGATGGTGACAGGAATCGGTGATAACGTGCTGTGAGCTGGGAGTGAAAGATTGATTTGGTGATTAGAGATAAGTTATAACATGCAAAACAATTAACAGTGGAACATTTTTATGAATGTTATAAAAAAGTCAATCATTGTGTTCTTTTTCTCTTTGTATCACTATTTTACATTCAACCAATAATCATCACCGTAACGCTCAACTAACTCTCCCGATAACGATCCTTATACTAAATAATATTTTTCATTACCACGTTTGGCATCCCCATTGTGGGCATTAATTATCAGTGCCATAAGCATCTTCACCATAATCGTATATGGCGTTTTCATCATCAACACCGTGATGATTGGCACTTTGTTTACATAATGTGACATTTGAGATCGTCATGAGCATCAAGTTGTCGGCATCATCATCATCGCCATCATCATCATCATCATCGGCATCATCATTATTGTCATCATCATCATCACCATCAGTATCTTTGTCGTCGTCGTCATATCATAATGACCATCTTCATTTATCATGCATCGTGAACCATCCTCATATAGTCATCTTCATAATTATCACCATTCTAACATAATCGTCGTCATCTGTGTTTGCTTCTTCTGTTGTTTTTTTTTTACTTTTTACTTTAATTAAATCTTCTCTGGCATCAGATAATTAAATGTTTAAAACAGACTACAACAATATTTAGAAAAACGAACACGTTGATTTTTTCATGTATTTATTTTATTGCATACAGTATGCATAATGCGTCAATGTTATGTTATTTTATAACATATATACTAAATACCACAGTGTACAGATCTACAATTCCTACTTACTAAATATTGCATACACAGCGTTATTAAGTTTTGATAGGCTAAACAGGTGCGCAATTACTGTTGGAACTAATATCTACCCATATCAAAACTATTAAAAACATATCCTTGGACTGTAAAATGTCACATCTAAATTTTCACAGCACCATACAATAAAACACGACATAAAGATAAAGATACCATAAAGACACACAACATATTAATTGAATTCTATGTAGTAGTAGTAGTAGTAGTAGTAGCAGTAGTAGTAGTAGTAGTAGTAGTAGTAGTAATAGTATTAGTATTAGTATTAGTAGTAGTAGTAGTAGTAGTAGTAGTAGTAGTAGTAGTAGTAATAGTAGTAGTAGTAGTAGTAGTAGTAGTAGTAGTAGTAGTAATAATAGTAGTAGTAGTAGTTGTAGTTGTAGTACTAGTAGTAGTAGTAGTAGTAGTAGTAGTAGTAGTAGTAGTAGTAGTAGTAGTAGTAGTAGTAGTAGTAGAAGTAGTAGTAGTAGTAGTAGTAATAGCAGTAGTAGTAGTAGTAGTAGTAGTAGTAGTAGTAGTAGTAGTAGTAGAAGTAGTAGTAGTAGTAGTAGTAGTAGTAGTAGTAGTAGTAGTAGAAGTAGTAGTAGTAGTCATAGTAGTAGCAATACTACTACTACTACTAGTAGTAGTAGTAGTAGTAGTAGTGGTAGTAGTAGTAGTAGTAATAGTAGTAGTAGTAGTAGTAGTAGTAGTAGTATTTTCATGTTTTATTATTATTGTTATTATTGTTATTATTATTATTATCATCACCATTATTATTATTATATATTTTATAATTGGTATTAATTCAATTATCAACATATCACTTGCAAATATGTCGAATTTACACGTATTAAAATCATAAAAACATATTTTGTCTTCGGTCTGTGCAACTCAACTGCATTTATAGCAAACTGAGTATAAAATGCCAACTTTTACACTTAAGTAAACCGTTATTAAGGAGTCAAATATATTGTCATATTTATGTGGTAAAGTTACAAAAACATCAATACCATAACCGCTTATAATTTAAACGAAAACTTAAGTTTTGTAGGTTTGTTTCGCTGCAAAATTAAACTCGTTTTCTTATGCATAGGTTAGTGATTTTCATAAATGACGATGTACAATAAAAGTAGGCCTGAATTAATAGACGATGTGTTGCTATGATTGTCATCAACAAGTACAAAAGTAAACTATAAAATTCGATAACTTGAAATATGAATATACGTGGTATGCATACAGTATGTATAATACAACCGATATAACAATTCTACAATATTACTGAACGGATGTAGTAAATCTGGTCGTACAAATTCTTACAACATATTTTCTCTCTCTTGAAATTGAAAGTAACTTGATTAGTTACAGAAATAAATATTAACTCCAAAAAAACAACAAATCATAAGTATATTCTATTTACATCCATACGAAAAATAATATATTATATTATAACATATCATCAAATCGCGTAGGCGGACAAGTGTATTAATTTCGCACAGGCTAATCCTGGACGGCACTTTCCGCGTACAGTGGATTTATGTTTAGAAGAGACTTCCTTGAAACAGACAATACCATAGAAGCGGAAAGTGTCGTCCCGGATTAGCATGTGCGGACTGCACAGGCTAATCCGGGACGACACAGCGCACATGCATTAAGCCCGGTTTTTCTACGACACGCCTCAATTATTATATTCAAGTAACAACAATCATTTACGAAGATCCCAATGTGTCTCGTTGTTACATTGTGTTATATGCGAGTACGGAAGGAGAAATGTGTTTGCAACTTGTGTCGAATGTTGCTTAATCAATGCATTACATTGTATGTGACAATCAATTTATCGAATATTTAATACAAGTGTTTTCTTAATTAATTTTCTGATACAAGTTCATTAAAATTAAGAGATGACACAAATCTAAAATAGCCTTACTTGTCCAATTTTGACAAATGCTGTTTTCAACTTGTGTACAATAAATATATATTGGGCGTATTAACGTATATTTTAGGTTAGTAATATAACAATTTCAACACAGTCTTAAATCCGCTTTCATTCCAGCATCAACGCACTCAATGCCCCTGTTATCGTAGGCAGCAATAACGTCGTCGATGAACGTCAAAGGAAAACTTTATTGAAAACGTTATTCGACTGGCAATCCCTTAGAAACGGTGAATCATAATAACTTCGCTCTCATCTCTTTCGACACTTTTAGCAGAAGATAATATGCATTAGCACTACATGATGGCCATAGGAGAAATACATATTGTAACAAGTCGAGAAAACATTTAACCTACGTGTAGAAAATCTTGTTTCATCTTCGCGGCAATCCATGGCCAAAGCGCTTTCATGTTGTTCAATTCAAACCCCTTTTGCAAAACGAGCAGTCGTTTGAATTCAGTAAATATCGTAAGCGATTATCAACATGAATAAAAAGATCAGTTCGTTAGTATAATTCGCTCACAACTGGGACACCGTGCAAACATTGAACCCACAGCCATTTCCAAGCGTCCCCTGCTGCCCGGATATCTCTGATGTCTGCGCGCACGTCAAAAGCGGCGTCATAGCCGAAGATGATGTCATGTAAGACGAACGTGTGTTACTTACGAGCAATAGTCGCTCGAACTCGGATAGTTGTTGCATAAAGCTCATATTTGGTGCAACAATGCTGCGTTTGGATTGGACGAAATCGAATGCTTGGTCCAATGAGAAAGACTTGTAGACCATGAGGTACGCAATACAAATGGTGGCTGACCTACTTATACCTGCTTTGCAGTGCACGAGGATTCTTCCGCCGTTTTCCCGGACTGAATCTGGATGAACAACATAATAATTAGTATATAAGAATGCATACGAAATTAGAAAAAAATATTTACTAGAGTACAACATTTACAAAGTCGCAAACAAAACATTCACGATTGTATCCTGTCCTATATTGGTATTTATTGCGCATCGTTACTAAATATAAGAAAATCATTAGTCTGTAGATACAAAAACGTAGTTTTTTGTTCCCCATTTAAGATATTAAAATTGTACAAAAGGTTAGCAAGGACCAAGATCTACGAATTTGGTGACTTTATTCCATTCAGAAGATCTATGATGTATATATTTTGTATTTTAATTTTTAGCGAACCAAAGAAAAAAAAACTCACCGATAAATAATAATGCTTCCTGGAACCAAGTGGATATGTTTTCGGACACGTCGTCATGTATGGGAATCCATTTATACACGAATTCGGGAAATTGTTTATCCGCACCGGAAGTGGAAACGCTCAAGATGGCGGTGATTCCTACACGATGCAAGATGGCGGCGTTCGATGAATGGCGTTCATCACCGATATAGAGGTGTGGAAGGAGTTCTGTTGGTAAAACCTGCATGAAAAAGACAATATTTAGTTAAATCAACACTTTAACACAGAAGATATTTAATTCGTGGCAACACAACGTGTAGATATTTACCGGTAAATGGAATTTATTAATTAGTTAAAAGTAAAAAATAAGTAAATAAATAAATAAACAACAAAAGAAAACAACATTAACAAACAAAGCAGAAAAAAATAATTAAAATAAAACACGAACACAATGCTCCAATAATTAAAAAATAACAAACATCAATAGCAGAAAAAGCCACACAAAAAACAACTTATATTAAATAACTTATATAAAAAGGTAAAATGAAATCCGACATTGAATTTTATAACCGGTAGCATTTTTGTGGTATTCCAATGAGCAATGGTCATTTTGTTAGCAATAAAAACACAAAATTTCAATAAAAATGTACATGCCATGCACGGCATTGTGTATGAAAATCATATACCTGAAGGTCGTCCCTGGATGATGTTATTGGATGCATATTGATTGGCGCCACGTGGCACGCGCCTGTCTGCACGTGCAGCCCGTGCATCCTGCCCTCGCATAGTTGCGGGTACTTAACCTTGAACGTTGTGTACCCACCTTGAAAAAGCGACAGTATGGATCAGTCATTTGCCGAAAAAGAGCACGTTTTTGTTTCATCAGGAACACTGGGGGCTGACGCGTGTAAACTAAAAGTGTTTCTTAGAGACAGCACGTGTATGTTCCTCAATGAAAGCGTGTTACCATTAGTTCAAATTGACAATGTGTTGGGTACAATTTTATGTATTTTGAACTTTTTAATTGTCATGGAGATCAAGTAAAAGTTACACGATGGTAAATGTTATTTTCTATAATACAAACGCCTATTGTTCTTATGCTATATGTTTTAGTGCAGTTAATGTCATAAAAGTATGCGTTTTGAAATTATATTTTCTTGCATAATTTCATTTGCAAACTAACTGTACAAAGACAATAATTGTTAAAAATAGTGATTTCTTGAATAAATAGCCTGATTTGGAAATAATACGCGTTTTTCTCTGTTTCTGATAATAAGAAAACATATACATGTTAAGGATTTTTTCGCAGTTTATTGTGTGTGTGCGTGTCGCAAAGAGAGTGTGTATGTTTTCCAACGAAGTCAATTTTGTGTGTGTGTTTATCAACGAAATCATGTTAAAATTCAGGAAATAAACGACGCTGTATGTCTTAATTTTTGTTAAGAAACATACACTTGCTGTCTTTGAGAAACACTTTTCGTTACATGCGTCAGCCTCCAGTGATGAAATCCATCGCTTTTTAAAACGAACTTGGCAAACATACTTAGTTTTATATATATTTATTGTTAAATAAACAACGACTTTGAGTTGTTGATTTGTAAATAAACAACGATTTCGAGTTCTGGTGCGTAAGAATTAAATCACAAAGGCGTTAGCCCGAGTGGTTTAATATACGCGCATCAGAACGAAAATCGTTGTATATTTACAGTTAAACAACGATAAAGCGAAAATTCCCTTCTATTTCGCTCTGTTCGTTAAATTATAAGTTAAGGTTTGCATAATAAATGTCCAGTCAGTGTTGAAAACTGTTCTTTGATGTTATTTCTTTTTATACCTTTTAAATAATAATATAAAATGATACCTTCTGAATATACGGATGTAGGTTTGCTCAGGAAAATAGAAAGTAGATCTAATACCTAAATAAGTATTGACGTTGGATGCTGCGTCAATTTTTAATTACTACATTTATCACAACTCTCACTTCTATCCGTGTTGCCAAGGTCTGTCTTATTGGGACACTTAAAAAAATGGATTGTCCCAATATTAAGGGACTTAAAAAAATGGATTGTCCCAATATTAAGGGACTTAAAAAAATGGATTGTCCCAATATTAAGGGACTAAAATATTATCGAAATCGTGTCCCAACATTTAGGGCCATATTTGATACAAGCTAGTCTGCATTGTATCTATGTCTGAACCAGAAACTAATTAGAAGATTTTTGTTTGTAGACTGATTGATGTTTATAAGATCAATTATTTCTTGTTGGGGACTTGATGGAAATTAACTGAGAAGCTTAATTAAGAAGAATATTCTCCGGTAGAGTATACAGTTTGCACCATGTGTTAACTAAACATACCCCTGATGGTGACCTGTGTACATTATGGTGTATAGATAAGCAAGCGCAATATTAATTGCATTAATGGATATTCTGTTGTTATTAATATATTACGGTGAAACATTAAATGGTAATAAATATGGCATATACATTTATTTCTTGTACGTTTGCTATAAGTATAATGTATACTACTAGTAAAGTGTATACTACTTGTATAATGTATACTACAAGTATAGTATAAAAGCAAGGTGTCGACAAGCAAATGCTATTTCACTGGTGTGATGTTCTCAAATAAGATGACGAAAATTAAAATGTACTATTAAACATTTTGGCGAAAGTTTAAGAATCTATTTAACTTATTTTTAAAAATGTTTTATTCTGCTTACGGCGCTTATTATGTATGACACAAATTTTAAAGGAACAGTTTCACAGTTTGGGGTCACTAGCGGATCCAGGGGTGGGGGCGGACCATACATATATGGGCATTTATAAAACGGTAAAAACTGGATAAATATGCAAACACTGTTTCGCTCGTTCAGTTTTGTCAAAGATTGACACATTAACTTCAGTAAAACATACCCGACCAAACCGCCCCCTACGATTTACCGTAGTACCGGCGCAAAAGTTCAGCAAAAACGATAAAGTATAGATAGAAAATGGGTATGTGTACCTTCATTTATGGATGATATCGTTTTCTTTTATAAATTCATAAATCATATAAAAATGTCAGATGCAATACACCGCTAGCACAGAATACCACATAAAAACCATTTATACTTTTCAAAGAAATTTGATTTCAAGTCGAAATTCAAAGACTACGTTCGAGTTTAAACAGTTTTGTCTCAATAAATAGTTTTGTTCCCAAAAATCTAAATCGACACACTGTTGTTCCATTAGCAATCACCTAAATTCCATATTGTTTTAAAAGAAAGATATAACGTTATAAAATAGAGGGGTTGGTTGTTTGTTTCGATAAAATAAAAGTGCATAGCACATTTAAGACAATTGATAAGCATGACTGTGAACGTGTGAGTTATTTACAGACAGTCACTTCGTAAAGAGACCATTACACTTTGGTAAATGAATAATACACATAAGTCTCAATGCGTTTGTGTTTGAATTTAGTCAGCTACGGGCTTTACATGTATCTTGAACATAATAAGGTGGAGTATTATTTTTATTAAGGGACACAAAGTGCATATGCATGATGATGATGACTACGATGATGATAATGATGATGATGATGATGTGCACAGATTTATTATATATCTTTAATACGGATCTGTTGCTGATCACTGCAGACCCACAGACAAAATAAAGGGGTTATAGCTGCACAATCAAAAGTTTACGCCCCCCCAACCCGAAATCGTGGAACCGCCCCTGGGGATTGGAAATTGTTTTCTTTAAAAATGGAATTTTAAAACAGGAATTTATATAATCTATTAAAAATTTTTGTCTGTTATGTTGTTAAGGTTGAAAACATAATTATTCTGATATTTATTATGTATCGTCTTATTTTTCGTCTAAAATATTACTCAGGTAGCAACTTTTTCTCGAAAAATAGCAGATATTCGTCAGATGTTTACCTCTGCACAAACAAAGTGCTTTTCAAACCTTGAAATATGCACAATAAATGTATATAATAACGCAGGAAAACGACAGTTTCAGAAAATTATTTCACACAGCCAAAACCTGTGAACACTGTCCCTTTAAACACTATACGGCGGATTTGTACCTTCAAGAAGGAATAATCAGGTTAACCTATTGAGTTATGTTGTACATTTTGTTTAATTAGTCGCAAACTATTCAAACTTGAAAAACATACGAAAGTTTCGTTCTTAAACTGAAAAAGCAGTAGAATTATATGTCCAACAGCTTATAAACAGTTGGAGTGTGATATTGTTGTTGAATGTAACAATGAAGTACATACTTTGTATTCTAATTTCCGATATTTTGAAAAAAGACACAAACAACAATCGTCTAAACTACACATGCATATAGCTATAACGTACATGAAGCATTGTAACATACACGCAGAAAGAAGAAAACTCAAAAATCAACCCTGCCATTATCACTGTGTCAATCACAAAATACCTTTTAAGACAGCGACACTTTTCAAGCCGTACGGGTGTTTCCGAATCCCGTGTATTATAAAGTCTATATCCGAAGCCTCCCCCACGGCATCGCCAGTGTCATACAGCGCCACCCTCGAGAAGTCTCCGCACTTTAAACGTTTCCGCACTTCCTGTGGAAGAACCTGCTCTAGGCGGACGAATCCTTTGTTGGCAAAACGTCTTTTTAAGATGGACGGACAGAACGTATGAACGGCTCCTCGTATACGTCCTTTGTTAAATGCCAGAAACGGTCGACAGTCAAGAATGAGGGTTTTCGTTGACATTTCCTCAACATATTTAACAAACTGAGACGCTGACACCCTTTCGACATCCATTTCAAAGTGTCCTCTCTTCCAATGCCTTCTATACAGCACAGTTGTTCATTTTAAATACCGCCTCGTTGTACACAACTTTCATGTATTAACGTCAAAGTAAATCTCAACCTCCTTCCGACAAAAATTATATAGACCAAAAGAAGCACGTACGTAAGAGCAAGGCGATAGTTTTACCAGCCCCCGAGCGCACAGAAATACTGCTTGTTCGATATGTGAATGAGTTTCCTCAAATGGAAGTATACGATTCTGAACGAGCCATTCTTCTGAACGCCGCTAATATAATCGATAGCGCGAAGGAGAGGCGAGGGCGTCGGGAAAATCAATACAGTTTCATTCACAAGCTTCACGTTTGTCTTGAAGAATGACAGCGAAGAGGGTCTTAAGTTAAAAGTCTTGGCGGCAAGTATTACACGCAGAAATTATATGGTGCGGTGACTGAGGGGTCGACAGAAGTTTTAAAGGGACATATTCCCATATTGGCGGATTGACAATTTTTTTTCTTGGCACAGATTCCCAAAAAGAACAAGTACTTAAAGGAGTGAAGAAACTACGGTGTCCTGTTACGGCCATCGTAGTTTCGCGACTTCGACCTGTGTTTATGAAAGGGCGCCGACGCGCCGACACGATACGCTGACGCGCCGACACTATACGCCGAAGCGCCGAGACGATGCGCCGACACGATACGCCGAAGCGATATAAAAGTCGCAATCTCGTGTGGTTTTTAGACTGTTGGCGGAAGCCAACGGTCTATTGAGAGGGGAATTTCGAAAACAGGTATCACGGAAATGTACTTCTTTTCTTTGCAGGCTATTAGTCAGTAAATTGAAACCAGAATGAGTCCTTCTTCAAAACAGCAAAATTTCACACTCGTTTTCTTACATTTTAATTATTTAAGATAATGTATGTAATATGTATTATAATGTGTATATCATGTGATTTAATAAAAATACAGTTTGCAAAAAGGTCAATTTATAACAAAATAACTTTAAACTAATGACATCTCTACTTTTGCTATTTTATTGTATGTGACAGAAATATTTAACGGAGTGTCCTGGAATAAGGCCACCAAATTAATGCGTTACATCGGTTATTTTTGACTCATTGCGCAGGTGTTTTTTCTTGCTACCAATTCTCATTTTGAATATTTAGTCAACAAATTACTGTAATTTATTAATTTTAAACTGTACTATGGACACTTGAGAGCTTTCATCGTACGATCTATTTTGACGCAGTAGGCTACGAACAAAGATCTATAAATAAACAAAATAAACATGTTTATTTATAGATCTTTGGCTAAGAAGCACTAACAATCGGTGCGCCCAACTACTTCGCTTTATCGGTTATTCAGGCCCTTGCAGATTGACTTGATAACTGGCGTGTATATAATTCCGTTTGCATAAGATAATTAGCTCGAACAAAATAATATTTTGTTACTTACAAATTGGTTTTTATTAAGATGTCGAATACTATTGAATAAGAAGCCAAATTATAAAGTTAAAAGGTGGGACATTGAACTTCATTCAAACAAATGTTTCCTTTTAGTAAAAATGCACTCATAATTCACACGCTTTTAGTTTCTTTTATCGCCAACAGTCTTTTTACGCTGTCAGCGTTTTGATTTCATATGTGGCTATAAAATTGGGCGAAGATACGACGAGACGACGTTTATATCGCTTCTGCTCATCGTGTCGGCGCTTCGGTATTCGTGTCGGCGCTTCGGCGTATCGTGTCGGCGCGTCGGCGTATCGTCTCGGTGCGTCGGCGTATCTTATCGGCGCGTCGGCGTATCTTATCGGCGCGTCGGCGCCCTATTATTTCTGAGGTCGAATGCGCCGAAGCGCCGAGACGATACGCCGAAGCGCCGACACGATACGCCGATGCGCCGACACGATACGCCGAAGCGTCTGCGTATCGTCTCGGCGCGATTTCGACCTCAGAAATAATAGGGCGCCGACGCGCCGAGACGATACGCCGACGCGCAGAACGATACGCCGATGCGCCGACACGATATGCGGAAGCGCCGACACGATATGCTGAAGCTCCGACAAGATACGCCGAAGCGCCGACACGATGCGCCGAAGCGATATAAACGTCGTATCTTCGTATCTTCGCCCAATTTGATAGCCACATATAAAAAACCACACGAGATTGCGACGTTTATATCGCTTCGGCGTATCGAGTCGGCGCTTTGGGGCATCGTCTCGGCGCTTCGGCGCATCATGTCGGCGCTTCGGCGTATCGAGTCGGCGCGTCGGCGCCCTTTCATAAGCACAGGTCGAAGTCGCGAAACTACGATGGTAGTAACAGGACACCGTAGGAAACACTCTTGATACAGAAATATTTGTAAGTATCCCGTCGTTTGTAGATATTAATCAATTGAAAGGCATAACATTATAAAGCGCTTGTAACCTTTTCGTCGGTATTTAGGGAAACACGTGTATCACTTACATAGAGTAATCAAAACGCTGATAGCGTAGAAAGACTGTTTGCGACAAAAGAAACGAAAAGCATTTGAGTTATGGGTGCATTTTTTTTGGCTAAAATGGAAATAAAATTGTTTGAATGAAGTTCCATGTTCCACTTTTAAACTTGATAATATAGCTTCTTATACGACATCATAAAAAATTAAGTTGTAAGTAACTAACATATATTTTTCAAGCTAATTATCTAATGCAAACGGAATTATATACATGCCAGTTAACAAGTCAATCTGCAACGATCCATTATGAATAACCGCTAAAGCGTGGTTGTTAGAAGCATCGATTGTTACTTTGTTAGTGATTTGTAGTCTACTGAGTCAAACTTAGGTCAGACGATGCGTGCTCTCAATTTTTTTCATACTACAGTTTTAAATCAATACATTTCAGTAATTTGTTGTCAAAATATTCAGAATGAGAATCGGTAACAAGAAATAATGTTTTCGCAACGAGTAAAAAGTAACCGATGTAGCGCATTCATTTAGTGGTCTTATTCCAGGACACCTAGGTGAATATCTCGGTCACATACAAGTAAATCAAAACCGCGGACAGCGTAGAAAGCCTGTTGGCGATAAAAGAAACTCAAAGCATGTGAATTATGAGTGCATTTGTTCTACAAAAGGAAACATTTGTTGAATGAAGTTCAATTTCCCACCTTTACACGGACGTGGCCAGTTTTGACCCCAGGGGCATAATTTGAACAATCTTTGTAGAGGACCACTATACAATGTTACCAACCAAATACAAATCTCTTGGCTTTGCGGTTTCAAAGGAAAAGATTTTTAAAATCATTTTGCTATTAAAGTCTATATAAACCATGTGACCCCCGTGGCGTGGCCAGTTTTGACCCCAGGGGCATCATTTGAACAATCTTTGTAGAGGACCACTATACAATGTTACATACCAAATAGGAATCCTCTGGGCCATGCGGTTTCAAAAAAGACGATTTTTAAAGTCATCGTGCTACATGTATTTAAGTCTATATAAATCATGTGACCCCCGGGCGCATGGCCAGTTTAGACCCCAGAGGAATAATTTTAACAATCTTTGTAGAGGACCACGAGACAATGTCACATATCAAATATGAAAGCTCTGAATCATGTGGTTTTAGTGGAAAAGATTTTTAAAGGTGTCACTCTTTTTACATCTATTTTTAGCTCTGGTGACCTACATATCCAGTGAACCAAAATGATTTAAACAACTTTGAAAGAGGGTCACTCAAGGATCATTCCTGTGAAGTTTCGTAAAAATCTGCCAAGCAGTTTTGGAGGAAATGTTGATTGAATGAAAATGCTGACGCAAGACACACGACGGACGACGCATGACGGACAAAAGGCGATCACAAAATAATACCATGAGCACGTTGAGCTCAGGCGAACTAAAAAAGTATTTGATGGTTCTTAAGATGAAAGAATATTCATTGCAAGGGACACACGGGTTGAATTATTCATAAGCTGATGATTGTTTGAGAACATACAGACCTCTCGCAATTTAGTGTAAATAAATAATACACAGTTTATTATGAAGAAAAAACAATCCGAAAAATAAATAAAAAAAGCAACAGAAAACGGTGTACAAATATTTGTTTAATCACAACAATTCAGAAATGTGATAATAATATTAATATATCACAACAATTCAGAAATGTGATAATAATATTAATATATAATAGATTCTATTATTTTTTTATAATAATTTAATGCTTTAATATATGCATATGGATGTGAACAAGTGATTACTGTTAATGAATATTATTGAATTTATTAATCTGTTTCTGTTATTGATAATTCAGTCTTCTATGTTGATAAACAATATGTATATAATGCATACAAATACTGTACAGCCTCTCAGAAAACTGTCGACTTCAAAAAAATTAGACTTCATTGACCGATTCAATCTTCATAGATGATGGTGCAAAGGTTTCAATAACAATGGTTTTTCAAGAGAATACCAATGTTGCTGATATCCCAATGCCATGAGATAGGTATGAATTGCAATTCTGTTTTAATAGCCAACTTATACAGTATGCGTTTATGTATAATTCAAACACAAAAACTATTATGTGCTAATTAACACTGTTCAATTAAATTTATGATGTTCAATTAGTTATATTAATTAATATAATGTACATAGAAGTCCACACAGTTCATAATACCAGTAAAATTAATGTATTTACACGAATATTGTCAAACCTCAATTAGTTTTTTTTTATATATACAATTTTGCTGTCATTATTGCAGATCCCAACTGTTCAGCATGCTAAATCAGAGAAGAAGCTGCAGCTGTGAGGAATGATATAGGAAATACAATTTTATTGTCCCTTAATATTTTTATTATTTATTGTTTCCTTACATTTGAGGGTATGATCATGTTGTGATCATCAATGGATTCAATGCATAATTTATTTTAATTAAGAGTTTCTATTGGTATTGCATGAACTTCTATTCGTATATTGTGCCAAAAAGTATAATTAAAACGAACATTAAAACCTATTTTATTCAAATGCCACTTTGTTCATAACAATATACATTGTTATTTGATAGACAAGTTTATTTATTACTAGATTATTAAAAGATAATATGTATGTACCATATAAGGATTGTTAATTTCAAGTTCCAAAAGCATGTGCAGTAATTTCAAGAGAAGCTTTCCCATGTTGCGTTTAGTGCAGTATTTATTTCTTTACATTAGAGCCATCTCCCACAATGCAGTTACCAAGGCTTGTCACAAGAGAAAAAAAAAACAACATCTGTTCACTGATAAAGGTAATTGACAGTCAGTCCATCATCTAATTATGCGCTACAAAATGCAACACCCTTTAGCTGTCACATATTTCATTTCGTAAACAATTTTCATATTTACAACACAATGTCTTACAAGAGATGTTTGTAAAACATGGATGCCCCCCGACTTGCAGCCAAGTTGTGAATATGTGCAATAAGAATTTTTTGTAATATGCAATCCCAAGCGAGGTCTCGATATATGGTATCTATGTATGAAGTTTCATTAAAATATCTCGATGCGTCCTCAAGTTATTGAGCGGAAACCGTTACCATATGAAATCCCAAGAGAGGTCTCAATATAAGTTATCTGTGTATGAAGTTTCATTAAAATATCTCGATGCGTTCTCAAGTTATTGAGCGGAAACCGTTTTTCTACTTTTAGCAACGATGACCTTGACCCCACCCTACCCATATGCAATCCCAAGCGAGGTCTCGATATAAGGTATCTATGTACGAAGTTTCATTAAAATATCTCAATGCTTGTCAAGTTATTGAGCGAAAAGCGTTTTTCTATTTTTAGTAATGGTGACCTTGACCTTGACCCCACTCACCACATATGCCATCGCAAGAGAGGTCTCAATATAAGATATCTATGTATGAAGTTTCATTAAAATATCTTGATGCATTCTCAAGTAATTAAGCGGAAACCATTTTTTATTTTTAGAAACTGTCACCTTGACCTTGACCGCACCCATATGCAATCTGAAGCAAGGCTTCGATATAAGGTATATATGTATGAAGTTTCATTAAAATATCTTGATGCCTTCTCAAGTTATTGAGCAGAAACCGTTTTTCTATTTTTAGTTATGGTGCCCTTGATCTTGACCCCACCCACCCAATATGCAATCCCAAGCGAGGTCTCGATATATGGTATCTACTTATGAAGTTCATTAAAATATCTTAATGGATTCAAAAGTTATCGAGGGGAAACCGTTTTTCTATTTTTACCTTGACCCCATCCACCCGATATGCAATCCCAAGCAAAGTCTCGATATAAGGTATATATGTATGAAGTTTCTTTAAAATATCTCGATGCATTATCAAGTTATTGAGAGGAAACAGTTTTTTCTATTTTTAGTAACGGTGATCTTGACCTTGACCCCACCCACCCTATATGCAATCCCAAGCGAGGTCTCGATATAAAGTATGTATGTATAAAGTGTCATTAAAATATCTCAATGCATTCTCAAGTCATTGAGAGGAAACCATTTTTTTATTTTTAGTAACAGTGACCTTGACCCCACCTACCCCATATGCAATCCCAAATGAGATCTCAATATAAGGTATCTGTGTATGAAGTTCATTAAAATATCTTGATGTGTTCTCAAGTTATTGAGCGGAAACCGTTTTTCTATTTTTAGCAATGGTGATCTTGACCTTGACCCCACCCACCCCATATGCAATCCCAAGTGAGGTCTCGATATAAGGTGTCTATGTATGAAGTTTCATTAAAGTATCTCAATCCATTCTCGAGTTAGAGAGTGGAAACGAAAAGTTGACGCCGCCACCAGGCATGCCCACCCGCCCGCCCTACATACCCCAATCTTATAACCAAACAAAAAAATCGAAAAAATTAGGTTAAAAAGCGTAGGTTACACCTTATTGTAGGACGTAAGGTGTTTTAATGATTGTTTATTTTGGATTGCTTTTGCGGAATAAGTTATTATCCCGCTGCGGTGAAATCAGGAGGGACATTGAAATGGCATTTTCAATCCGTCCTTACTTACATTTGTCACGCTTTTCTGTCTACTGCCATTTCTCAGTTACTGGATAGAATTCCATGAATAAATATGAATCAACATAGTGCGGTGATGTACGTAAAGTTTTGATTTGGATCTGTCAATTTACCCTAGAGTTATTGCCCTTTATTCAATGAAAAATGCACAATACTCTTCATTACTAATTAAAAATCGTTAAAATTGAACTGAAAATTGATTATGATACATTAAATCCTGAACTAACAAGGATATCAGTAAAACTGATGGATGCTCCACAAGGCGCTTTGTCAAGCAATATTAATGTAATGAGAGGGGAAGAGACTGTAAAATGACTAAAAATCACTGGAACTGCAAGACCAAATCTGTTTTATTGAAATCTGGCCAATAGTTGCTGAGAAACAGCCTGTACAAGAATTGTGCACTATAAACTAGGGAGGGCAAAACTATTCGAATATTCGATTGAATGATCGCTATTCGAATAGTTAAAACATCATTCGAATATTCGCAAATTTGTATTGGCTATTAAAAACCAATAATTTTCTGATTATTGAAGCAGTTTTCCATCAAAATAAAGACAGTATTTCACCAATATATTCCCATAATACCGTGTTTTTAAAAGAATGGCCCCGTGTCACTTGTCAGACTGAGAGATATTGAATACACGAGTCAGTGGCCACTCGTCCATTCGGTAGTAATACACGATTACAGCAGACAGTAGGAAGCCAAAACTATTAATTGACAAATATTACTAGCGTTTAGAAATGTTAAAAGAGTAACAACAAAATAATTACAGAAGTGCGATCACATATTTACCAGTTAGTACAACTGGGAAATATTGCTCAAATTCATTTGATAGTACAATTTGTTAATGAAATACGACGCTAATCGGTACTAAAATGTCTTACAAAAATATTATGTTGATCAGGCTACAAAGCTCAAAGTACTTACTACGAATCTATGCGAATATTTGAATATTCGATTGAATTAAAAAGCAAATATTAGAATACCAATTTTGGTATTCAATGCCTTCTAAACTATAAACTTATTTCAAAAATCTTCAAAGTACCATAACTCTGAGAAAAGCGGAATGTCCTGGTTATATGCACACCTCCTCTTGGTAATGAAGCCTCCCATACAGTTTTGTTGAATTCTGGCCAGTAGTTGCTGGGAAATAGCCCGGACAAAAAAGTCAAGAATTGTTCACTATATACATATTTCAGAAATCTTCTCCAAGTCCCATAACTCAGAGAAAAATCATTGAAGCGGAACGTCCTGGTAATATGCACACCTCCTCTTGGTAATAAAGCTTCCCATACAGTTTTGTTGAATTCTGACCTGTAATTGTTGAAAAATAGCCCGGACAAGAAAGTCAAGAATTGTTCACTATATACATATTTTAGATATCTTCAAAGTCCCATAACTCTGAGAAAAATCTATGAAGCGGAACATCCTGGTAATATGCACATCTCCTCTTGGTAATGAAGCTTCCCATAATGTTTTGTTGAATTCCGGCTATTAGTTGCCGAGTAATAGCCCAGACAAGAAAGTGGGACGGAAGGACGGACAGACGGACGGACAAGCGGCAACTATATGCTCCCCCAAAAATTTTCGGGGAGCATAATAAATGAACATTACCATAAAATAAATAAAAACAAAGTTGTGTTCAATGTTCATCCTCTTGTAAACCTATTGAATAGTTATTTAAACTTAATCTCTGAATAGAAAATCAACTTTCAATCAAGTTTCAATACCAATTCAACCAATGTACGATAAAGCATAATGTCAGTTTTATTGCAGTCCGTAATTTATTGCCGATACAAGACCAGAAAGACCATTACAAATATGGATTTCATACATTTCCGTGAATTGGGTGAAAATTACTTCCAGAATCAATTACAAGTCATATTTAAGTTAACAAGGCAGCTGTATCCCCCGCCGTGATTCTTCATTAGATTTTAAAGGTGACTTTGAAGTATCACACTTACCTTAATCTGGCACAGTTGGACCAGATATGAAAGTACAGTTTCAGAAAGTTAGATATGGACCTGACGCGAAAATGGAGGCTCAAACATTTGACCTTTAAGTGTGACCTTGACCTTGAGGTGGCAAAACTGCTTCATGCCTACTGCACATCGCCTCAATGTGATAAACATTTCAGCCAAGTTTTATGAAAATCCTTCAAAGGGCATAGGAGATATGGAGCAGACACAAAAATGGAGGCTCAAACATCTGACCTTCAAGTGTGACCTTGACCTTGAGGTGGTGTGACTGCCTCATGCCCTCTGCACATTGCCTCAATGTAATAAACATTTGAGGCAAGTTTCATGAAAATCCTTTACAGGGCACAGGAGATATAGAACAGACATGAAAATACAGGCTCAAACATCCTTTACAGGGCACAGGAGATATAGAACAGACATGAAAATACAGGCTCAAACATTCAACCTTCAAGTGTGACCTTGACCTTGAGTTGGCGTGACTGGCTTATACCTTCTGCACTTGGTCTCAATGAGCAACACATTTTAGCCAAGTATCATGAAAATCCTTCAAAGGGTATAGAGGATATGGAGCGGACACGAAAAATGGATACAAAAATGGAGGCTCAAACATTTCACCTTCAAGTGTGATCTTGACCTTGAGCTGGCGTGAAAGACCCATGCCTTCTGCACATTTGTCTGAATGACCCATTTGAGCCAAGTTTCATGAAAATCCTTCAAAAGGCATAGGAGATATGGAGCGGACACGAAATGGAGGCTCAAATATTTGACCTTCAAGTGTGACCTTGACCTTGAGCCGGCATGACTGACTCATGCCTTCTGCACATTGTCTCAATGACCTAAACATTTGAGCCAAGTTTCATAAAAATCCTTCAAAAGGCATAGGAGATATGGAGCGGACACGAAATGGAGGCTCGAATATTTGACCTTCAAGTGTGACCTTGATTTTTCCTCAATGAGATCTATCTACCTATGAAGTTTCATGTTGATAGCTTTAATAGTCTAAGAGTTATGCTCCGGACAAGCGAAAGGGGCCGCCACCGCCAACGACACCGCCGCCGACACCCGCCAACACAGCCGACGCCGCCAAACGCCGCTGACACCGCCAACACAGCCGACGCCGCCGACACCGCCAACACAGCCGACGCCGCCAACACAGCTGACGCCGCCGACAAAAGTAACACCTATATGTCACCTAATCAGGTGACACAAAAATGCAGCCTGTGCAATTTTTATATTTAAATTAATAACAAAAACTTGAATGTTTGAATTACACAGTTCTTAATTCTCCTATTCAATTCAATGTTAAATCTTCTCCTATTCAATTCAATGTTAAATCTTATCATCGATTTTGATCGATGGCGACCGCAGGATTGCACTGAAAGTTGGATATGAATACTTGCTAATGGTGAAATTGTGTAGATATATGACTAGTGACATAACAGATCATTATTTTTAGTTACTATATAATGGAATATCTTCAATAATGTTTCAGGTATTCAACTAAATTTTCTTTATGCTAACAATGTGCAGAAGTGTTTAAAGTAACATTACTCTTCGTGACATCATTACAGGATTATTTGCCAATTTGAACTTACATTTACAGGTATATGGCAGCCTACTAACAAAATTAATTTTTTAAACCCGTATCCCGTCTGTGTTTTCCTTCGTTATCGATAGTGTCTGAATTGGCCGTCTGCGTTTAGCCCATCGCGATTCTTGATTTGAAAATAGTCCCAATCACAGCATGCTTTGTTCGAACGTACTAGGTCACTTGTTTTGACCACGTGAACTGTGTGTGCATCCGTTTTAAGCGTTTCAATGGTTGCGTATAAGAGTCTGAGCGTTTATATCAACATGTGCATCAGAGTCAGATGTTTAAATGACCGCGTGTATCAATTGTTGGTGTTCAGATAAAACCGTGCACCCATGTCAAGTGGCAGCTGTTGGTGTTCATATTAAATTCTGCATCAGAGTCAGTATTCAAATTGGCTGCGTGTATCAGTTGTGGGTGTTCAAATCAAAACGTGCATCAATCAGAATCAGGTTTTATTGCACAACAGGTATAAACACAATGCTTTGAGTGTTTGATGTTAATAATGATGATAAAGTTATCATGGTTAAACATGGTTTTAATAAGAATATATGGAAAGTGTCCTTGTTTGGAAATTATTTCATTCATCTGCGGACTATATCTCAGTGTATGTATTGTACCATTTAGCCAAATATGGATAGTTATCAGTTCCCAGTATAGAGGTTAGACGAAAGCAGTGACATCACACTCTATGTATAGAATGAGTGTTTGCAGTATGCAACAAGGTGGAATACAGCTGTTTATCCCACGAGGTGCAATTTCCTAAATGCAGGCGTGATGATGGGATAAAATTCATTTTAGTCTGTATTTGTCATCTTATTAATTTATATACTTTATAGCAAGCAATACATGTATATCAACAAACTGTACCACTACAAGGAAATTAATTTATATGGTGTTAATATATAACACTCATTTTTTTTGTTTTCGCTGTTTTTAACAGTATATCAGTCATATCATGGCGATCAGTTAACCTACTCACACTTTTCCTCTGCAAGCTTAGCCCATCTAAACGGTTTACCAGTACTAAGTGCACATACCTATGCCAGTAACTGACAACTGCCCTACTTGAATCAGAGGTAGGGGGAGAATGGCCGTAGAAATAATTTCATGACCAATCCCCACGCAAGTTATGTGGCTGTGCTGGGGTTCGAACTCATGATCCCCGGATTGACAGTCCAGCACTCTAGCAACTGAGCTAGCCGGGCCCGGCATAACACTCATAAGATAACCATTATCATCATTATTATTAAAATTGTATAGTGGAAACTTTGAAAAGCCATTCAAGCCATTAAAGATATTCTTGGTTAACATTCTAACATTGTATATGTGTGCTAGATTTGAATTACTTTGTTTTTTTTATTTAAAATAATAACAAGTTTAAATACAATATCAACCATCATTTTTATTTCTTTATTCCAAACACAGTAGATTATTATTTAGGGTAACATTAAAATGCAATTTATTTAGACATTTATTTCATATATATCCTGTTGTAAAGAAAGGAAATAATATAGCACACAACTATTAGTTATAACTAATCATCGCATCGGTCGAACTGGTCGTTATTTTGGGGTGTGCATTGGGTGTCCATTTCAGCATGTCCATTTGGGCATGTGTATCAAGAGTGTCCATTTGGGCATGTGTATCAAGAGTGTCCATTTGGGCATGTGTATTGGGGGTGTCTATTTGGTAGTGTGTATTGGGACTGTCCATTTTGTAGTGTGTATTGGGACTGTCCATTTGGTAGTGTGTATTGGGACTGTCCATTTGGTCGGTGTCCGGTTCCTCTGTATAAATTCAAGTTCTTAATATTAACATTATCATATATCAAAAGGGATACGCCTGTATTATTTTCGGAACGCTATGTCATACTCTATAAAAAAACGTTATATACTCATCAGAACACCAGGGGTCCACTTCCTCGGTAAAATTGCTAGGTGTCCATTTGACACTATATGCGCGAACACCGTTTTTCTATTTTTAGTAATGGTGACCTTGACACCACCCACCCCACCTGCAATCCCAAGTGAGGCCTCAATATAAGATATCTATGCATGAAGTTTCATTAAAATATCTCTATGCATTATTGAGTTATTGAGTTATCTATGCATGAAGTTTCATTAAAATATCTCTATGCATTATTGAGTTATTGAGCGAAAACCATTTTTCTATTTTTAGTAACAGTGGCCTTGACCCCACACACCCCATATACAATCCCAAGCAAAGTCTCAATATAAGGTATCTATGTTTCATCACAATAGCTCAATCCGTTCTAAAGTTAGAGAGCGGAAACAAAAAGTGGACGCCGCCACACCACCCGATTGCCCAATGCCATACCCCAATCTAATAACCGCGATTTTTAGAAAATGACAAAGGGCCATATTGTACCAAAATTCCTCTTTTCGATCACATTAAGGTTCTTCAGCTGTAAAAGTTTAGTCCTCAAAATTTCGGAACGTACGTATGTTTGGACGAACAAGAGCAGTGCTGAATGCCTCTCCACCTGGTGGGGGCATAAACATTCAGATCACCACCAAAAATCATTGTTCTTTGGCCTATTTCCAATTTGCCAGAAAATGACACGCAAATCTAATCGTAACATTTTGTGCAAAGTTGCTACATAACAAACGAGACACGCTTACGCCCCCAAAAACAACATCTTTTGGCGCGGTAACAAAAAGGAACAGACGAGTCACCATTAGGAATAGACAAACATTGTACGATGTAACGATCTTTATTTGCTGATGGTAACAATAATGCACCCACAATAACAGAGCACAACCGTTACTGACATAAACAAATGTGATGAAGAACACAATAATTTTACCAATATATATCCACCTATTTAGGGACAGTACCAACAGCCATTACAAATGGGGACTGGCACAATCAGCAGTACCAACAGCCATTACAAATGGGGACTGGCACAATCAGAAGGGAATTTTTTAGAATTATACTTCGAAATTTTAGCCAAACAATGCTGTCAAGTGTTGATCATTATTCAATAAGATATTAAGTATAAATGAGGCTTAAAGTGTCATACAGGATCAATGTGTAATCCGCACAGGCTACTACGGGACGGCACTTTCCGTCTACAGTGGATTTATGTTTATATGAGACTTTCTTGAAACAGAAAATACCATAAAAGCGGAAAGTGGCATCCCATATCAGCCTATGCAGATTGCGCAGGCTGATCCACTTTATGCACTTGCAGCCCAGTTTTCCCACGACATTCCGCAAATATATTTTACTTTCCAGTTCTAATTGAGCAGGCGACCTATTTTTGATTGACAATAAAATGCCACCAGAGAAGGCCCTCTGAACATTCCCTCTGAAGCTGAGGCTATCTTACATGATAATGAATATTTTTGCAAGGACAAGGGTCGATAAGGGCTGATTTGGCCCATAAAAATGATGATTTTTTAATTATATATACAAACAATACCAATCATGCCTGTTGTTAGATCATGATGAGCGCTTGACGTTGACATGAATATAAAACCATTGCGTGGACGTATGACATCACTGGAACGTTCAAATAGTTTCTTCAAAAACAACTATTTTTGTCAATTTTATCACTTTTGTTGTCAAATTTAACTATCACCGCATGTGAGTACCACAACCATTTTTCAAACAGACATGTAATTTAAATCAGTCTTTTTTTGTTTTGTTATTATCTTTTTGGTACTCGCATGCGCTGTTAGTTAAAAATAAACTTTTGTAAATTTAGACATTCCAAGCTTTTAAGTGAAATTCTTAATTGATTACTTAGCAACTTGTCATTTGTGGTTCAATAATGCCGCTACACTTGCAGTTTACCGTCTTCTGTTAATGCACTTAACACCAGTAATCCAACACAACATGGCTGTAAACACCCATTCAACCGTGTCATTCAGTTGTTTAACTGGATGTTATTACTACTTAATCAAACAAGAACATTGCTAGTAGATAAATCTACCATTTTTAGCATCATTGGCTTATATTTTAAGGTAAATACTTCCTAGATGCATTAGATCTAATAGCAAATAAAAAAATCTTACCTGATTTAATATGTCAAAAATCCAACATGCATTAGATCAACTTATGTTCGATTTGAACATAATCATAACACACTATTATGACTACACTAGTTTGACACTCTTTCCAATTATGTGATTTTCCTAGCTCCAAATACGGTATTTACCAGCACTGCCACATTACATTTTCCATTTGGCATGATGTTGCTAGAAATACAACGTATTTTAACCAGGACACATTTGTACATACCGTACAGTAGGCATTATACTCCAGAAGTTTCTTCTCTAGATTTATAATACTCTCATGCTTACACTTCCGTCGAAAACATTTTATTTCATGATTTCTAACACATTGAATCGTGTTTGTATTTTCAAGATTGAAGATTCTTTCTGATCTACGTCAGAAGTTATTTTCCACAAATTGTGACGATTCTATTACGTCACATAGCTAACCAATGATTACTGTAGTGGCGTAGCGCGAACAGTACATTATCTGACACAATATGCCCCCCACATCATTGATGGTGGGAGGCATACAAATATATAGATCTATATAATCTTCATGATGTTAAGATTTATATTTAAAATATTTTTTTTAGATATTTCGCCACCTTAGAATGAAAAGGGACTATCTTACATGTGTTAAAGAAGCAGACAGGTCCTTTTCATTCTAAGGTGGCAATTTACAATTCATCAAATTCATCTTAAAATAAAACACACCCGTACGTTCTAAACAGAGGGGGTAATCACGTGATGATCAAAAGGGAATCAAAATGGCAACGTTCTTGCAGAAACAGGTATTTTTTTCCTTTTTATATTCTTTAATAGTGTGCTTTTATATTTTAATGCCATCCACTTTCTAGCCATATCAGTTAGAAAGTATTTAACGTTTGTTTTTCGTGTATGTCCTCGCCTTAAATCTTGACTTTACTCGGTGCATATTTTCCAAGCGGGCACTGTTTTCCATGTAATTTGTGATCATTACTGAGTTTCACGTAGGAAATCCCTCTCTCAGCATGAAATTATATAAATTGCAAACACAAAAATGTGTTCGGAATATTCTATAAATGTTAATAAATGTGTTTTGCTAGGGTCAGACATGTCAGAATCTTTTTTTCAAGTTGTATGCACCAAAAATGTTCTATGATCTAAATGGGTCCCACATCTGATATGATCACAATGGGGTCCTGTTTTTTTATGTCAGAAAACAGAGAAACTCATTTAAAGCTTTTCTGATCTAAATTGAAACTTGAAATCATGCTCCGGGTGAGGTATCTAATAACTAGGACAAGAAATGTCGAATCTAAACCAAATAAGAAGCAAGTGCTCTTTTGTAACATGAAAGTGACATTTGATATGTATGTCATTTCTTGTCACAATACCGCACATATATAGTTTTAGAATTTAATTTGTTTTCAATTTTCCAGTGCTACATTGCATCACCAGATGACAAGCATTACTACTATACACAGTCCTGTGGTATGTAATGACTTGATTTGCTTCCATGTAGGTTCCATTATCGCCCGTCCTTTATGATGCTTCTTAGGAACAAATAAACAAAAGTGTCAATGCTTTAGAATATTGTTTTTCTAATTCTTAAATACATTTACATGTGTTTCTGTTTAAAAATAATATCACGTTAAACAAACAAGTATAGATTAAAACGTTTTAAATCTGAAAAGCCATATTATTTCAAAAGGGAAAATGCCTGTGTTAATATTTGTGTTTATAATTTTAAGGTAAAATTTTAATTGTTTTAAATACGTGAATTCAATGCAATCACTGTGTATTTTATATTGCAGTGACCACACAGATAAATTTTCTGATGATATGAATTTGTATTCTCTAATAGTACCAAGACAGAATTAACTTAGTTTGTAAACATTTTATTAAGAGAAAACATAAGACAAAATTTGCAATCATCTTCTTCAGATTCTGGTGTGCTTCATTCACCCTGGTGCAGCATCGGGAAAGACTTGACAAGATGCGTTGTCTACTGCAAAGCTACATAGCCACTGACGCATCTCTTATTCAAGATACTGCACAAATATAAGATGTCGGATTTAAATAAAAGTTGTGAGACTAAATATTTACAATGTGGTGGTAAATCAAATGTCTCAAAAAAGTAATACAGCTAATTTAAGATTAAAAGTACTCGCAATGCATTGTAAAGAATGATGTTGAACTGTATGACAGAGTGATTTAAAGCGATCTATTAATATGAATAAGTTATGAATTTTACATTAGTAAGCTTTTATTTTGCTTTGTCTGAGTGCAAACATCATTTATCACTCATAATTTTCACTTAAGGTATTAATAAAAATATCCTCTATATATATGTATTTGAAGTAAACACATATTTAGCTGTTTGTAAAAGGTATGGTTGCATATTGTGTTTAAGCAAAGTTGTATTTAAGCATTACTATTGTAAATTGTGAATAGTTGTACTATCATGGCATATGCTAAATAAACATTACATGTAGCATTATGTTTGGTTGTTGTAATGTATTTGTTATAAGTATGTATTTTGAAGGTCAGCTACTAATAAAACTATATCCATGTTGAAAAGGAATGAATGTTTTTCAAAGTGTTTTCGCTAATACCCGTACTCCTTATTGACCAGTTGTGACTTGTCAATCAAGGACTGAGTTGACCAATTAACGGTTTATATTTCAGTGGTTATCGCACATGGTTGCATAATCCAATCAATTGACTTCAAATCCTTGGACAAGCAACCTATGACAAATAGAAAGGCGGAGCGTTCTATGATTCTGCAACTGATCACTTCAACGTTGTTTCAACGTTGCTGTGCCCTGCTCGGTTAAGTCATTGCAGATATGAGATGTGTCTCAAAATATAGATTATAGTACACAATAAGTGCAATTTCAAAAAGTGCGTGTTAGATACTTGCCAAGAAATAAAGTCACTGGAAGTTTTATTACCAATATTTTATTTCTTATGACACATCATTACACATGATATATCAATGACAAGGCAAGAGAGATCTGAACAATAATTGAGTGTCATTGATGTTCAATTGCACAGGATCATTTTAGATCGAAGCTTTAAATCACACTAATCAGTGTATATGAGATCCAAATTAAAATTACAGAGTAAAAATATAAACAAGCGAGATCAAACATGGAGCATACAATCACTTGTAGCGTTGTAAGAAATCTGAAAAACACTGCAATAATCAGTTGCAATAAAACACAAATGATTTGCGATTGAAATGATTGCTTCATTATCAATTTGAACACATTAATGAACCTTCAAAGGCAGAGAAACATATTTTTTGAATGGATATTTATATATTATAAAATGTGTGCAAAGTTGTGCTTTTATTTATTAGTAATCATTCCAAACAATGGTTTATTGCTTAGAATATATATAAAATTTGTAATAATTCTACATTGTAATAAACGAGCATGACTATCGTATCAGAGAATATAACACGACATGCTGATATATTACTAAATGAGTAGTGAAACTTTCAACTGTATATGTAACTACGAATTTTAAAAAATTATAGTGATTATAAATGTTGACTATTGTTCAGCTTAATAACAACTTGATGGGCATCAATTATTCCTATATAATGATTCCTGAAAAAAACTTCAACATGATTTTATATACGAATTTATAGAAATTAAGATAACACTGTATTAAGTGAAGTTATAATAAGACATCAAACATAGAATGGACATGATTTTTGTTATTTTTTCACATAAAACTGAGTATTTCATGTTGTTTATTGGTATATTTATATTGGTATAAATAGCATTTTTCCATGACTTTTTCATTAAAACTGACTATGTCTTTGATCATTTTTACAGTATTTATAAACTGTGTTCATGCACGCATGGACACAGTTCAAATTTTGTGCGAAAAATTTGTAAAAGCATACAAGTATACAGTTTTGTGGTAAAATCAATTTTAGAAATGCAGTTATATATGCAGGTGTCTATTGCACTAATTACTGTGAAAAATTCTTAAATTACAAATGGTAAACTGCATATAAAACATTGCTGAAATAAAACAGTTTATTCTAAGTTTGACGTCTTATTCAAACTTCACAAAACAGTGTGAACATGGTCTTGCAAAGTATTGTTTGAAACACCTGTGCACTATAACATTGTCATTGTCGAAAAACATTTTACCACAACGCCTGTGAGGTGCGAATGCTTTGTACCGTCTGACACGGGGGCTGCAGCCACTTCTTAACCTTAATTCTTGGCCACACTCCGATCATAGTCTAGTAGCAATGGCGGTTGTTTCCGTATCTGTCTGAAAATGAAAATAGCATAAACATTATTTAATATAACAAACACATATCCAAATGCACTATTCAATGATTGTAATTTGACGACTTCAAAATTGAATGAAATCTTTTGGCACCAAGCAAGCAAGATACAATTCCAACTGAGGAGGACATTTGAATGTCGCCAAACCAACTAAGGATTTTATTAATAATGTCAAAACATCCACTGATACAGATATATTTGAGAAGGTGGTCTTTCTTATTATTTGATATTTTCCTATTTAGCTTAGTTCTCTTTAATGTATGCACTCTAATAATAGTCCATAAAATAAGGTTAAATAAAGAGCGTTTACAGGAAACACATACATGTGTATGTCTAATAATGGTTTGAACGTTCAAAGTTTCAAACTTTACCAGATAAGCTTCAATTGAGGTTTTCCGAAATAAAACGGGACCCCTTTTGATAAAACCAGATGTGGGACCCATTTAGATCATAAAACTATTTTGGTGCGTACAACTTAAAAACAATATTGAGACGTCTGCCCCATACCAAACCCTTATATAAACACCCAAAGAATACTCCTAGCACATTTTTAATATAACATTTTCTCTCATTTCATCCTGTGAGAGGGATTTCCTAAGTGAAACCCAGCAATGATCACAAATTACATGGAAAACAGTCCCCACTTAGAAAATGTGCACGGAGTAATGTCGAGATCTAGAGTGAAGACAGACACAAAATAAACGCTAAACACTTTCTAACGAATGTGGCTGGAAAGTGGGCGGCATTAAAAATTTTAAGCAAATAATTAAAGGGTATATAAATGCATAAAATACCTGTTTTTGCAAGGACGTCGCCATTTTGATTCCCTTTAGATCATCACGTGATTACCCCCTCTGTTTAAACGAGTTTCGTCACTTTGTTATGCTTATTCAAATATGAAATATTCATGTGTAGTGTTTGTCCCAATTTTCTACCCAATCAGAAGTCTCAGAAGTTGATATTGTACGAATAAAAAATGCACTTGCTTTCTGAATATTTGGTGGGGAAATCCAACAGTATCTTGAATCTTCCACTATTCTCTAAATTTTTTGTAGATCCTGAACGATATATAAATCAATCCAAATACATCGCTTTCATTTTAAACATAACAGTTACTGTCTAGCTCTGCTCAAAATGTAGGTTATATTCTAAAGTTAGTTTTTTAGCCCGCATTCGTGTTCATATATCAGACTTCATGAAACCTCTAAATCAGCTGTCACGGACGGAAAAGGAACAAGCAACATGCTAGTTTTCTGTCTCCGAAAGTATAATTATACTTCAATAATACTATTCTGATTTATTCTTGATATATTAATTTTTATATTTACGCCGCCGCAGACAATGCCGCCACTGACGACGCCAAAAGTAACATCTATACATCGCCTTTTGAGGCGACACAAAAATCAAGAAAACCAAACAATTTACTAGGAAGGATGGTCAAAGTTCTCGATATGAGGCAAATGGTGTTTAAAATCAGCTACAGAACAACGAATAACAAACTTGTGTTGTCAGATCATGTTTGAATGGAAATAATTTTCGATTTTATCGTTTTCAGTAAAATAACAACCTTATTTGCTCTGATAAGCGTTTTTAAACCATTCGGGGTAACGCCACGTGGTATAATCCTTACGCATTTGAACTCCAAATCGTTGTTTATTTACTTGATCTAAATGGTTTAAAAAAAGACTGCACCTCGATTTTACCGCCCCACTAGGCGCCCCCCCCCCCAAAACTTCCCGACCATATATGGACATATATATAAAAGGGTCAAAACTAGAAAAATGTGTTAAAAAAATGTTTTTCACTCGCTTTGCTGGATGAGTTTTGTAAAAGACACACATTATCTCAGTAAAACAAAGCCCCGCCGACTACGATTTCTTACAAACACCGTTGTACCTGCGACAAAGTTCTGCAAAAAAGAAAAACTTTAGACAGTAGGTATATACCTTTATTAAAGGATTCTATTGTTTTCTTTTATAAATTAATGTATTTTATAAAGATGAAATACAACGTTGGCACAGGTACATAGTTTAGTTACCAATATTCTAAATTGACAAACTATTTGTTCAATAATCCATTATCAATCGCACCAAATTTCATATTGTTTTCTGCATTCATAAGAAAGATATAACGTTATAAAGTAGAGGGGTGTCCACAACATTGGCTCCAAATCCTGGCGATTTCTTATTTTTCCCAGCAACTAATTTCGGCGAAATTTACACAAAGTTGGCATCACTTGCCTTATTAATTCATAACCCAACAATACAAGTATCTTTCATAATATTATATTTAAAAATATGTTCGTCTGTCTGTCCGTTAGTTCGTTTCGATGAACAAAAGCACAGCGTATAGCACATTTGCAGACAATTGATGAGCATGAGTGTGTACGTGCAAGTTACATAAAACATTCATTTCAAAAAGAGACACTTCGGTAAATGATTAATACAAATAATTTTCGATGTGTGTGCGTTTGAATGTAGTCAGCTACTGATGTTACATGTTGAAAGATATTCAAGATATATATAACATTGAATGTCCAAATACGTATTTAGTTGTCAGGCACATTAAACAAGAGTAATTTACCCCCAAAACAGGTGCATGGCATACAGATGAACGAGCATGTCTTTCAAACATATGCCAAAACAATTTATTTGATGATGGCGATGATTATGATGATGATAATGATGATGATATGCAAAGATTTATTATATATCTTTGATACGGATCTGTAGCTGATCACTGCAGACCCATAGCCATCATGGGGTTATAACTGCACGATCAAAGGTTTACGCCCCCCTAACCCGAAATCCTGGATCCGCCTCTGCGCCTAGATAGTAGTTTAAATATACAAACATTTACTGTACCAGTGAGTTGTCATTTCGTTTAGGTGTTTTACCTTTTTGGGGAAAAAGATTAATCGAGAACATGGTCAAGTTTCAATGCGCAATAATAATTTATATCTATCCAAAGTTGATCAAGACGCTTACTGATGTTATGCACGTGGTGCACGTGATAAACATACAGAAAGCGTAATTCCGTCCCGCATATAATGCACGCTTCCACAAATGTCTATCATAATCAACGTATTCTTCAATTTTATCCAATCATTGCAATTGGAAATCACATGTTTAGCAATTAAACCATTTCACACAGGACAGCACGTGGTAATGTTTGTGATATTAAAATAAACTTGTGTTTATGTTTGTGATATTAATGAATGGAAATTATTCCTCTACAATAGTTGGGAAGGAATTTAAACTATTCGTGGATAGCTTTCATTAAGTTTAGCATCATTGCAGGATATTTTCTTCGATTGTTCATTTAACAGTATAAAGGGTGATTATGACAATCCGTGCGCAGTTCTGCGTTTAGGACAATTCCCGGACAGAATAGACATATCGTTCTTAAACGGAAAACGTACATTTTCTGCATATCATAAAAATGTTTAATTTTCACACGCACAACTGTTCACGTTTTTCACTATCATTCAATTTAGATTTTTATACAAAAGTAAGGATATCTCAGTTCTCTGCGCACTAAATTTTTATAATACAAATCGCAGTCAAAACATCCACGCTTTTCATGCAGATGACATATTGTTGTGTATGTCAGCATAATTTTCGGGCGCTTTTCTAGCAGATCTGGCTGGATTTACATGAAAAACATTAATTAACTGTCAATATATATGTGACTACGTCACTTGAACATCAAAATTCAGATAGGCGTTTCGGATGTCGGTTTTATAATACACGTTGTCATACCTGAAGTTATTGACAAGCAAAATTATATTAAAAATAGTTTCGTTTGGAAATGAATAAGTATAGTTTTAATATACTGATTTAATATATACCAATATATACTAAAATGTGGAATTATCTTTGCTTACTTGTATTGAATACAGTGTTGATGTAAATTATACAATACGAAGGTCCGGTCGTGTCCATTACGTCGCAAGTAGTAGGGTTTGAGAAGAACAATGTCTACTTTAGAAATTAATACCAGACTAATTCAGTTCGAAACACTTAATAAACTAGATTAACAGTTTAATCTAACTATAAAAGTCGTACTATCAAAACATAAGACGTCATTATCGCAAAGCCGACTAATTCACTATGACCGCTTCTAAATCTGATGCTGCGTCATGTGTTGTTCTTTTCTTGAATGTGACGTATGCATGTTAAAATTTCGGTACGTGAGAGTTCAACTAACATTTTATTAAATATTATATCCTTGCCTGCTTAGAATGATCCGAGTTGTAAAAAAAACACAACAATTTTATTTCTTAAATGCGGGATTGTCGACAAAGGCTGAATTTTCCATGTAATATTGCAAATCATTGACTTTTCAACATGCAACAACACAAAATCGTTATTTTTACATGCAATACATTTTTATAATCTGTATCTCTAAACATTAGTTCAATTTGTTGGACGTGTGTTTGTAATTAGTCGAGTAGTAAGCATAAATGGCACGCCAAAAAATACACCACGACTTCAACTACAAAAGTAACGTCAAATTACGTCAGAACACTTATACAGTAGTCGTGTTTGACGTTGTAGCGTAAACATGTGTGGTTGTAAGGTTTTAAAAATATTACATCACAAAAATTAAAAAAATGGCCTATTCAGTGATACAAATTTTGTTAATTTTCAAAATGAGGCCAAAATCAGCCCTTAATGCACCTACTCCTTTGAATTTTTTTTAATGATCACAAATGGTCCTAAAACTTAATTTGTTGCAAAATGTGGCATTTTAAAGCCTTTGTCACAACACCATGCAAAACCCCGAAGGTTGGAGACTTATAAGCAATTTTTGGAGACCAGATAAAACTAAAGAGACATATTTTCCAAGTTCATATCCAGCACATCATGCAGAAAGTTTATCAGAAACAAATAATCTTAAAATAAACACAGATTAACCAAAGTTCTTCAATAAGAGCTGTCGGGAGGACAGCACGCTCGACTTTTCTTGTGCTTGTCAGGGTTTCTGGCATTTTTTCTAAAACGAACTGTATAGTAGGAGCCAATTAAACAAAATTAGTTTCTTTCTCGAGTTACGGAGTGGAAGCATTTTCTAAATTTCAAAACAGTGACATTGACCTTGACCCAACTAACCCCATATGCAATATCAAGCAATGTCTCGTTATACAGTATCAATAAATTGAATGTTATTAAAATATTCCAATTTGTTCTCCATTTATAAAGCTTTTTTTATCTATTTTTAGTAACAGTGACCTTGACCTTGACCCCACCCAATCCACCACAAATGCAATCCAGAGTAAAGTGTTGCTTTAGGGTATTTATGTATGAACACTGATTCTCAAGTTAGAGAGTGAAAATCAAAAGTTGACGCCGTCATTCCACCCACTTTAAATTTTTTTAAGTGTAAAAAGGCCCATAATTTTGACAAATTTCAAACTAGAGTTATCAAAATTGGCATACAAGTTCATTTTAATATAGGGAATAAGTGTTCTAGGTTTGAATGAAATCCATCAAGCCATTCCTGAGAAACAAGTTTTCCAAAATCTTTAACCTGTCCATAGGGTAACTCGCCCTTGAGTCGAATTTCGCCCTTGAGTCGGACGATATCCACGTTGTTTTTCTTAAAGATTGGGTGTTACTTAACCTTTGTCGTAACATTTTTAACAAACGCTCGACTTTTTTACTCAAGATAAAAACCAGTCTACATGACGTCATTATCGATCTTTCTCACAAGAACGCTCTGCGGGTAAAGGTATGTTTACTTTCGTCTGGCGGGAAATTCAAATATTAAAGTTACGAATATTTTTGATCTCGTCGGCATTTGGACCGAATGAATTTCGCAGCATCCGTTTAGTGTCGAACATTGAAAACAAACACTTAATTTTTACTTTTAATACATGTTTTTGTTGTAGAATGTAATTTTCATAGTTTTACAGATTCATCTGTGTAACTAGGCGATTGACCTTTGAGTCGAACACAATTCGCCCTTAAGACGAACGGGTGTTCGACTTAAGGGCGAATTAATTAAATCAAATAAAAAAGTATAATTAATAAGTACTACTGCTACTACTACTACTACTACTACTACTACTACTACTACCACTACTACTACAAGCTACTACTACTACTATAAGCTACTAGTACTACTACTACTACTACTACTACTTCTACTACTACGTGATTCTCTTTTAATTATCAATGCATGTATTTGTAATTGGTCACAATAATTTTGTGTTAACAAAAGCGCATTTGAAAATCCATATAAAATTTATAAATGAAAAAATTTCTATTTCTATTCTATTTGATGCGTTACACATTTTGTAAAGTGTATGTCATTGTAAATTTTTTCACATGTACTCTAAAAATATTTATGCGTAATGATTCCTCATTAACATACAGGTTATCATAAATTAAAAGTGTATGATTTAAGCGATATAATTTACAATCAAATAAAGTTTGTTTGCCTATTTGGAACACATACTTTAATACACACATGGAATGTAAATATCATTAAAAGACAACCAATGTAACCGATATTATATGGTTTATAACATAGGTACGTTGGCAATATTGTCGGTAAAGAGAGGTTCCCAAACGGTGTTGCAACGGAAAAATGGTGGAGGGGTTTTTGCCAAAGACATCCGGAGTTTTCTTTTATGCAACCGGAGTCTACCACGTCAGGTCGGCATAACGCCATGACCCGTTTGAGAATGTCCATGTATTTCGCCGCCCTCAAGGAGGCACTAGAGAAACATGGCCTTCTTGATGTTAAAGAGAGAATTTGGAACATGGATGAGACAGGTCTTTGCTTAACTGTCAAACCTCCGAAGGTTATGGCCAGAAAGGGTAATGTCCTTAAACTTTTAATATTAAGCATACGATTAAATGCAAACACATAGTGTATCGCCTATAACCACGCATTTTGATGTTTGCAGCACTGTAACAATTAGAATAAATTTTGCATAATACAAGTATAGTTGCGGTATTTTAACTAACTGTATGTTTTATTCAATTAAAGGTTCAAAAATAGTTCATGCAAAAGCCTCTGCATCTAGGGAACTGGTGACTGTTGTGGCTTGTGGCAATGCTGCGGGGACTTACTTGCCTCCACATGTCATAGTTCCCGGTAAAACTAAGCGTGCACTCAACTCCTACGATACACAGAACGCTCCACCCAAAACTTACATAAGCGTGTCCAGTACGGGTTGGATGAAATCTGGAATTTCTCAGCTCTGGTTTGAAGAAGTCTTCTTGAAGGTTCGTAAGCGAAGTCCTTTGCCTTATTGTAATCTATTGTGTTTATATGCTTCTTTTTAAATGCATAAACTCACAGTGTAGTGGTTGTTATTGTATATTAATCTATAAAGTCGGTAAAACAAAACAGTTCGTAATATTTTAAGAGTATTAGTTTAATTCAGCCAATGTATCTATGGAATGAATGTATAATCACTTGGCTTATGTATTATGTTCTTTTATCTATAACGATGTTGTTATTGTGTTATGTCCAGAATATTGGACCAGACAGACCCCAAATTCTCGTTATGGATGGTCACGAGTCACACCATCACGTTGAGCTGATTCAGTTAGCTAGGACTGAAAACATCGTACTTGTGGAGTTGCCTAGCAAAACGTCGCATTTCACACAACCTTTTGATAGGTAAACCGTAAAGCATAATTATTATATTAATACATTCAATACATTTGCTTATTTTAATATACGAATCCCAAAATTTATATTTTCGTTTGTATAAGGTCTTTATTTGAGAATCAAAGTAGGTCTACATATAGATCTATATCGCAATTTTCTACATCATGTTGACAATGCCTTGACAAAAAATGAGAATTTAAATCCAAGTTGTATTTCAAAATATTGCTTTTTTCTATTAGGTCCGTGTTCAAGTCGCTACAGAATTCATGGAGCAAAGAGGTGCACGAGTTCACCGCCAAAACAGGTGTTGCTGTCGGACACCAACAGTTCTTCAGGTTGTTGCATACAGTGTGGGGTGAGGCAATGACACACGGGAATCTTGTGTCCGGATTTGAAGCAACGGGCATTTGCCCGTACAATCCAGGTAGAGAGTTAGCGGACAAAAAATTCATGATGGTTCTAAGTTATGATACATTTATAAATCAAGATTAAAAATTAAATGCGAGTTTATGAAGAAATGTGTTGCATAAAGGCCTGCCTTGAAATGCTTTTTAAATCCATTTGTTATGTGGGTTTTTTACGGTTGAGTATTTTTGTCATGACACGTGCTAGATAATTTATTATAAATTTAGGTGCGATTCCCGACGTTGCTTACCTGCCTTCAGAAGAAGCGCAGGCAGCACAGATGCTCATGGACACGGCAAATGAAGTTTCCGACAGTATGAGCAATGAGTGTACTGTAGCCGTTGCTGCTGACCCATTGCCCGAGGAGATCCACGCATCCAATAATGATTCCTTTGGGGAAATGGAGATCCGGATAATCATGGATGAAAACGGGGGCTTTCAAATCATTCACTTTCAGGCACAAGCTGGTACGCATGTGAAATTCTAAATGCAGCTTAGCAGTTTTGTAGACTAACCAATTGTTCTTTCGTCTTAAAATTTAAGTTTATAATACTACCGCAAACAATTTGTATATTACTTAGTTGTATATAAAGTTACTTTAAAAAAAAATATTTTTTAGCTTATTTTTATGCACTTTATAAAAACCAAGAACATGATCTTCTTTCGGTTACAGACACCAGTCGTCAAGGAGACGAAATAGCTTTGCAATCAACTTTAACCCCACTATCTGTTGTTGAAAGTGCCTTGTCGGCGTCAACGCTCCAATCATACATAAAGAAGTTTGAGTCAGGGGAACACCCTGTAGGCGATTCAATGTATACCACACATGGAAGAAATATAAAGAGCAGTCAGAAACAACAGTTTCGCCATCTGCCAAAACCGGATACTTCGTGATTACGTCTGACGAAGCGTACATGGATAAGATACGTAAACAAGAGGAAAAAGTAAATAAGGCCGCAAACATTGAAAAGCGCAAAATTGAACGATTGCAAAAGAGAAAAATCAAGGAAGAGGCAGCAGCAAGAAAAAAGAGCAATAAGAATACCGACTAAATGTTTCAATAAGATCGAAATAATGTGTAACCTAATTGAAAAGGGCATATCGACGGCTATATAATGCGACATACAATTTTCAAGAATAAAACTAAATTTAAGACGTATACACTGTTTGATTACCTAACACATATGTTTATCAACGATCTGTAAAATATTCATATAAATAATAATAACTATTTGTCCAATGAACACTACTACCAGATTAGTTGTAAAATTTTGGAATTTACCGTCGACATGTCCCTTTAATTGAGAGTGACGCACAGTAGGCGCATAATACTATTTGAATTGTTTACCATTTACATAATACATCATTTGTTATTTATCATATAAACACAAGTTTGACGTTCTATGATTTGATATGTGACGCATTGGAAACCTGACATATATAAGTTTTAACATATTATATATGAAAGAAAAAAAAACAACTCTAAAAGAAACTTCAGTATAAAAGTATTGTTATGTTGTTTGTTTCCATTTCCATCTTTACATTTCGTTTCCAAACCAATGTTGGTGGTTTCGTGAGGTTGCTATGGTCGAAATGCCCAAGACACACAGAAGAAATGCGGCGGTTTAAATCTGTGTTTAAAATAGTAATTTTAATACAATTAATAGCTGATTGCTCGATTAATGGTTTTCCCAACTTAGTTAATCGTTAAATGGTTACGGGAAAATGTGTTCGTCTTAAGGGCGAATGTGTTCGACTTAAGGGCTAAATTGGTAGTATCGGTGAATTAAATAATATTTCAAGCAAATAAGCCGGAAACCGAGTACTTCATATAAAAACAGGGTCCTTAAGTAACTGCGTATGGACTGTAAAAAGCCGGGTCCCGGCTTCTCACATAGTGCGAAGGAGCCACGCCATAAATTGTTAACCCGTCCGACTCAAGGGCGAGTTACCCTATAGCTTTTATGTAAAATTTCTAAGTGTAAAAAGGCTCATAATTTTTACAAATTTCAAACTCGAGTTATCAAAATTGGCCTATGAATTCATTTTAACATAGGGAAAATATTTTTTTTAAGTTTGAAAGAAATCCCTCAAGCCATTCCTGAGAAACTAGCTTACCGAAAAACTAACCTAGCTTGGATGCCGACGCCAACATTGACGCCGACCCTGGGGCTTGTAGAATAGCTTGCCTTTTCTTCGAAAAGTGGAGCTAAAAATGTTTCAAATAATAGTCAACAAGAACAATTATATTTAATTAACGATTAATGAAAAAGTTATGTAAACCGCAACAACATTGCATAAACTACAGATTAGCAGTAATAAATTTACCCATAAATAATCTCTATTTACTGTAAAGATTTTTTCTAGTGATATGAGAACATTCATGTTAAGTATGAACACAATGAAATGTAAGAACAACTTTCGGCAAATTATCAAAAAAAATTGTTTAACTGCACATGTATGCATTTGACAACAACAACAACATTTCATTAAATACTCAAGCTATATGTAGACATCATGTTTAATCAACAGTTTACTGCAAAGTGAATGAACGAGAAATAAATGCATATTTAATACCAAGAGGTAATAATAGAACTATTCTGCTTTGTATGTGTTAGAAAAGAAATGAATATATAGTGAAATTTACAGCAAATTAGTAAATACAGAATAAGCACGCGACTTTCGAACAACAACAAATATAACTTCACAGATCATCTACTTTCAGTTTATAAAGCTATTTTTTTTAAGACGCATCTCCAGGATTATTTTGGCCCTTACAAAACATGGTTTAATACATTGATAATTAGTTGTTTTAATAAATGTGGCAAGGATTTTGTAGCACACAGCATCAGCACTATTTTCTGACTAAGTTTTTATATTTTTAAAAATATTTTATAGTAAAAACGAAGTCTTTTATGCTCCATTTAATTTATTGTCCTACTGAACTGTATTATCCTGGTATATTTACACTTTCAATGAAAATTCATTGCAAACAATATCCACATCCCTCATATTTTTTTTACAACAATTAAAAGCATGTTTATTCATTCTATTGTACAAATTATACTGGTATGCTAAAGCTCAGAAAATAAACTTAATGTTGCTCAAATAATGCTAATAATGTTCACATTAGGTGAACCTTTGAAAATTAAAAATAATAAGAGCATCAAATTCCATGCTCATTGAAACTAAGTTTTTGTCGCATGTACACAAAAAGTAAATGAATATTCAGGAATAATCAGCTTTTACTTCAACAAGATACAAAGATATGAAATAATCAGCTTTTACTTCAACAAGATACAAAGATATGAAATAATCAGCTTTTACTTCAACAAGATACAAAGATATGAAATAATCAGCTTTTACTTCAACAAGATACAAAGATATGAAATTCCTAGAAATGGTGAAATTATATAGAATTGAATAGGCTCTATAGCATGTAATAATTATGGTAGAGAAACTCAATGCTCTTTTTTTGTAATTGGCAATAAAACATCGTTTCAAGAGAATTCTCCTACAACTGACCATAGGCGAGACAAACTGGGACTTTTAATTCACTTGATACATTTTGTACATTTCCTGACAAGTAATTGTAAACATACTGTTTTTATCATTTTCTAACAGTTTTATAACATAGCAGACTATAGAAGTACTATCATTCTCTAAAGTGTGTTGTTTTTTTATAGTTTCAAATCATGCAACAGACTATCCCACTATTAACTTAACAGTAGTTATAGGGACAACATTCTTGGACCTTCCTTCAAAGTTCCACTGACATTTATCCAACTACTGCGGTGTAGCCCAAGATGACCAAGGGAGACAACCTTCACAAGAAGTGCAACTCCCAGGTCCCTTAGCTGGAAATGGGGAAATGTTGTGTCTGCTGACAGAAGCAGAATGTCTGCTAATATTTCTTGTAATTTTGCGAGATTTGGTTTTGCTTTTCAATATTTTTCTTTTCAAATACACTATCTCATAAACTTTTTTCGATTAATTCTCAATTCATTCGATTCTGCCAATGTTTGTTATACACACTTTTTTCTTAAATGTTCATTTATAATTTGAAAATGATCTGAAATTGATTTGTAAATGTTTATTAACAAATACATTTATATTGTATTTTGAGGTCAGAAGAAGCAGTAGTACATTTTTTTTAAATTCTGATCACATTTTAAACATTGATAAATGCAGTGAATTTCACATACAATTATTACGCATCATTACTCAAATCTGTTTTAATATCAGCAAATATTGCTAAATACTGCTTTAATAAAAGTTACTTGCTGATCTTTTTTCTGCAAAATACTGTTATATAAAAATGCAACTGAAACTCTTGAAGAATGTTTGTGACAATAAAAATAAAGTATTTTCTCAATAAAACAGAAAAGTAAGGCTAAAGCAAGATTTACTACCAAAAAAAAAATTAACCCTAACCCTAAACATTTGCTGAAATTATTTATATAATTATTAAAATGAATATTGTTAAAATGAAGAAATAAACATGCTTTGACAAGCTATATTTTGTAAAGCCCTAAACATTTGCTGAAATTATTTATATAATTATTAAAATGAATATTGTTAAAATGAAGAAATAAACATGCTTTGACAAGCTATATTTTGTAAAGCAAGATTTGAAAGTCACAGAAATTAATTATATTTTCATTATATAATCTTTAGGCATACCAAATGTTAAGCCATTTTACAGCAACCATGGTTCAGTCGAACCATTAAATTTCATGCAATTGTCCGTTATACACTTCTGATGGAGCAGGTGGTAATAAAAATAAGAAGCATAAAAGTTTACACTTAAAATATTGAAGATAGCATTGAACAAAATTCTGATGATATTGAGAAGAAACTTTGTGTACGACAACAATGCCACAATGCCTATCCACAATTGTCTCGCTATTTTTCTCATTTTTTGAGGACCAAAATGGGATTGGAAATGTGTCTTTTAGATTGTTTTTTTGTAAACCAAAAGTAGATGATCTGTGAAATTGTTCTTTACCATCGTTGGAAGGTCGCGTGTTCATCCTACATTTACTAAATTGGTGTAAATAAAGGTCACTATTTTACATTCGCCGCTTTTAAACAACATGTCAAAACAAAACTGTTACATAACAACACGTGGTATACAAATCTGCATGAACTCCTCATTCAAACACATGTGCAATAAACCATCAAAGAAACGCGTGTTCACATAGCGCCCAGTTATTTACGAAGTCTTATTGTCATCATCAGGTGCATACTGAAGAAGAAATAATACAATTTTGTGACATTTAAATCTATATAAATGTTTAGAGATATTAAAAGTAATATTAAAATGTTACGCAAGTACATTTCTGGAAAAACATTACCATAAAACACAGTAGGGTTTCTTTCGTCACGAAACAAAATGTAGCCAACAAAATGTTTTAAAGGGGTGTATTGATGGTAGGTTGACAATAACATTTAGTAAAATAAACTTTGTTTTCAGAGAATCAATACTGAAGCAATGTTAAATTTAATGGCTTTGTTTCTATAAACATTGACAAAACATATTATTTTATCAAATAAACAGTAGTCACTGGTGACACTTGCAAGTGCGCGAAAATTTGTAGTTGTAGTAAAATCAACATGAAAAAAATGTACACGAGGTACCGCTACGGTATTCGCACCATTGATAAAAATTTAATCGAAGAACGGGCATTTGTAGGCAGATCTTACTGGCACCATGTCTCCTAAAATAATGTTTGTCTTTGTTTATACTCTGTTTCTCAATGATTACATCAAAATATTGTTAACAACAGTGCCCTTGTTAAAAGGGTTCAACCATCAAAGAAGCTTTTGTGGGGTTAAGATTCAATGACTTGTGAGAAACAATTCAAAAACTAATAAGGTAGAGTCATGGTATTCGTGCATCTAATTCACCTCCAAAGCCTCTGTCTTGGTGGCGAGTTGAGGTGTCAAAACTATTCCGTATATATTATTAAATCTATAATCAAGATGCTTAAATAAACAAGAAACGTAGAATTTATTCGAAAACCAAATTTTTCAAATCAAAATGCATTCAAGTCAGCACAAAAATAATTTTTTTCGAAATTGTGACCTTAATCCCACCCACCCCATATGCAATCCCAAGTGAGGTCTAGATATAAGGTATCTACGTATAAAGTTTCATTAAAATATCTCAATGTCTTCTCAAGCTATTGAGCAGAAACTTGTTTGTATTTTTTTTAGTAACGGTGACCTTACCCCATCCACCCCATATGCAATCCCAAGCAAGGTCTAGATAGAAGATATCTATGTATGAAGTTTCATTAAAACATCTCAATGTATTCTCAAGCTATTGAGCGGAAACCGTTTTTTGTATTTTTAGTAAAAGTGACCTTGACCCCATCCACCCTATATGCAATCCCAAGCGAGGTCTCAATGTAAGGTATCTATGTATGAAGTTTCATTACAATATCTCCATGTGTTCTTGAGCTGAAACCATTTTTCCATTTTTAGTAATGGTGACCTTGACCCCACCCACCCCATACACAATCCCAAGCGAGGTCTTGATATAAGGTATCTATGTATGAAGTTTCATTATAATATCTCAATTCGTTCTCAAGTGTATAAGGCGAAACCATTTTCCAATTTTTAGTAACAGTGACCTTGACCCCACTGACACCATACGCAATCCCAAGCGAGGTCTCAATATAACGTATCTATGTATTAAATGTCATAAAAATATCTCAATGCATGCTCAAGTTATTGAACAGAAACTGTTTGTCTATTTTTAGTAACAGTAACCTTGACCTTGACCCCACCCACCCAATATGCTATCCCAAGCAAGGTCTCGATATAAGGTATCTATGTATTAAAGGGGATGTGTATGATTTCAATATTAATATTTCATTTTCGTATAATTTGAACAACACAAAGGAATGGACAGATATAATAGACGAAAGTTAATATAAACAGATATTTGTACCATATTCCATATGTCTTTTTTAAAATGAACTCCCTCATAACGACACATTTATTCATTGTGCTACGCTGATACAGACACCTTAAATCGTATTTGTGGGACAAACAAAACACATGCGCGCAACACTCCGTCTCATCATGCTTATCACTTCTTTCAAGTTATTTGAAAATCCATCCAGGCTGGACAAAGTTATGCTCCGGACAAAGAACTCCCGCCACCCGCCCGCCTTCCAACCCGCCCACCCGCTCGGACATTCACATAATACGGCTGTTTTTCAAACGGGCATAATAATTGAAAACAAATATATCCAAGAAAAACAGGAAATTGTCTCGTTCAAATATATATTTATATGCTTGCAAAATACCATCCATATGCCCCTTTAAAATATAAAACATGCTAAGATTTATTTATAAATTTTTTTCCAATAAAACCAGCAAAAAATTATTTAAATAGCCCATTACTTTTAGTGAAATTACTTTTTTTGAAAGTGCTTCATTTTAACCTAGATTCTTTGCAACGATGGGTCTTTATAACTACGATAATAAACCATTACTGTATATTTTCAGTGATTATAGTACTGTACACAGTTTTACATACATTTAAATGTACATAAGTGAATAATCGCACAAATATGGATAAAATTATAATTATTTACAATTCTTTTCTAAGCTGCAAAGTTGCATAATGCGCGCAGGTCGAACCAGAGGGAAATTTTAATACCGAAAAAGAAATATGAACAAAGGACTAGGGTTGTTAAGGGCCTATTTGGGCCTCATTTTGAAAATTAACGAAATTTATATTTCTGAATAGGCCTTTTTTTTTTATTTTTAGGATCTAATATTTTTAAAATCTTACAATCACACATTTTTACGCTACAACGTCAAACACAACCACTGTATAAACGTTCTGATGTAATTTTACGTTACTTTTGGAGTACACGTCGTGGTGTAATTTTTATGGCATACCGTTGATGCGTACTCCTCTACTAATCACAAACACGCATCCAACATATTCAACTCATGTTTAGAGATACAGATAATAAAAATGTATTGCATGCAAAAATAACAATTTTGTGTTGTTGCATGTTGAAAAGTCCATGATATGCAATATTTACATGGAAAAATCAACCCTTTCCAACAAGCCCGCATTTAAGAAATTAAAATTAAATTGTGTTTTTTTTTACTACTCGGATCATTCCAAAACAGGCAAGGGTATACTATTTAATAAAATGTTAGTTGAACTCTTATGTTCGGAAGTTTTAACGTGTGTACGTCACAATCAAGAAAAGAACAACACATGAACAGATGCAGTATCAGACTTGGAAGCGGGCGTAGCGAGTGGGTCGGCTTTGCGGAAAAAAAATGTCTTATTTTTGACTATGATTTTTACAGTAAGATTAAACTGTTAATCTAGTTTATGAAGTGTTTCAAACTGAATTAGTCTGGTATTAATGTTTAAAGTAGACATTGTTCTTCTTAAACCCATGTCTATTTGCACAGTAATGGACACGACCGGACCTACGTATTGAATGAATTACATTTACACTGTATTTAATACGAGTAAGCAAAGATAATTCAACAGTTTAGTATATATTAGTATATATGAACATCAGTATATTAAAACTATACATATTCATTTCAAAACGGAACTAATTTAAATATATACATTTGCTTGTAATTAACATCAGGTATGAAAACGCATATTATAAATTAAAATCAGAAATGCATATCTGAATATTTACGTTCAAGTGACGTAATCACATTATTATACTGACAGTTAAGATGCAATGTTTTTTATGTAAAATCCAGCTAAATCCAGCCAGATCTGCAAGAAAAGCGCCCGAAAACTATGCTGTCATGCACAACAATATGTCATCCGCATGAAAAGCGTGGGTGTTTGGACAGCAATTATTATTTTAAAAAATTTGCGCCGAGAACTGTGATATCTTTACTTTTGTATAAAAATCTAAATTGAATGATGGTGAAAAACGTGAACAGTTGTGCATGTGAAAATTCAACATTTTATGATATACAGAAAATGTACTATTTCTGATTAAAAACCATATGTCTATTCTGTCATGGAATTGTCCATAACGCAGAACTGCTCACGGACTGTCATAATCACCCTTTATACTGTTAAATGAACAATCCAAGAAATCATGCTGCAATGTTGGTAAACTTCATGAAAGCTTGTCTGTGAGTTTCATTACCGCATTCTTGGTATTAGAGTAACACGACCCGCATATATAAATATCCAGGTTTTGTCACGAACAGTTTAAATTCCTTCCCTACTATTGTTAAAGGATTAATTTCCATTCATTTAATATTACAAACATTACCACATGCTCTCTTGTGTGAAAATAGTTTAATTGCTAAACACGTGATATCAAATTGCAATGATTGGATAAAATTGAAGATTAATTTGAACATGATAGATATTTGTAGAAGTGCCCATTATATGCGGGAAGGAACAACGCTTTTTGGACGTCTATCACGTGCACCACGTAAGCGTCTTGGATAGATATAAATTGTTATTGCGCATTAAAACTTAACCATATTCTCGATTTATGTTTTTCCCGAAAAAGGTAAAACACAGAGGTAAATGCAATGAAAGGTCAACTCACTGGTACAGTGAATATTTGTATATATAAACTACTATCTATATCAATAAATGGCTCGGGCGGTAAAATCGAGGCAAGGTCATTTCTTAACCATTTGGGTCATGAGCTTAATTTTGAGTCCTGCTGGTGAAACTTTTTTGTACAATTTATAAAGGTTGTATATTTCCACACAGTGGATAATATAAAAAAAAACAACAAATATCACTTAAGAAATTGCAATTAAAACACAAAAATATTTTCTGACATGTTTTATACCAGATTCAAACACTGTTTGCCGTCATCAAAATATTCAGCATATACCCGGTACCACTGGACCATTCTTCTTTTGCTTATATTTGTATTTGTCTGTTTGAATACTATATTTGAAATGAATGACAAATTAAACTGACACTAAAAATATTAATTGCATTGAGACGTTATCAAATGGACTGTGCTGATCTTGGGCATCTCAGAGGTCGCTGTCTGCCTGTATGACTACTTTTGGAATTTGTTTTACATTTAGGTACAAAACAGATTCATCACAATGTTTTTGGTTTCACACCCCATAAACTTGCCACACACAAGACATATATATATACATCTGTATCTAAGAAATAATTGCCGATTTTGATTTGACTACATGAAACTAAACAACGATTTTGAGTTAGAATGCGCAAGGATTATACCACGTGGGCATTACTCCGAATGGTGAAAAAACGCGTATCAGAACAAATAAGGTTGTTATTTGCAGATAACGATAAAATAGACAATTATTTCCATTCAAACATGATCTGACAACATATGTTTGTTGTTTGTTGCTCCATAGGCGATTTATGCGAATAAACACCATTTGCCACATATCAAGGCAATCCTCGCCTGAAAACACAAAATGTAGGTATTACTTTTGGCGGCATCGGCAGAGGCGTTTGTGGCAGAGGTAAATATAAATATAAATAAGAACAAATCAGAATAGTATTATTATTGAAGTATAATTATACTATCGGAGACTGAAAACTAGCAGGTCGCCTGTTCTTTTTCCGTCCATTCACTGTGCGATTCATCATGAATAAGGATACGGACACGGGTAAATCAGACAACATGAAACCTGTCAGACAGCCAGGCTTAAGGGTCTAACAAAATGTATAACACACCTAAGTTATATACATATTACCAGTATGCTAGGTTAACTTTTGTTTACTAAATAAAGGGCTTATGACTCTACAATTAGCTGTATAGCCTACATCATTCAAATAATTATTTAACAGTGTATATATCATGTATATAACCGATGAGGTGTATACGAATGATACCAATTATGGTGAAAGCTCATTAAGAGGTTTTGCGAAGTGTGATACACGAACAGGAATGCGGACTAAAAAACTAATTTTAGAATGTAACATACATTTTGAGCCAATGAAATAGCTTTAAGAGCATGTTCTTAACAGATGTTTTATCTGGCCTTTGGCTAAATGGAACCTCGCCTTTGCGGAATCTGTAGTAAACATAACCATTTATGGATATTAACTATATACACGTTCAAATGATGTACATGCAATCGACCAATCAAAATGTAGGTTATATTCTAAGTAAGTTAGAACATGTTAAGTACAAGAAACGTGGAAATTCCACGAAAACGAAATTTTTCTAACGAAATTCATAAAAGTCAGCACAATAATGAAAGAACGTTCTAAGTGCCATATGCATGCCTAAGCGAGGTCTCGTTATAAGGTATCTATGTATGAAGTTTCATTAAAATATCTTCATGCGTTCTTAAGTTATTGAGCGGAAACTGTTTTTCTATTTTTAGTAACGGTGACCTTGACCCCACCCACCCCATATGCAATCCCAAGCGAGGTCTCAATATAAGGTATCTATGTATGAAGTTTCATTAAAATAACTCGATGCCTTCACAAGTTATTGAGCGGAAACCGTTGTTCTATTTATAGTTATGGTGACCTTGACCCCACCCATCCGGTATGCAATCCCAAGCGAGGTCTCCATATAAGGTATCTATGTATGAAGTTTCATTAAAATATCTCGATGCTTTCTCAAGTTATTGAGCGGAGACCGTTTTTCTAGTTTTAGCAATGGTGACCTTGACCCCACCCACCCCATATGCAATCCCAAGCCAGGTCTCAATATAACGTATCTATGTATGAAGTTTCATTAAAATATCTCAATCCGTTCTCGAAGTTAGAGAGCGGAAACGAAAAGTTGACGCCGACCGCCCGCCCGCCCAACAACATACCCCAATCTAATAACCAAACTTTTTATTCGAAAATTTTGGTTAAAATCCTATTGGTTAAGAAGGGGCTAGCTTCGCTGTCCTCGCTCCGCCCCTTTCTTACCGAAAAGATTTTACATAATATGTTCTAACTTTACATATGTTCGAGTTTATTAAGAGAATTCTTCAGGAATAAAAAGCCCCAAGTTAGGGAGCGAATCGACCGAAGTAGTGTTAGGCCCTACCCATTTCCTCAGACTCGAAGAAATTCCTCACCATGCCTGTCAATTTCCTTTTCACGGTACATGTCAATTTATACCGAAATAGACGATTACACTTTGTAGGGGTGTAAAGCTTTTGCTTGCGTTTATTTTGGGTTATCATGCTACTGGTAATTGTGCGTCAAAGCAATCTGACTAAAGCATATGCCATGATCTATCTAAGACATATTATATTTCTTATGTTATATTAATCAGTTGGTTTACATGCTACCAGTACGTTATCTGACATTACCACTCATTGCAATGGACCCGTCCATTTTTAGAAAATATACCAAAACACACAGACAGTTATGTTTAAAATGAAAGCGATGTATTTGGATTGATTTATATATCGATCAGGATCTATATTTAGAAAAAATGTAGAATAGTGGAAGAAACTTTTGGATTTCCCAACCAAATGTTCAGAAAGCACGTGTATTTTTCATTCGTACAATATCAACTTCTGAAACTTCTGATTGGCTATAAAATTGGGACAAACACTAAAAATTAACTTTATCTTAAAAACATAAGTCTTTTAAACATAAATGTTATCATCATAAAGATTATATATATTTTTTATGCCCCCAATATCAAGGATGTGCGGGGGGATATAGTGTTGGCCCTGGTCGATACTGTATTGTTCGCGCTACGCCACTACAGTAATCATAGGTTAGCTATGTGACGCAATAGATTCGTCACAATTTTCAGAAAATAACTTCTGACGTAGATTCTACTAAGATCAGTTAAGAATATTCAATATTGAAATAAAAACACGATTCAATGTGTAAGAAATTATTATATAAAAACATTTCGACGAAAGTGTAAGCAAGACAGTATTATAAATCTAAAGAAGAAACTTATGGAGTATAATGACTACAGTATGTACATACGTTGCATTTCGAGCAACATCGTGCCTCATGGAAAATGGAATGTTCTGGTAAATACCGTATCTGGAGCTAGGAAAATCACGTAACTGGAAAGAGTGTCAAACTAGTATAGTGTTCAAATCAAACATAAGTACATCTAATGCATGTTAGATCATTGATATATCAAATCATGCAAGATATTCTTATTTGCGTTTAATACATCTAGGAAGTATTTACCTTAAAATATAAGCCGATAATGCTAAACGCGGTAGATTTATCTACTAGCAATGTTCTTAATTGTTTGATTTAGTAGTAACAACATGCGGGGAAAGAACTGAATGACATGGTTGGATGCGTATAAACAGCCGTATTCTGTTGGATTACCAGTGTTCATTGCATTAATCAAAGACAGTAAACTGCAAGTGTAGCGACATCATTGAGCCATGAATGACAAGTCGCTCACTAATCAATTAAGAATTTCAGTTAAAAGCCAACTTTCCTGAACGTCTAAATTTACATAAGTTTGTCTTTAACCAACAGCGTATGCCAGTACCACAATGATAATAACAAAACAAAAAGACTCATTAAAATTAAATGTCTATTTAAAAAATGGTTGTGGTACTCACATGCGCTGATAGTGACAGAAATCGTAGTTTTTGAAGAAACGCACGCTGTTTGAATGTTCCGCACGATGGTTCGATATTCATGTCAACGTCAAGCGCACGTCATGATCAAACTACAGGCATGATTGGTATTGTTTGTAAATGAAATTTAAAAATCGTCAATTATATGTACCAAAATCTGCCCTTAATGACAGTAGTCCTTACATTATGCATTTACAATATAGTAGGTATGACAATCTTAGTAGCATTACAATATAGTAGGTATGACAATCTTAGTAGCATTACAATATAGTAGGTATGACAATCTTAGTAGCAAATATCTTACCCAAACTACTCTCCTTGAAATGAGAAAAGTATTTATGAATTTTGCAGATGGCTATGTGTTAATAATGGAGGGGTAGCAAAAACCCTTTTTTGCAGAAGTTGATTACCAGTATAACTTAATTTTGTTAAACATGGCAGGAAAACATGATATAAAAGTCTGCATTGAAGATTGTTTGCTCAAAATGTTTACTGGGCAAACATCCCTTTAAATAAACCACAGTTTTAGGACAGCAAATTCAACTCATGTGCATCTGACTTTACAGCTGTAGTCAGAGAAAGAGCAGCACAATATCATAGACCACGAAACCACCAACAATCATTCCTACTAAAGCAGATACACGGAACTACTTTGTGACATCTGTATGCAATATCCAATACAAATTCCAAGAACTACTAGATGACAAATTATTAAAGAAACACCACTATGACTTTCCCACAAAAGAATTCTAAAGCAATCACACAGCAAAAACACCTCTTCTGTGAGAGCGGAAACGGCTAAAAAGGCAAATTTTAGATAATTCAAGGGCCATAACTCCACATAGGCAATTTGGCTGATAATCAAACGTGACCGAGATATTAAGCCCACAAACATTTTCAGTAAGTTTGGTGAAGATCGGATGAAACTGTTCGGCTCAGAGAGCAGAAGGACCAATTTTAGATAATTCAAGGGCCATAACTCCACAATTCTTGGAGCAATTTGGCTGATTATTGAACTTGGCTGAGATAATATGCCAAACAACATTTTCATGAAGGTTTTGTCAATGGTTAAGATCGGATGAAAATTATTGGAGCTGAAATGAAAGTGGTCTACCAACCGACCCACAAACTGAAATTAGCAAACCAATATGCCCCACCATCCTTGACAGGAGGCATAATAATTGGAAGAAAATTCATCAAGGACCACCCATGGATTGTTTTTATTTTATTTTAGTTCATTTTCACCAAGCTTGTCAGGAGATAAGATTTTTTAAATGATTGACAACAATGATGGAGGACCATTATGAACCATAAAAGCACAATCTAGTGTGTTAATGCTCAATTGAGCTTAAAACCAATCTCTTTAACAAGCAAAATTGGATTCTTTCAATGAAATATTACAAGTAAACTACACTTACACTATGACACAACCAGCAAATTTATACTATTTCCCAGAAACAACTAACAAACATATACTTAAACAAGAGCTGTTGGACTTAGAGAGCAGAAACGGCAAAAAAGGCCAATTTCAGATAATTCAAGAGCAATAACTCCACAAATCCTGGGGCGATTTGGCCGATTATCGAACTTGACCTAGATATTATTATTGCACTATCATGAAGTTTGTTGAAGATTGGATGAAAACTAATGGACTTAGAGAGTGGAAACGGCTAAAAGGGCCAATTTTTTTTTAAGATAATACAACAGCCCAGTATTCACTAGTTCCATCTTTAACGCCTAACAGTACTGGTAGTTCCTACTTTAAAAAAAAAATAAAATTCCTAATTTTCGTACAATTTTGGCTCAATTGTCTAAATTTTCAAGCAATTCATATTCTATTATATTCTATCATGCAGGGATTTTTCACACGGTTTTCCTTTTCCATTCTGAGTGGCCACCACACATTTTTATATTTTCGAACAAACATCAATTCATAGCATTTACTGCTATTTGGCTATATTGTATTTGCTTTCTTGAGATATTATTGTTGTTGTTTTTCTTCAAAGTTCAATTTTAATTATCCCATATTTTTTTTTTTGGCATTCAACTAAGCATACAGAAAATCTACAATGCAAAGGTTTATAAATAACTGTTTCTAAACTAATATACATCACTTTACACAAAAGTATTAGAATCTAAACAATTGATGAAAATGGCATTTTTCTTGTAATTGGGAGATATTTCATTTCCACACAGAAACTGATATTTCTGGAATGATGAAAGCATTTATTCTACACAGGAAACAAACAACTGTTTTCCAACTACCGGTACTAGTAATAATAATTCCTTTATACAGCACAGGCCACTGGAATAAATCACAACGCTGACAGCGTAGAAAGACTGTTGGCGACAAAAGAAACTAAAGGCATGTGAATTATGAGTGCATTGCTGCTAAAAAGGAAACTTTTTTTTGAATGAAGTTCAAATTCCCACCTTAAACTTTATAATATGGCTTCTTTTTCTATGGAATACGATATCATGATAAAAACTAATGTTTAAGTAACGAACACATGTTATTTCCGAGCTAACCATCTTATGCAAACGGATTTATATACATGCCGGTTACGAAGTCTAATCTGCAACGGGCCAGAATAACCTATGAAGTGTGGAAATTAGGAGCATCGATTGTTAGTGCTTTGTAGCCTACCGAGTCAAAAGTCAGTCATATGATGCCACTGTGATCACATCCGCCACTTCCGACGAGCAGAAAGTGGTCACGATTGATATGATACAAGCTTTCAATTTGCCTTGCTATAGATAAAAACTAAGAAATTGCAGTAATGTGTTGTCAAAATATTCAGAATGAGACTAGGTGACAAGAAAATACACTTTCGCAACGAGTCAAAAATAACCCAATGTTGCGCATTAATGTAGTGGTCTTATTCCAGGACACTCAGGTAAATATTTCGGTTACATACAAGTAAATAGCAAAAGTTCGGATGTCATTAGTTTAAAGTTACATTTTTTATCCACTGACTTTATAGAAATGGTAAATGCAATAAATCACATGATATACACATTATAATACATATAACATACATTATCTTAAATACCGTAATTAAAATGCACGAAAACAGGTGGGACATTTTGTTGTTTTGAAGATGGACCCTTTCTGGTTTGGATTTACTAACTAATAGCCTGCAAAGAAAAGTAGTTTTTTGTGCTACCTGTTTTGTAAATTGCCCTCTCAAAAGACCGTTGGCTTCCGCCAACAGCCTAAAAAGTCAGTCAACAAACGGACACGGTGAGCTGAGATCACAATAGCTTACCTCATGCTTTCCAGCCAAGGTAAGACTAAATCACTACAGTGAATGGGTCACATGCACGCATGGACGGTCAAATATCTTACTTGATTTTTACAGCATGGGGAGTCAAAGGCGCCCTCAACAGAACGATAATCTGTAGGTCAAATAAGTGGATGATATCCTCTCACGACAGTGGTAGATGGTGCAGATGAGGAATTCGAGTATCCGCATATGGGGTCGACTATTCACTTACCTTATTTATCAGAAAACTGCATAGAAAGACAGATGAATGATGGGATAAAAGCAAAACACCTCATTAATTATTGTAAATTATTTACCGTAAATTCTCGCGTATAGGACGCCACCGCGTATAAGATGCACCTAAAAATTGAGATCCTTATTTGTGGAAAAAAAAATCTGCTATTTGAAAGCTTCTAAACAACAAAATCGTAAATTTTGTGTCCATTGTTTATTGACACTGAAAATGTGTTTTCGCTGTACTGAGAGGTGTTGAGAAGTCTCAAGTGTCAACACCTTTAATTACACCATAAGCGCTAATTGTCTGTTTGACAAACACAGTCAGTTTTGCAAATATCATCAATGGCACCATCCTTTTTGTTTGCAGAACAGTATAAAAGGTGTGAAGTAGTTTTTCAGGTGGTGTTTACACTACGGTTCATTTAACCGTGGTTCTTATTTTTTTATGTATTATGTTTTATTGCAAATAAATTTCCAAAAAATAAGAATTAAGAATATAAAACACACAAAATAAAAATAGATATTATATAATACTATATTTTTTAAAGATCCCAATATAAAACCGTGCAAAACGTATCGGGTACAAATACTTGCTTATATAAGCGTTTAGTGACGTCGATCGAGCGTCTTTTCAAAATGGCGCCCAAAACACCAAAGATGATATTTATGATAGAAAAACTAGGAGATTTTGCTTATATCCATGTACAAGACGCACCGGAAAAATGCTACAAAATTTGGCTGAAAAAAGTGCGGCTTATACGCGAGAATTTACGGTAGCTCAAAAATAAATTTAAGTTTGGAATTTTTGTTTCACAAGAGGTTTACTTTAAAGAACTTGGTTGAATATTTAAATATATTTATATTTTAGCAATCAGCAACCAGATATGTTTTTTACAGTAATTTGATTTCAACAGCATGCAAGATACTTTTACCAGTTTATGGGAACAGATTATCAATAATATATTTTCCAATTTTAGTTTGCATCATGTTTGATCTCCAAATGGGTCAGAAAAATGCAAGTATTGTAAAACATTGTATTATGTGAAGTTAGAATAATACATCAAACATAGAATAGACATGCTTTGGTTCTTTTTTTCACATAAAACTGAGCATTTCATGTTGTTTATGTATGTTTGTTATATTCTGTCAATACTTTGGGTATAATTAGCATTTTCCAATGACTTTTTCATTAAAACAAATTATGCCTTTGATCACTTTGACTGTATTTATAAACTGTGTTCATGTTCAAAATACAAAAAAAACTGAGTTACGGGGTTGCTTTCCCTGGTGGAGACATTGATAGTGAAGATGTATTTAAGTTTCAAGTAAATACGTTTGATAGTATTAGAGCTATTGGACTCTGAAAACTTTAACGAAAATTTCTAAGTTAAACAAGAGGGCTATAAGGCCCTAGGCTGCTTACCTAAGGGGCTAAGGAACTACTGTTCTGAGCTAGTTTCATGAAGATTCGGCTAAAAATGTGGCCTCTATTGAGTGTTCACAGGCTTGTTTTTCAATTTGGCCTGGTGACCTAGCTTTTGACCCCATGTGACCTGGTTTCAAATGTGCCTCAGATATCATTTGGACAAATGTTCTGAGCAAGTTTCACGATTATTGGGTTATAAATGTGGCATCTAGAGTATTCAAAAGCTTTTTCTTAAATTTGTCCTGGTGACCTAGTTTGACCCGGCATGAGCTAGTTTGAAACTATTCCAAGATCTCACTGAAACAAATGTTCTGACCAAGTTTCAAGAATATTGGGCAAAAAATGTGACTTCTTGAGTGTTTACAAGCTTTTTCTTCAATTTGCCCTAGTGACCCAGTTTTTGACCCCACATAACCCAGTTTTGAACTCATGTGAGGTATTATTGGGACAAATGTTCTGAGCAAGTTTCTTGATGATTGGGCTATAAATGTGGCCTCTATAGAGTGTTCACAAGCTTTTTCTTCAATATGGCCTGGTGACCCTTTTTTTTATCCCATGTGACCCAGTTTCGAATTCAACCGAGATATTATTCAAACAAATGTTTTGAGCGAGTTTCAAGAAGATTGGGTAAAAAATATGACTTCAAGAGTTTTCACAAGCTTTTTATTCAATTTGACCTAGTGACCTAGTTTTTGACCCCACATGACCCAGTTGCATACTTGTCCGAGATATCATTAGAACAAATGCTCTGGGCAAGTTTTATGAAGATTGGGCAATAAATGTGGCCTCTAGAGTGTTCACAAGCTTTTTAAAGTTTTTAATATATCCATATAAGGAAAACTGCCCCACCCCCTGGCGGCCATGTTTTTCAACGGAGTGGAACCACTTTCAAACTCGGCCGAAATATCCTCAGAACATATGTTCTGAGTAAAATTCATGTTGATTGGGCAAAAAATGTGACTTCTAAGAGTGTTCACATGCTTTTTCTTCAATTTGACCTAGCGACCTAGTTTTTGATCCCACATGACCCAGATTCTAACTCGGCCGAGATACCATTGGGACAAATGTTCTGGCCAAGTCTTTTGAAGATTGGGCAAAAAATGTGACTTCTAGAGCATTAACAAGCTTTTTCTTCAATTTGACCTGTTGACCTAGTTTTTCATGACCCACATGAACCAGATTCAAATTAGGCTGAGATATTAAGACAAATGTTTTGATAAATTTTCATGAAGATTGGGCAAAAAATGTGACTTCTAGAGTGTTAACAAGCTTTTTCTTAAATTTAACCTAGTGACCTAGTTTTTGACCCCACATGACCCAGATTAAAAATCAGCCAAGATATCAATGGGGCAATTGTTCTGACCAAGTTTCATGAAGATTGGGTAAAAAATGTGACTTCTAGATCATTCACAAGCTTTACTATAGCCATATAAAGAAATCTGCCACCCCCCCCTGGCCTGGCTGCCATGTTTTTCACCGGACCAGAACCATTTTTGAACTCGCCCAAGATATCACCAGAACAAAGGTTCTGAGCAAAGTTTCATGTTGATGGGGCAAAAAATGTGACTTCTAGAGTGTTCAAAAGCTTTTCCTATAGCCATATAAGGAAAACTGACCCCAACACCCTGGCGGCCATGTTTTTCAAAGGACCAGAGCCAGTTTCAAAGTCCGCAGAGATATCATAAGAACAAATGTTCTGAGCAAGTTTCATGTTTTGGGGGCAAAAAATGTGACTTCTCGAGTGTTCACAAGCTTTTCCTATAGCCATATAAGGAAAACTGCCCCGCCCCCTGGTTGCCATGTTTTTCAACGGAGGGAAACCATTTTCGAACTCAACCGAGATATCATAAGAAGAAAGGTTCTGAGCAAGTTTTATGTTGATTGGGCAAATATTGTGACTTCTAGAGTGTTCACAAGCTTTTTCTATAGCCATATAAGGAAAACTGCATCACCCACTGGCGGCCATGTTTTTAAACGGACCGGAACCATTTTTGAACTTACCCGAGATATCATTGGAACAAATGTTCTGAGCAAGTTTCATGTTGATTGGGCAAAAAAATGTGACTTCTAGAGTGTTCACAAGCTTTATCTTCAATTTGACCTAGTGACCTAGATTTGACCCCACATGACCCAGTTTCGAAATCAGCCGAGATATCATTGAGACAAATGTTCTGACCAAGTTTCATGAAGATTGACCAATAAATGTGGCCTCTAGAGTGTTCACAAGGTAAATGTTGAACGATTCACGACGCACGACTGACCAAAGGCGATCACAAAAGGGGCATAAATCTGTCAAAATACAAAGCAGAGTTATGGGGGTTGCTTTCCCTGGTGGAGACAGTACTAGTCTGAAAGTATTTTAAGTTTCAAGCAAATACCTTGGATAGTATTCAAGACACTGGACTTTATAAGAAGCACGGTTAGATTTTAATATGCCCTTCTTCCGGGGCATAAAAAGCCATTTTCTACTTATCAAACCCAAGCTTAAGAAGGTGTTCAGTGAGCAAACAATGGGCCGTCTTGTTTGATATTACAAACCATGACATACCAGAATAGAACAACCTTGAGCAGTTCTTGTTCTTTAAATCATAAAGCATACCAGCACAGAATGCCATTTTGATCACAAGATACAATTAAATTGTTCAAAGTTTGTATCAAACAGTAGCAACATTAACGTCGTTTCTTAAGCCAATGTGGTACAATTTTGAACATTTAATATTTAAGATATGACAAACATTAGTGGACAGTGCTTACAGTCAAACATTAGTGAACAGTGTTTACAGAAAAAAAATTCAATATAGCCAAATAAGGAAAATGGCCATGCCCCCTTGCAGCCATGTTTTTCAACGAAGCGGAACCATCTGAGCAACTTTGGTAAAGGACCGCCCAACAATAATTTCTGTGAAATTATTTCCAAATCCAACCAGCGGTCAAAAAGGATACGTCGTTTAAATATTTGTCCATTAGCTCTGGCAGCCATCTTGTGCAGTGGGATCAGAACCATCTGAGCAAGTTTGGTAGAGGACCACCCACGGAACATTTCTGTGAAGTTTAATTTATTTCAGCCAACCAGTTTCAAAGGAAATGTCGTTTAAAGGAAAAGTTTAAGCACGACGGACGAACCGCCATGGCATAAGCTTGCAAGCCTTTGGCCAGTGGAGCTAATATACACTCACAATATGGCCTTGTCACAAAACTATGGCATCCATTTAAAAGAAATGGACCCAAAGAGAACGCTTTATTTTACGATGTTACCCCTATATACCTAAAATAATTTTAATATGTGGAGCCTTTTACAAGACATTGTCTGGAAACCATGTTTTTAGGGATTTAAAGTCAAAAAGGGGCCACAACTTTGTAAATATTTGATAGTTTGTAACCAAAGTGGAACTCGGCCAGTGTATTTTATGTTAAACCTGCTTTGTAAAAATTATTTAAATCTGTCCAGCCATTCATGAGTTATCAGCCATTTGGAAAAAATAAAATTTTATTGGGACCACAACGCTGTCAACATTTAGTGGTTTGTAACCAAAGTCAAATTTGACCTGTATATTATGATGGTACACAAATTATTTGCATATGTCAAACTTTTCTAGAGTTATCGTCTGGAAACCATGTTTTTAGGCCATAACTCTGTCAACATTTAGTGGTTTGTAACGGAAGTAAAACGTGACCTGTATTTTATAATGTTACACATTGTGTACCAAAAATTATTCTAACATGTCGAGACTTTCTTGAGTTGGCGTCAGGAAACCAAGAAAACCAATAGACGGACCGACAGACCAGCAGACCGACACGCTCACTCCTATATACCCCACCCCAAACTTCGTAAAGTAAACTCCACGACACCTAGGGGCAAGACGGACATTAACTGACCACAATACTATTGTGCTCGTCATGAGCACTCATGTATTCAGATGAACACAAGATGTTGTACATCAATGTTCTTAACCTTAATAGCATTGTTCCAAAACGGAGAAAAAAAATCTTCAAAGCCAAAGCCAATAACGGATCTACGATTTTTAGATTTAGCCACAATTACCAGAATATCTTAGAAGATAGTACTGATGGGCATGTATATGTCCGACAAAATATGCACTTATTTGGGACACTTTCAATTACTGAAAAAACTCGACATAGAAAATGTGCATGTAATATCCAGGCCAGGGTTCGTCTCCCTTTAGCGTATGCCCGATACTAGCAAACCAATATACCCTGCCATTTTCGATGGGGGGCATAATAAAAATCAGATTATATTGTTTATCATTATAACATCAGATAATCAAATAATTTAAATATAAATACAAAATATAAGCAAGGCTTTGAAACAAATACTGAAGCATGATGTTTTAAAGAGTTATTAAATGTTTCGTATCTATGTAGCTACTACAGGTACGTTCTTCAACATTGTAGAGGGTTAAATAATGTTCTGCCAAACTTCGTCTGCTATAATTAGCAGATGGCCAAAAATACCACAAACATTCTCTAGGTCCCATATGGGGATTTTATTGTGCATCCTCGTGTCATTTTACTACCACAGAAAAAGTACTTCACCATACCAACATAAACATTGGAATTTTGAAAACAAAAATTAACTCGCTTTTTTCAAAGAACAATGAAACAGAATTGAATATACAAACGTTTATTTGTATATGACGACTAAGAATATGAAAAGCAGTTACCAATATTTGAAAACGACCGGAAAATACTACTGTCCGATATGTACTCGTTCACAAGTATAATATTGATAACGAAAAAAACAGGTGTTTTCAATTTACAATTTACAGTTGCAGCTTTAGATTCATCAATCTAAACATACACGTATTGATAATTAAAGCCCCAGGCCATAAATATTAACTTAAAACTTTGTGAAAATCGTTTCTTATGAACATCTTACAGACCAAAACGCAAAAAAAAACATTGAAATCGGCAAAATAAAATCGTTTTGGTAACATCTTTTCGCATATATTCTGTACGCGATAGCTGGTGATGCCTCTGGAGTAAATCGGCATGTAAAATTTACTACACACTGTGTATATTCCATTCGTACCAAGCGTTTTTGAACCTACACATTGTAAAATGCGTTTCGTTAATATAAGCATCAGTTTTCAGTCGAATAAACGGCATTTTGGTCGATAAGATGTTCATAAGAAACGATTTCTGCAAAATCTATTTTAATAAATATTAATGGACTTGGCCTTTAATAACTAGTTAAAATTCTAATCCAATAGTAAATGATGTATTCTCAAAATGTGGAACAATGATTATTTACATCCATAATCTTACTTCTGTGAAAAATGTTTGCGTTGCTCACTTTAGGTTCCTTGCACTGTCAACAGCGGCAGGGACACATGTTCTTCACAGTTTCATCACCCCAACCAACCAGTCCCTGACCTGAGTTTCCATTGCAACCACTTACAGATATCTTGGATGGTCACTAAGGAAAGTTACGGTTTATTCATTTTATCAAAGAGTTCACTGAAAAACGTCAACTTTTGTTTAATGTTTTAACAATCATTGAATTCATAGTCTCTTTCAATATGGAGACGGCTGTAGTGTGCGTGGGTAAGAACCAGCCGCCCGGCTAGCTCCGAAGGTAGAGTGCTGTGGTAGTGTTCCGGCAGTTGAGAGTTCGTGCCCCGCACGGTTGGACTTATCCTCCCAGGTTTACTTTACAGCTTAAAATTTCAGAATGCAATTCAAGTGTTTTTTCAGAAATAACTACAGAATACAGCTCCATGTAAAACAACGATTTCAGTGAGCTGATGGATGCTACCCAATGCGCTTTGCCAACAAATGGGAAAGCAATCAGAAGAGCTGAGTCCTGACAACAATTGTGCTCTATATATTAATTTCAGCAATCATCAAAGTGCCATAACTGTAAGACAAGAAACATGTAAATTCCACGAAAACCTACTTTTTCAAATGAAATGCACAATAATAAAAGAAAGTTTTGATGCAAGGTGCTGGTCATGCATTGTTTTTTTTAGGGCCAATTTGGGGGCAGACATTTGGCCCCATTCCCCTGCCTAAAAAGTATATATTTTTCCCCTATATTAACCTTACAATTCCACTCAGAATGTAATCTTTATTTTGAAAGAAAATTGACCAAAATTGGACAAAAGTTGACAAAGATAGGGGAATTTTTGAATAAAATCCCAGCATTTTTTTATCAAACCAAGTTTTGCATAATCTAAGTTATCATTTGTAGCAAAACAAATTATTAATGTTTAATAACAAAGTAGAATATAAAATGTTATAATGCTTTTCTACAAAAACAATCCCCTTTTGCTGTAAAATTCCCTGTCTGAAGGGCCCCGCCATCTTTCCCCCAAAGGTGAAAAAAAAACACTGTCACGGCTAGGAAGTACAACTTAAGTTAAGAAACAGCCTTTTTAGTTATTCATTAGGACATTTAAGAATACCGACCATAAACAGAAGTATGTTTATGTACCTAAGTGAAAAAGAAACAGTTACCTTGACCCCCACCTGACCCCCACCTATCCTGTATGCAATCCCAAGTGAGGTTTCTACATAAGATATCTACATTTGAAGTAACATTACAATACCTTAATTCATAATTGAGCTGTTGAGCGTTAACCGTTTGTTTTATTTTTGGTAATGGTGACCTTGACCCCACCCACCCTATGTGCAATCCCAAGCGAGGTCTCAATATAAGGTATCTACATATGAAGTTTCATTCAAATATCTTAATTCATTCTCAAGTTATTGAGTGGAAATCCTTTTTTTATTTTTAGTAATGATGACCATGACTCCACCCACCCGATATGCAATCGCAAGCAAGGTCTAGAAAATATGGTATACTATATATGATCTTTTATTAAAATATCTGAATTTGTCTTCTAGATATTGAGCAGAATCTGTTTTTCTATTTTCAGTAACAGTGACCCTGACCCCACCCACACCATATGAAATCCCGAGCGAGGTCTTGATATAAGGTATCTATGTATGAAGTTTCATTAAAACATCTCTATTTGTTCTCTAGTTCTTGAATAGAAACCGTTTGTCTAATTTTACTTATGCTGACCTTGACCCCACCCACCCCATATGCAATCCTAAGCGAGGTCTCAATATAAGGTGTCTACATATGAAGTTTCATTAAAATATCACAATGCGTTCTAAAGTTATGTTGTGATTTGGCGCACCGACAAATGTACCGGTGTCGGTCGTGTGTGGGTGCCAGCCTAGCGGGTGCAGGTTTTAGACTGTTCCGCAGGTGACGTCAGACGGTGCGGGGGTCTGCGGACGGGCATTCGAAGGGCGACTGAAAAGCTGAACACTAGACGTTGAAATTGCTGTATATTAGATGAAGCATCAGTTTTCAGTCGAATAAACGGCATTTTGGTCGATAAGATGTTCATAAGAAACGATTTCTGCAAAATCTATTTTAATAAATATTAATGGACTTGGCCTTTAATAACTAGTTAAAATTCTAATCCAATAGTAAATGATGTATTCTCAAAATGTGGAACAATGATTATTTACATCCATAATCTTACTTCTGTGAAAAATGTTTGCGTTGCTCACTTTAGGTTCCTTGCACTGTCAACAGCGGCAGGGACACATGTTCTTCACAGTTTCATCACCCCAACCAACCAGTCCCTGACCTGAGTTTCCATTGCAACCACTTACAGATATCTTGGATGGTCACTAAGGAAAGTTACGGTTTATTCATTTTATCAAAGAGTTCACTGAAAAACGTCAACTTTTGTTTAATGTTTTAACAATCATTGAATTCATAGTCTCTTTCAATATGGAGACGGCTGTAGTGTGCGTGGGTAAGAACCAGCCGCCCGGCTAGCTCCGAAGGTAGAGTGCTGTGGTAGTGTTCCGGCAGTTGAGAGTTCGTGCCCCGCACGGTTGGACTTATCCTCCCAGGTTTACTTTACAGCTTAAAATTTCAGAATGCAATTCAAGTGTTTTTTCAGAAATAACTACAGAATACAGCTCCATGTAAAACAACGATTTCAGTGAGCTGATGGATGCTACCCAATGCGCTTTGCCAACAAATGGGAAAGCAATCAGAAGAGCTGAGTCCTGACAACAATTGTGCTCTATATATTAATTTCAGCAATCATCAAAGTGCCATAACTGTAAGACAAGAAACATGTAAATTCCACGAAAACCAACTTTTTCAAATGAAATGCACAATAATAAAAGAAAGTTTTGATGCAAGGTGCTGGTCATGCATTGTTTTTTTTAGGGCCAATTTGGGGGCAGACATTTGGCCCCATTCCCCTGCCTAAAAAGTATATTTTTCCCCTATATTAACCTTACAATTCCACTCAGAATGTAATCTTTATTTTGAAAGAAAATTGACCAAAATTGGACAAAAGTTGACAAAGATAGGGGAATTTTTGAATAAAATCCCAGCATTTTTTTATCAAACCAAGTTTTGCATAATCTAAGTTATCATTTGTAGCAAAACAAATTATTAATGTTTAATAACAAAGTAGAATATAAAATGTTATAATGCTTTTCTACAAAAACAATCCCCTTTTGCTGTAAAATTCCCTGTCTGAAGGGCCCCGCCATCTTTCCCCCAAAGGTGAAAAAAAAACACTGTCACGGCTAGGAAGTACAACTTAAGTTAAGAAACAGCCTTTTTAGTTATTCATTAGGACATTTAAGAATACCGACCATAAACAGAAGTATGTTTATGTACCTAAGTGAAAAAGAAACAGTTACCTTGACCCCCACCTGACCCCCACCTATCCTGTATGCAATCCCAAGTGAGGTTTCTACATAAGATATCTACATTTGAAGTAACATTACAATACCTTAATTCATAATTGAGCTGTTGAGCGTTAACCGTTTGTTTTATTTTTGGTAATGGTGACCTTGACCCCACCCACCCTATGTGCAATCCCAAGCGAGGTCTCAATATAAGGTATCTACATATGAAGTTTCATTCAAATATCTTAATTCATTCTCAAGTTATTGAGTGGAAATCCTTTTTTTATTTTTAGTAATGATGACCATGACTCCACCCACCCGATATGCAATCGCAAGCAAGGTCTAGAAAATATGGTATACTATATATGATCTTTTATTAAAATATCTGAATTTGTCTTCTAGATATTGAGCAGAATCTGTTTTTCTATTTTCAGTAACAGTGACCCTGACCCCACCCACACCATATGAAATCCCGAGCGAGGTCTTGATATAAGGTATCTATGTATGAAGTTTCATTAAAACATCTCTATTTGTTCTCTAGTTCTTGAATAGAAACCGTTTGTCTAATTTTACTTATGCTGACCTTGACCCCACCCACCCCATATGCAATCCTAAGCGAGGTCTCAATATAAGGTGTCTACATATGAAGTTTCATTAAAATATCACAATGCGTTCTAAAGTTATGTTGTGATTTGGCGCACCGACAAATGTACCGGTGTCGGTCGTGTGTGGGTGCCAGCCTAGCGGGTGCAGGTTTTAGACTGTTCCGCAGGTGACGTCAGACGGTGCGGGGGTCTGCGGACGGGCATTCGAAGGGCGACTGAAAAGCTGAACACTAGACGTTGAAATTGCTGTATATTAGATGAAGCATCAGTTTTCAGTCGAATAAACGGCATTTTGGTCGATAAGATGTTCATAAGAAACGATTTCTGCAAAATCTATTTTAATAAATATTAATGGACTTGGCCTTTAATAACTAGTTAAAATTCTAATCCAATAGTAAATGATGTATTCTCAAAATGTGGAACAATGATTATTTACATCCATAATCTTACTTCTGTGAAAAATGTTTGCGTTGCTCACTTTAGGTTCCTTGCACTGTCAACAGCGGCAGGGACACATGTTCTTCACAGTTTCATCACCCCAACCAACCAGTCCCTGACCTGAGTTTCCATTGCAACCACTTACAGATATCTTGGATGGTCACTAAGGAAAGTTACGGTTTATTCATTTTATCAAAGAGTTCACTGAAAAACGTCAACTTTTGTTTAATGTTTTAACAATCATTGAATTCATAGTCTCTTTCAATATGGAGACGGCTGTAGTGTGCGTGGGTAAGAACCAGCCGCCCGGCTAGCTCCGAAGGTAGAGTGCTGTGGTAGTGTTCCGGCAGTTGAGAGTTCGTGCCCCGCACGGTTGGACTTATCCTCCCAGGTTTACTTTACAGCTTAAAATTTCAGAATGCAATTCAAGTGTTTTTTCAGAAATAACTACAGAATACAGCTCCATGTAAAACAACGATTTCAGTGAGCTGATGGATGCTACCCAATGCGCTTTGCCAACAAATGGGAAAGCAATCAGAAGAGCTGAGTCCTGACAACAATTGTGCTCTATATATTAATTTCAGCAATCATCAAAGTGCCATAACTGTAAGACAAGAAACATGTAAATTCCACGAAAACCAACTTTTTCAAATGAAATGCACAATAATAAAAGAAAGTTTTGATGCAAGGTGCTGGTCATGCATTGTTTTTTTTAGGGCCAATTTGGGGGCAGACATTTGGCCCCATTCCCCTGCCTAAAAAGTATATTTTTCCCCTATATTAACCTTACAATTCCACTCAGAATGTAATCTTTATTTTGAAAGAAAATTGACCAAAATTGGACAAAAGTTGACAAAGATAGGGGAATTTTTGAATAAAATCCCAGCATTTTTTTATCAAACCAAGTTTTGCATAATCTAAGTTATCATTTGTAGCAAAACAAATTATTAATGTTTAATAACAAAGTAGAATATAAAATGTTATAATGCTTTTCTACAAAAACAATCCCCTTTTGCTGTAAAATTCCCTGTCTGAAGGGCCCCGCCATCTTTCCCCCAAAGGTGAAAAAAAAACACTGTCACGGCTAGGAAGTACAACTTAAGTTAAGAAACAGCCTTTTTAGTTATTCATTAGGACATTTAAGAATACCGACCATAAACAGAAGTATGTTTATGTACCTAAGTGAAAAAGAAACAGTTACCTTGACCCCCACCTGACCCCCACCTATCCTGTATGCAATCCCAAGTGAGGTTTCTACATAAGATATCTACATTTGAAGTAACATTACAATACCTTAATTCATAATTGAGCTGTTGAGCGTTAACCGTTTGTTTTATTTTTGGTAATGGTGACCTTGACCCCACCCACCCTATGTGCAATCCCAAGCGAGGTCTCAATATAAGGTATCTACATATGAAGTTTCATTCAAATATCTTAATTCATTCTCAAGTTATTGAGTGGAAATCCTTTTTTTATTTTTAGTAATGATGACCATGACTCCACCCACCCGATATGCAATCGCAAGCAAGGTCTAGAAAATATGGTATACTATATATGATCTTTTATTAAAATATCTGAATTTGTCTTCTAGATATTGAGCAGAATCTGTTTTTCTATTTTCAGTAACAGTGACCCTGACCCCACCCACACCATATGAAATCCCGAGCGAGGTCTTGATATAAGGTATCTATGTATGAAGTTTCATTAAAACATCTCTATTTGTTCTCTAGTTCTTGAATAGAAACCGTTTGTCTAATTTTACTTATGCTGACCTTGACCCCACCCACCCCATATGCAATCCTAAGCGAGGTCTCAATATAAGGTGTCTACATATGAAGTTTCATTAAAATATCACAATGCGTTCTAAAGTTATGTTGTGATTTGGCGCACCGACAAATGTACCGGTGTCGGTCGTGTGTGGGTGCCAGCCTAGCGGGTGCAGGTTTTAGACTGTTCCGCAGGTGACGTCAGACGGTGCGGGGGTCTGCGGACGGGCATTCGAAGGGCGACTGAAAAGCTGAACACTAGACGTTGAAATTGCTGTATATTAGATGAAATAAATAGTGTTATTGATCACAGAAAGTGTTATGATAACAGAAAGAAGATACTTTATTGGCGACGAGGATGGGATATATATTGCACTTGCCGCAAACCATGGGACGGACGATTCATGATTCAGTGTGACTACTGTGACGAATGGTATCACGGATCGTGTGTTGACATTTCACAGTCAGACGCACTGGATATTGACAAGTACAGTTGCACTGCATGTAAAAGACAGCGACGGGCCTAGACAGGGCATGTAAAGTTAATATTATTTGTTAGTTGCAGATATGGCGTCATCGGACAGATTCCGTGAGGAAGTAAGGAATGTGATTTGGGACCGGAAGCTGCCGAAAGATGTCGATAAGTTCACCAGGGACCTGGCATTATTATCAGGCAGAAACAAGGAAATCTGCCTCAAGTATGTTGTGGACATTGCCGACCTAGCCAGGAATTTGTTGAGAAGAACTTCTTCTCAATCGGAGAAGAAACGTTTCAGTTCATGGCTGGGGAAATACGCCAATTGCCTCGATACTTACCAGGTAATGGGACGGGACTGGATATGCGAGCATATATGGAAGTTGCCTTCCGTCACTTCGATTCCCCAGACCTTCCAACCAGAAGAGAGTCGTCGTGATGTCCGATTGGCAGAGGGTGTGGACCGCGTTATGTACATTGGAGATGAGGTTGTGACTCCAATGGAAGAAGACGAGCTTCTTCGAATCTCAGAGGGAACGGACCCAATGGACATCGGGACAGATCCTGATATTCTGTTAGCAACTCCAGGGTCATACAAGGGAAGCACCCATAGTCCCAAAGGGATAAGTCCTGGGGTCCGGAAGATGACGGTCCAGCCCTGTCAGGAGCTAGCATCCGAGTTATCGATCCGTCCCAAAGATCCAGGGGTTATGCTGCAACCATTAAGTGGGACCTACTCAATGATGCAGATGGGGAGAGCCACTAATACTCTCACCACCGGGGCCTTACGTCCCAACGAGGTTCCCGGTTCCACTGGGGGGCAGAGAGTCATAACTGAATCATCGGCAATTCCAGTCCCAGAAACTACGACAACTAGGGCTGTAATTCCTAGGAGTGACGCCGACAGAAAGGAAAAAGTCATTGGGGCGTACCGTCCCAAGGAAATAACCAAATTAACTGGGGCGTACCGTCCCACAGAAGGCGGAAAGACATCCAGTCAGAGACGAGATCAAGGTCCAAGAGGGGCGTACCGTCCCAAGGAAACACCCAACTTAACTGGGGCGTACCGTCCCAAAAGAGAGACAGCTGGTCAGAAAAGCCACCAATCCTCCATCGTCAGATCACCCCTCAAAATTACAGTGATGGAATCTCAAGACCCGGAAATCCAACAGCCGCCTCGCAAGGTTAAGAAGGTTGACACTCATCTCCTATCTAGGAGCCAGAGGAGGAAGGCACAAGCGTGTTTGGTACCACATTGCCCTGGGACTTTGTCCTACAAGAAGGTGCACGCCTTCGTCGATCACCTCCCAGGTATCTTCGAAGAAGTCCTGCCAGCTGGGGATGAGAACATCATTCGTACCCAGGTCAAGGCCTTAGAACAGGTGACACTCTGGCTGATGGGGCATTTGGCCACCCTTGGGGAACTGTTGGAGTTTGTAAGGATGCAGAAGATTTTGGGAGAAAAGGACAATGGTGAAATCTCCCCTAGACAGGAAGCCTCCATGCGACATTTCTGCATTTACCTGGGTGAGCCGGCACCAGAGCGGTTTACGCTGAACCCTCCTAATTCCATGGCTGTTTTAATACATTGGAAAGTTTTACTCTTGATCAGTGCCCGCCTTCACAAAGATGAACAAGATTTCTGGAGGAAAACGTATCCCCTTCCACAGGGTTACCGAGTCCAGAGTCTAGATGCGGAGGGGCAAGAGAGTGACAACTTTCCAGTGGCAGTGGATAGCCATTTTCATCCAGATAGGCTGGCACGCAAGGCAGCCTTGCCCGCTGATTGCCAATTCCAGGATATCTTAAATGCAGGGCCGGTGGAACCTAGCAAAAGAGTGAGTCTGGTAGCGGGTGTGGCGGTGTATTGCGACCCTATGGACTATCCTACTACCAGTATGATGAATGGGATTCCCAGCAACATTGCCTTGGCTCTAGGCATCCACCCACGACATGCGGATCGGTCGGAGCGGACTATCAATGAGTGGGTGGACCGGTTGAAAAGTCTGCTGCGGTGTAGACGGGTGGTAGCGGTAGGGGAAATCGGTCTCGACCACACTGGGCCTTCTCTGAATTGGCCTCTGCAGATGGATCTACTCCACAAGATCCTGCCACACGTGAAAAGGGAACACATCCTGGTGTTGCATTGCAGAGGGATGAGGGATAGCTGCGGAACTGAAGTCTTCCTGCTTCTCCTGGACCTCCTGAAGGGTCTTCCTCGTATTCAGAAGATCCACCTGCATTGCTTCACGGGAAATGCCTATGTTGTGTCACGTTGGCTGGAACAGTTCCCGGAGACGTGGTTCGGTTTCACTAGCACTGTGAGGATGTTTGACAGGAACCAGCACGAGGCATTGACGTCCATCCATGACAGCCGTCTTTTGTTGGAAACCGACGCTCCGTACTTTCCACTGCGAGGACAGCGTTGGTCTTCACCAAACCAGATTTATGAAGCGGCAGCCATGGTGGCAGAACATCGTCAAGTAGCTGTTGAGACAATTTTGTCGATAACGGCAGCCAATGCAAGAGAGTTGTACCAGCTCCGGGAATGAATAGATCCGACTTAGACCTGGGGCTTCAAGTCCCCAAAGTGACATTTTCTAGTTGCCAGGCTTATTCCAGTTCCCAGTGAATCCAGACCCTGACTGCAGGCCTTCATCAACAAAGTCGGGACGAGTGTTGTGATTTGGCGCACCGACAAATGTACCGGTGTCGGTCGTGTGTGGGTGCCAGCCTAGCGGGTGCAGGTTTTAGACTGTTCCACAGGTGACGTCAGACGGTGCGGGGGTCTGCGGACGGGCATTCGAAGGGCGACTGAAAAGCTGAACACTAGACGTTGAAATTGCTGTATATTAGATGAAATAAATAGTGTTATTGATCACAGAAAGTGTTATGATAACAGAAAGAAGATACTTTAGTTATTTAGCAGAAACTGTTTTTCTATTGTTTAGTAATGGTGACCTTAACCTCGATACCACCCAACCCATCAGCAATTCCAGACGAGGTCTCGATATAAGGTGTCTAAATAAGTTTCATGAAAATATCTCGATGCGTTCAAGTTATTGAGCGGAAACTTATTTGTTTTGTTACGGTGACCTTGACCTTGATCCCACCCACCCCATCACCAATCCCAATGAGGTCGCAATATAAGGTACCTACATACACATTTTCATTAAAATATCTCAATGCGTTCTTGTGTTATTGAGCGGAAACGGTTTTTCTATTTTTAGTAACAGTGACATTGACCTTGACCCCACCCACCCCATATGCAATCCCAGCGAGGCCTCGATATAAGGTATCTGTGTATGAAGTTTCATTAACATATCTCGATGCATTGTCTAGTTATTGAGCGGAACCGTTTTTCTATTTTTAGTAATGGTGACCTTGACCCCACCCTCCCCATATGCACTCCCAAGAGAGGCCTCAATACAAGGTATCTATGTATGAAGTTTCATTAAAATATCTCGATGCGTTCTCAAATTATTGAGTGGAAACCGTTTTTGCATTTATAGCACCCCATATGCAATCCCATGCAAGGTCTCGCTGTAAGGTATCTATGTATCAAGTTTCATTACAATAGCTCAATCCGTTCTTGAGTTGGAGAGCGGAAAAGAAAAGTTGTGCACTAAATACTTATTTCAGAAATCTTCCAAGTCCCATAACTCTTAGACAAATCTTTGAAATGGAATGTTCTGGTTCAGTGCACACCTCATCTGGGTAATGAAGCTTCCTGTAAAATTTCATTGAACTCCAAGCCAGTAGTTGCGAAGAAATAGACTAAACAAGAATTGTGCACTAAAAGCTTATTTCTGAAATCTTCCAAGTCCCATAACTCTAATAAAAATCACTGAAGCGGAATATCCTGTTTCAGTGCACACCTCCCCTTGGTGATGAAGCGTCCTATAAAGTTTCATTGAATTCTGACCAGTAGTTGCATAGAAATCGACCAGTCAAGAATTGTGCACTCAATGCTTTCTTTCAGAAATCTTCAAAGTCCCATAACATTGAGAAAAATCATTGAAGCTGACCCTCCTGGTTCAGTGCACACCTCTTGGTAATGAAGCTTCCCATGAAGTTTCATTGAATTCTGGTCAATAGTTGCTGCGACATACTCTGGACAATAAAACGGGACGGACGGACGGATGGACGGACAATGCGGCGACTAAATGTTCTCCTGAAAATTTTTCGGGTAGCATAAAAAATGCAAAGATTCAACTGTTGTGTGTAACTGTGATAATTATTTTAACACGGAATCAATTTATACTGATTTAAACAAATATTGGTATTTTGAATGCCGTTATGTTTCAGCCTAACAATTTTTAGCCTTTATTATACTTTTTTCTTTTTGACTACAATACATATGTAAAAATTTCGTAAAACCAATGTTCGTAAATAAAACTGAATGTACAGTGTTCCAATAAATAACTTAGCAAATGTTAATTTACATTTGAGGCGTGCCGTGGGAAAACCGGGCTTTATGCATGTGCGTATAGTGTGCGCACAGGCTAATCCAGGACGGCACTTTCCGCCTACAGTGGATTTATGTTTAGAAGACACTTCCTTGAAACAAAACATACCATAAAAGCTGAAAGTTCAGTCCGCCCAGGCTAATCCGGTACAACACTTAACGCACATGCATTAGGCCCGGTTTTCCCACGACGCGTCTCATTTTTAGATACCTTACAAAATCCAACCTTTGTTTACAAATTTCATGCCCAGCATTTCCTCGGACAACCGTTATCCACGTCCGTTCTGTCCAACAGCTGACCGCCAAATGACTGATTTCGGCGGCAAATTTCCCCGCTAGGCTTCGCACATGGCTGCACATCAACGTGCACGTGACAGCCCGAGGACGAGATTTGATTGACCTATGATGAATTGTAATCAAGTTTCCTCATGAAAAGCGGGAAAATTCTCATGTACATCTTGTGTGTCGCTGTGTATACACGTGGGAAAACCGAGCGGACTATGACATGTATATGCTGATTGCCTAATAAAGCACGCATGTGTTGTAAATGATTACACACCATTTCGTTAAATATTGTGTACACCCAACACAATGACTGTCTGAGTAGCTTTACGATGCACAGTGGTTTTACAGATAAATATCAGTCTATTCATAAATCAATAAGTGTTAATTTGCACCAGTCTCATGCTGTTCATGCATCACTGTACAACAGTAATACTCTGTTGCGTTGACATTCTTTACTGACCGCATTGACAGGATTTCTACATGCAAAAGTCATGCATGGGAATTACATTCCTTTAACTAGACACCAAATGTCTTTAACAATTTGCAAACGATCGTTACAACTAACATTGTACGTCGGTGATCACATATATGCAGTATTTATACATTTAAAACAACGTTGGATGCGATTCAACCGTAGATATATGTTCTTATTCGTTCATAAAGTTTCGTATTTTTATTTAATTTTTTTTATCTGAATTATGATGGCCAACTATTTTCTAACATTGCAATGTTACATACTGTTGTCCATTGTTATACTTTGTTATTATAAAACATACAATGAATGTGTATTTTTACTTACACGTGTAGGTTGGACATGTATTGAACAATACAAGCATTGCATTGAAACAAGCGCTCCAGTAAATGTACATAGCACACATATCGACGAATGATTTAAATATCAATCTCCCGCCGGCATTTCATCAATTTGGTGGCATGCAAATTCGGCAACAGGGCAAATATCCTTGCTTGTTTTTGTTGTACATTTGGTCTCCCTTTGACCATAAACACCTTTTTGCAAGAGCACTATTCAGTTACGAGTATCGATAGACTCTCTGTGAAACAAAACTGAGCAAAATTATAGAGACAAACGTCTATAATCAGTACAGACAAATTCAGTCATTTATATCGCAATTTATATCGCAATAATAATTAATAAGACGGCTTTTCTTGGTGGTTTTTATATTATTTGAAGCGTCATTTTGCGATTAAAACTTAGTACATTGTATTCCTTTTATGATATGCTAAAGTAGATGTGTGTCAATATCAACGAGGGACCACTATTCAATCTTCAATGACTAAGGGGCTGCGTTAGTCGGAACTCAAGAAATGAGGATGGAAATATTAATGCTTACTGTGAGAAAAAAAAATTCTCCATGACCATTGGTGGCTAGATATCGACACATAAAATGCCGATCATTCCTGTCACTCCCAGGCCGACAATGCCGCCGACACACCAAAAGACATTCTCAGCATTGACAGGACACACCAAAAGACATCACGTGTTCAGCCGAGGTATGCGTGCGGTATCTTTTCGACAATGGAAGACTTGTCTTCGAGAATGTACGAGTGTGGACGAGTTTGTACGACTGGTGAGGACATGAGCACGAGTTTCTGACGACATTTTACGAAAAACGGACGAGCAGATGTCAAAGGCAAGTCTCCCAAACTCGCCGCAAACTCGTGTTTTGTCGTAGAATGATAATAAATGCGAAACACTACGAAAACACTACGAAAAGGAAAGACATGTCTACGGAATGTGTTCGAGTGTGTTTGAGAGTGCGCGCGATTCCTTCGACATGTCTTCGACACCTGTACGGAATAAAAAGTCGCCGAGAAGTTACAACTCGCCAGAACTCGTAGCTCAAATTCGCCACAGTGTGACAGAGCCTTTAAGGTAGAACAGGTTTACATTAACCACATGCATTTGTATGTGTACAACTCCTACCTAACTGCGACAGTTTGGCAAGTACTTTACGAAAGTTTCTTTTTGGTTCAGTATATTTATTACAGATAGATACAGAAGGCGGTCACGTTGCGATCGAGAGATCGTGAGTGCGACGCCTACTCTAGAAGCGCTCTAACGACTGAACAAACTCAGTGGTGCGTGTATTTGTTCAGGGCCGGTACATCCGTAACTTTTTCAGATAATTTTTGTGTGAAATTCAATGGTTTCTGTTTTGAAAAGTGTAAACGTCTCAACAGCTAAGCACTAAACGCACAACCGACATATTTATGAAAATGTGTGTGTGTGTGTGCGTGCGTGCGTGCGAGTGTGCGTGCGTGTGTGCGTGTGAACATCACATGTAAAAAAAAAAACATTTTAGAACCACTGACCCTTGTGGAGCTCTTTAAGACGCTGTGTATTTCTGAAAGCTGGAAAGCCTGATGTGGAAAGTAGCGGCCACATGTGCTGAGGCTTCAACATAAATTTAGTTAGGCTGCCATCAAGGATCCTCCAATGAACCATTGTATTTTAGTCCGTCTAAAATCGCTGGGTATTTTGTTGATTGATTAAGGCGAAGAAGACTGAAACAGCCTGTCGTATAGGTAGAAAGTTCTTTTCTATCTGTTGTTCTTCTCCGTCAATTTTGCCGAAGCATTCTGATTGAAGCCAATTGATTTGAAGGATGCGGGTACCCGACATTGAAACCAGGGCCCGTATTCACAATGCTTATCGAAAACTTCAGAGAATTTCTGAAATTCATGAATTTCCTTAAGTGTGTGTCAGGTTCGTGTATAAGTCGCTTTACACTATAATGTTTTAAACTAGTAAACATTGCTTAGATATTTAGTTTTAAGCCCTTTTGTAAACAGAAATCATTGGATTCTTTGAAACAGAAAATACCATAAAAGCGGAAAGTGTCGTCCCGGATCAGCCTGTGCGGACTGCATAGGCTCATCCGGGAGGACACTTGACGCACATGCATTAAGCCCGGTTTTCCCACGACACGCCTCAATAATGTCATGTATAGGCATACAGCGAATGGTTACTACATCGGTTTTCAATGGTTAATCCGTTAATCAGCTAACTGACAAGCAATTTAACCTTTACGCCTTTGACATTTATATCAATTTGATCAGCTGATATATTGGAATTCCGTTTAACACCGCCAACACAATACAATTAAAACAATGGGAGGTATTAAAGGGAGGTATTCGAAGATTTTCATATTTTTGACAAATGGGTTAAAATGCCTTATCTGCAAACTAATATATATCCTAAATATTATATCGATAAAAGCAGAAAAAGTGCTTCTGTCAGTGCTCATACATCGACTTCCGGTTCAAAAGCTCTTCTCTCTAACCACTAGGCCAGAGGGTCTTGGTATTAACGTGTATTTTAACGATATAAACGTGATACACGTGCTTTTAAAATATCGACGAAAACGGTTGGCACACGCGTTATAATTGTATCCATTATAATGTATCTTTATTCATAAATAACGTATTATTCCCAATATATTCCTATGTCCGGAATGTTATATTTGGTTCTTTATGTATAACTAATGTACTATATTTTGGAATCTGTGATAAAAACATTTTAGAAAACGGCAATTCTTCAGTCTGTGAATAAGTCTTTTTAATGGCCATGATATAGTTTCGGAATGTGAGTGCTCTGCATAGAGACACGTGGCAGAGTGCGAAAAGAGGCTTATATTTCTGTTGACCACAGCAATCAACGATTTTGTCATTCTATCCATGCTAGATTTCATGAAATATTTAAATAAAACAACGCGGTGTAATCTAATACAAACGAAATTCACAATTTTCAACGCGCATAAAAACATTTACTTACATTAATTTAACTAAAAGGCTGGGTTACTCGTATGTAAAACCTCAATGCATAAGTTTCGTAATTGTAATTGGTAACATGTGTTTTACCGTTAATGGATTGCCATAAGCAACAATGTGTTTCCTGTTATGTTTTTTTATATTGAAATGCTTGTCTGTCATTTTCTTGATTGCATTAGGATGTTCAACAGCTTTATTTATACCTCTTTTAAAGTTCCAGCAAAATATTATTATGAAAGGAACGTCCGACTATTACAATTAATATAGTGTAATGATCGGGGATTTTTTGTGCTGTGCTAGATTAATATTTTTATCCTAACATTACACCATGATTGACTCGTTGTTCAGGTTTTCTAATCCTAATCCTGATCAATAAACTTATTAATACTACTACCTAGTATTCTCCATATACTCCATTAGCAAACCCAACCTTTCCACAACTTGACACAGGTCTTCACTGGCCTCCCGTCATTTGCTAGAGTGATTTACACAAAGTGGCTTTCCGATTTGAAAACTAAATTAATAGATTAGCTTTCAAAGAGACCTATTTACAGATAGATTTACGATTTGCCAAATTCCAAATGTTTTGTTTTGCCACAGAATCCACAAATAAACGAATATTGTATATAAACGAGCGAAACAGCACTAATGGCATGAAAGTACATTGGAACTTACGTTTCGGAAAAGAGACAATCTCATTAAAACTATCTCCAGTCTGACGCTACTATATTATCCGTTGACAGGATCTCATGACTTCGCATTAGGGGTCACGTTCAGATGACCTTTTCAGGAGCCAATCAAACTGTCGCCTTCAAAATGTTGTGGTATAACTTCATATATAAACTACAAATACTATGAACGAAATTAACGTGAACTTTGGATGTTTACTCGCCTAAGGTACCACTATATCCATTGTTATACACGTGAACATTATCTGTAAATGATTTATTCCCGATGATCAGTGTTACCCCCATATACTTTTAGTCTTTTTGCAAATAGGCAGCTTTTCGATAATTATTGCGGTTTACGGTAGTTAGGTTGACTTACGGTTCATCATGTGACTTCCGCTTCCGTTTTTTTTCCTGCTGTTTTGTAACTTATTATTTTCATAACTATTGAATCTAATTGAATCTTTAAAATATAATTGTCATCAGCAACTAACCAGAACCTTCAGTAACCACACAAGCATCATTTAAATTGGAAAGACAGATTGAGAGTGTTAGCAGCCTATGCTTCACTGAAGATCTTAGACTTCCATCTTTCCTGGGTGTTTGTACATATACACGAATAAACCAGTCAACATAGTTGAAAAGATTCATTTTTAAATATTGCGGAACTCACGAAATGTTATATTGGAGCCCCCAGTGAGGATCGAACTCACGACCCCTGGTTTACAAAACCAGTGCTCTAACCACTGAGCTATTGATGGGACTGTGTAAGGAATTGGGAATTCGACATCCCGAGGAGCTGTCGCTCATGAGACGCATGGACAAGGAAGACTTAAAAAAGAACATTCAAGAAAAGTTAAACCCGAAGGACAAGAAGAAGAAAAGAGACAAATACGAGGATGGTTTGGGTGTGAATGGAAATGGATCGTTACATCACAATTCTAACAACAGCCTCGACAGATTGAGTCCGTACAATAGGAGTCCAATGGGACCTTCACCCTCGAACACGCTGCAACTCTCACACGACTCGCCCAGCAACCCCGGCAGCCCCTACAACACCCTGTCCCCTAATGGTAACCTCAATTTGATGAACGGCACCATGTCCCCTGGGTCCATGTACAGCCTCTCGTTTGAGAATGCACTCGAGACCTCGCTCGTTCACAGCTCGCCAATTGCCACGAAGGAAGCGCTGGTGTACCTGGCACGGCCCGAAAAATTTTGTGGAGAAGGCACGGATAAATTTTGCGTGGCTGGACTCCTCCCGGTCCCTTATGGAGCAGGGCCTCAGGGACAACGACACCTGCCTGCTGAAATTCAAGTTCTACAACTACTATGACCTCAACCCCAAGTATGACGCAGTACGCATTAACCAGCTATACGAGCAGAGCAAGTGGGCAATCATCTCGGAGGAAATCGACTGCACGGAGGAAGAAGCCATGATGTTTGGAGCGCTTCAGGTCCAGATCCAGCTGCAGTCCGGTTTCTCCGGTAACGACACTGTCGACTCTATGCCAGACGAGGGTCGTGATGACATAGATGCAGCGCTAAGCAACCTGCAGGAGTCGATGGTGGGAAGCTCCATATCGTCTCCTAGCGATATCACGAAAGTTCCCGAGTTGGCAGACTCTGTCAAGTTTTTAAAACCAATGAGGTTCACATTGAAGAGCTACAAGCGTTACTGGTGCACGTTTCGAGACACGCATGTGGCGTTCTACAAGTCTCGCGAGGAAGCAAATGGAGCCCCCAGTGAGTTGCCGTAGGAATCGTTTGGACGTCCGTATTGGGGTTCCGTGTGCGCGCCTGTGGGTGACATCATCTGTTGTCTTGGACCATCGGGGATTCATCACCAAAGGAGTCGTCGTCATACGGGATCAACAAACATTACATCAACGGACATTAGTGATACAGTGACTAGAGACTTGTTTTACCTGTATTTAAATCTGTGACCCCCTGTGTTTGCTGTATTCAAGGTGTGGTAAGTGAAAATAATAAAAAAATAAATACATAAATAAAATTGATGTGTGCTATTGTAATTGGGAAGAGATTATTTTTGTAAGAAATATTTAAAATGGTCACATTTCACTATTGGTAATGGTTCTATTTAACTGAACATTCCCTACCTTTGCATGCATACTAATTTATGTTTGGTACTTGGGTTTTAAAGAATTTTATTGCACTTTTATTGTATAGACTCAATAACAGCCATAATCTGTATCTGTCTTTCTGTATGTAATTTCTATTCAGTGATTTCAAGGTCGATTTCTTCAATTTAATTCATGGATTTGGGTTAGGTGTGATAATCCTGTGATTTTCTGGATTTTATTGGTATTGTCTGATTAATAGGATTAGTGTGCAATTTTGATTTGGTTGGTGGTTTTCACTATTGAGATCCCTTCCAATGAAGCTATAGTTGATTTCACTGTGCTTGTTCCAATTTTTTTTTCCAGAGATTTCATTATATTGCCAAATAAGTTTCTTGCTTATATTTCAGCGTTATAGTTATTTATATGAATATTCCATTTCAATATTTGAGATAATTTCATATAATTATAAATTATTACACATTTGTTATTTTGACTTTGCATTTCAGACTTAAGGAAACTGCATCCGGATTTTCCAGTAATTATTTAATATATTTATAAATTTCAGAAAACTCTTTTGGACTGATTATGATTTTAAGGACATGTATTAATTTGTGCCATTTTGTCTTCTCACTTGAAAAGGAGACACAAAATAATACTTTGACAGATTGACACATTAATATTACGCTTTGATTTAGTATTTATTGTAATTTATGTTAGACTTAAAGGTACACTACTTTGATTAATTAAAGGTGCATCCTTTTGTTTTGAATGATAAATTAAAGGGGCACCACACTTGGTATACAGCTGTATTTTGTATGTTATTGTATTAAAGGGACACTGTCAATTGTTATTTTAATTAAAGGGACACTATAAGACTTCAGTGTTTTGATTAAAGGGACACACCTTGATTTGTGTTGTTAATTAAAAGGATAGTATCACACTTAGAAGTAATTATATTGTTTAATTAATTACAATACATTGAATTACTAGTACTTTATTTTCTTTTGACATTTGAATTTTTGTGTGTGTGTCATACATGTTCATTTTTCTCTGGCAATTATTTTGTGTGATGGTTGGGTTCGTGTAGTTAGTTAATTGATTCTTATTTATATGTAGGAGGTAGTTGAGTAGGCGTTAGTTAGTTTAGTTAGTGTATGGTGCGCACCACTAGATTATTTAGTTACCATTGTAATTGAGTTCTGTTTAGTGTTGTGTTCTATAGTTAGTTAGGAACCCAATCCATTACTTTTGATTTCTTATATTTTTGTAAGGCATTTAGTGTTTTTAAGAATATTTTTGGCTGTTTTTGTGCATGAAAATGTAATTATTTTCTTTTGATATTTTGTGTTTGTGTTTTAGTTTATTATATTTTATTCCAAGTTGTGACATTGTGTGAAATATGGCATCAGAAGAGGAAAAGAAATTGCTTGAGTTATTCAAGGAAGTGGGAGTTCCACCTCTTAAGGATGCAGAAGATCTCAAAAAGTTTATGACACCATATGGAGAGACGAAAGTAAAGGAGGAGAATGTAGAAAATGAGCCCTCCGTAAAACAAAAGACGCAGGTCAACGTACCACGGATAAGCATATTTTACGGAGAAGAGGGAAAAGGTGAAGTTACGTACCAGACTTGGGTCTATGAGGTTAGATGCCTGCTTCGAGAGAAGTCATACAACAATGAGACCATTTTACTTGGAATTCATCGCTCTTGTAAAGGAGAAGCAGCTAACATACTTCGAAGACTTGGAACAAATGCCAACATATTTGAGATATTAGACAAATTTGAATGCACATACGGCGACATTGAGACAAACGAATCAATTCTACGGAAGTTCTACGCCTGCAAACAGGAAAAGGGAGAGAACCTTACACAATATTGTGCCAAACTGGAAAATATTTTTGCTCAAGCAGTTGAAATGAAAGCTATATCAAGAAATTCTGTACAAGAATCTCAGAGGAATGATGAGAAAAAAATCGAGGATAGTGAAGAAGACAATGAAGTCGAAGAAGATGGCGCTAACGAGGTAAGCAATACTGAATACAGCAGTAGACAAGAAGGCCTTAGAAGATCGTCTAGGGTTCGAAAGAAACCGAATTGGTTTGGAGACTACCATGTATATCAACAAACAGCAAGTGACAAGGACGCTGTAGATAAACTGTTAAAACTTCATATGGAGCAAGTCAATCTCACAGCAAAGTTAATTTCTTCTGTTATAAATAAGTAGATGTGTGTATACATGTGTTTTAGTTTTTATCTAGTTTTATGTTGGTCATGCTGTGTACTATAAGTTTTTGACTTGCCAGATATATGTATTCTTGATACCATCATATATGACTGTATTTTGTTTCAGTTATAATTTTGATTTTTTTCAGGCAGGGGAGGGGCAACAAGAACTTGTTTGTACATACATATTTTAAGTAAAAAAAATATTTTAAAAAAAATGAATGAATGCATGTGTAATTAGTTTGTACATAATTTGATTCTCTTCAGATCTGTATCTAAGAAAAAAAAAATTATGAATTTATTTCATGTTCAGAATTATCGTTGATGCAGATATACGTTTATATTTATTAAAATTTTATTCTACTATAGTTTAGCCATGGGACCTTTAAGTTATCGTCGAGGTTCGGTCTGGGGAGTATTGTTCTTTGTGTGTTTCTATTTCTGGTTTGCCTTGGGTATTGCTTCAGAGAAAGCTTTGGTCTCTGTTACTGCTCAGGTGTGTTGAATTGTTTTGATATTGTCTCAGGTTTTAAGTCGGGACGACTTTTCTCGAAGAGGGGGAGTGTGTTACCCCAATATACTTTTAGTCTTGTTGCAAATAGGCAGCTTTTCGATAATTATTGCGGTTTACGGTAGTTAGGTTGACTTACGGTTGATCATGTGACTTCCGCTTCTGTTTTTTTCCTGCTGTTTTGCAACTTATTATTTTCATAACTATTGAATCTAATTGAATCTTTAAAATATAATTGTCATCAACAACTAACCAGAACCTTCAGTAACCACACAAGCATCATTTAAATTGGAAAGACAGATTGAGAGTGTTAGCAGCCTATGCTTCACTGAAGATCTTAGACTTCCATCTTTCCTGGGTGTTTGTACATATACACGAATAAACCAGTCAACATAGTTGAAAAGATTCATTTTTAAATATTGCGGAACTCACGAAATGTTATATCAGCTGGAAATACATCACATTTCTGAAAACGTGGCCAAACATTGCTGTGCAAAAGGCAATTTAATTGGGCGCAGCAGATCTGATATTTTATTGTTCGGAAGGTCATTTAAGGATTGAAATTAATTTTGGTTGCGTTCATGCGATTATGAACGCAATGGTCAAATTGGCAAATCCAGGCTAGCGCGCATCATGGATTTGCCAGTTTGACCATTGCGTTCATAATCGCATGAACGCAACCAAAATTAATTTCAATCCTTAATTAAATGCTTTAGAAAGATTAATATAAAATATTGGTACTTTGTTAGCAAGACAGTAAATCCACATCATGAATACTTCTATACCACAGTTGAGTTCTGACACTTTAAAAACACACAATTCCTAGGCTGAGATTTAAACAGATCCTGGATAATCCTGTTTTATTTTTAACACAACAGATGGAGACTTACATGCTTTTAAATGCTTTAAATCCACACCATATATCCAAATTTTCACTGAGCAAGAAAAATGCAAAACAATCCACAAATGACATCACTAAACAAGCGATGACGTGTAAGCTATGTCATCGATCAATAGCATCCACACGGGCGTATCTAAGCTCTTGTCTTTGCCTGGGCATAACTTGTATTAGAAAGGATAACATTTTAATATAAATCTCAAAATGCATTTTTTATTATTAGATCTATTACATGTTAAACAATTCATCATTATTAACTGTGATATAAATGCACAATAAATTAGACGATCTAAATGCATCTAGCAAATAGACACATCAGTGTGAAATCATATCCATTTTAAAGCCACGTTCCTGAACCGATTATACGTCATGGAGATTTTCTGTGGTCGCTTCTAAGAAAAGTAATGGTTACCTAAAATACCATAACATGTACATATTACTTGCTAGCGAAATGGCTTTGTTTAATAATAACTCTTGTAGACCTTGCATGATAGAATACTATCAAGCAAAAGTGAAAAAAATGTCATATTGATTTTTGTAGAGGAAGAACTTGAACGAAATGTACATGTATATTAATTATAAAAACATTTAATCAAACGTCAACAATAAATGCAAAAAAAGAGTAACATTGAACAGTATAAGACATCTTAGTTCATGTAAATATTGTTGTCGAAATATAATTTGCATAAAAATAGGACACACAGATATTACTACGCCGGTGATAAGGCATTGCGTTCATACGATTATGAATGCATACCCCTTCCATATTAAAATGCCTATGCAATGTAAATATTTGAACGTGACCTGTTATACGATGTCCTCAGATCCTAACAATGTTAGGATCTGAATTTAATGAGATTGGAAAAGGAGTAGTCATCAACGCCGAGCTGCTGACACTGAATGTAGACATAGCCACTTTGCAAGCAACACCCCTAGCTGGATCTGGATCTCTGAAAGAGAAGGACTACACGTACCTTCTTCTGACCAGAAAAGAGCACCGAGGACCGCAGAGAACGGAGTAGGGTTTGCAGTCAGAAACAGCTTGCTGAAGATGGTCGAACTAGAGATGACAAGGGATCAGAACGGCTGCTGACTCTCCACCTCCATACCTCTGAGGGACCAGTTACACTCATCAGCCTATGCCCCAACCTTGACCTCTGATGCTAAAGACGGGTTCTAGAACAACCTCAACGACTCCATCAAGAACATCCACAGCAGCGAACACCTCAGAACAACCCAGATTAGACGCAGACCTTGACTCTTGGCCATCCTGTTGGGGTTCTTTTGGAGTTGGCAAAATCAACGAGAACGGACAGCGCCTGTTCGAGCTTTGCTCTTATCATGGCCTCTGTATGACCAATTCCTATTTCAAGACGAAACCACAACACAGAGTGTCATGGCGCCACCCTCGACCAAAGCACTGGCACCAGCTCGACATGGTCATCGTCAGACGTACAAGTCTAAAGCATGTGCTCGTCACCAGCTCATACCACAATGCTGACTGTGACTCCGACCACTCATTGGTATACTACAAGATCAAACTGCTACCAAAGAACCACTTCATCGCTCCAAACAAGAACCCTTGCACTGACACGACCAAGATCCAACATTCAGAAAAGCTTAAGGAATTCACGAGGTCTCTTGAGGATGCTCTGTCTGCAGGCTACCTATGCAACACCGCGTCCGAGTCATGGAACCACGTTTGTGAAGCAATTCAGCGCTTGCTACCTTTGGAGAAAAACTTCGAAGAACTGCAAATGGTTTGCGGTGTTGACCCCTGTTATTGGAGCAAAACGTGCTGCCCTTGCTGAATACAAGAGTTCACCAAGTCAGGAGTCCGTCCAAGCACTCAGATCAGCCAGGAGCAAAGTACAGCAGACAGCAAGATGAGAATGAAGCAGCAACAGGCAACATCTGGGGCGTGTACGAGCTCACAAACTCAGAGCAAAACAGCACCTCTGAAACCAGCAGCAGAACAGTGATCATCGACAAAGCTAAGCAGATGGGGAGATGGGTGGAACACTATTCAGAGCTCTACTCATGAGAGAACGTCGTTGGCACCTCAGCACTGGACGCTGAACCAACACATGATGAACTCAGCAAGGCTATCAACAGCTTAGCCTGCGGAAAAGTTCCTGGAAATGATGGCATCCCCCAGTCCTGATCAGGCACTGTAAAACCACACTCCTGCAGACTCAGCACGACATCCTCTGCACGACATCCTCTGTCAGTGTTGGAGTGAAGACATGAGAGCCGCCAAGATCGTCACGTTGTACAAGAACAGAGCTGATAGCAGCGACTGCAACAACTACAGAGACATCTCCCATTGGGCATCGTGGGAAAACTGCATGCTAGGGTCCTGTTAAAGGTCTTCAACAGTTGGCAGAACGCGTCTACGGAGAGTCCCAATGTGGCTTTTGCGTTCTACAGTGGATCTTCTCCCTACGCCAACTACAGCAAAAGTGCATGGAACAGCTGAAGCCCCTCTACATAGCCTTTATAGACCTGACCACGGGCTTTGACCTGGTTAGCCGGGATGGGCTCTTCAGCATCCTCCTGAATATCGAATGCTCCCCCCCCCCCCCCCCCGACGCTTCACAGCATGATCAGATCTTTCCATGACGGTAGGAAGGCACAGGCTAATCCGGGACGGCACTTTCAGCCTACAGTGGATTTATGTTTAGAAGAGTCTTCCTTGAAACAGAAAATACCATTAAAGCGGAAAGTGCCGTCCTGGATTAGCCTTTGCGGACTGCACATGCTAATCCGGGACGACACTTTACGCACATGCATTAAGTCCGGTTTTCCCACGACGCGCCTCATATATACCTTTATTTGTGGATGGTATTGATTTCTTTTATAAATTATTTATGTACATTATTATAAAGATGTCAGAAGCAATACACCATTGGCACTAGATACCACATAAAAGGCGTTAATATTTTTCAAATAAATATGATTTGAAGTCGAAATTCAAGTCAAATCAGTGATTACTTTCCAGTTTAAACAGCTTTGTCTCAATAATTAGTTTAGTTCCCAAAAATAGCAATCGGCAAACTGTTTGTTCAGTGTTCCATTATCAACCACACCAAATATCATATTGATTTATGGAGAGTAAGTTGGTTCCTTGTTCCTAGTTCCTGTTTCCTGATTCGAATAAGGAAACAGGAACTGGTTCCTTATTCCTTATTCAAGCTAAACATATTTGATATAAGCTTTTTATGCCCCCCCCCCCCTTCGAAGAAGGCGGCATATAGCAGTCGTACTGTCCGTCTGTGCGTCTGTCCGTCTATCCGAAGCATTCTTGTCTTTGCTATAACTTTGTCATTTATTGATGGATTTTGAAATAACTTGGCACAAATGTCAACCATCATAAGGCGACTTGTCGCGTATAACACCCGTCTCCCTACCTCAAAGGTCAAGGTCACACTTAGAGGTCAAAGGTCAAAGTGGAGTTTTGAGACAAAAATTCTTGTATTTCCTATAACTTGGCCATTTATTGATGGATTTTGAAATAACTTGGCACAAATGGTAACCATCATAAGACGACGTGTCGCGTGTAACACCCATCTCCCTACCTCAAATCTAAAGGTCACACTTAGAGGTCAAAGGTCAAAGTGGAGTTTTCAGACAAAAGTGGAATGAGGGGCATCTGTGCCCTATGGACTAGTTCCTTATTCCTTATTTAAACCGAATAAGCAACTGTTGCTTTGTAACTAAATGACCTAATAGTACCCTATTAATACGAAAGATACATCTAATTGACAAGTAGAATTTTAAAGTAACTCGAATACATTTACTTTATGTATTACGATAAATGTTCATGTTTCTTCTACGCGCTTGAATAGGATTTCTTGTTCAAACCGAACTGGCATATTCTACTTTGAATATTAACTTCACATCAACCAAACTTAAAACCTATAAAATTATGTTTCATGTAATTAAAAAATGACATAAAAATGCATTCTAGCACATTTCTACTTAATTGTTTTTATTTATACTCCAGTTCCTTTTTCGCGGCTTAATAAGGAAAAAGGGAACCAGTTCCTTATTCCTTATTCAAGCCGAATAAGGAACTGACATTTTCTTACATAAAAATAAATTAAACTGAACCAAATATATAATGAAAACCATTGTATTTGAATGTTGGATATTAAAAATAGTTATTGCATTACATTTCTACTTAGTTTTTTTTAATGATAACCCAGTTCCTTTTTCGAGGCTGAATAAGGAAAAAGGAACCAGTTCCTGTTTCCTTATTAAAGCCGAATAAGGAACTGGCATTTTCTTACTTAAAAAATACATTAAAATGAACCAAAGAGTACTACATATCAATGAAAATCATTGCATATGTAGGTTGGATATTACAAATATTTATTGCATTACATTTTTAATTAGTTTTATTTAATGATAACCCAGTTCCTTTTTCGCGGCTGAATAAGGAAACGGGAACCAGTTCCTGTTTCCTTATTCAAGCCGAATAAGGAACTGGCATTTTCTTACATAAAAATAAATTAAAATGAACCAAAGTGTACCACATATAAATGAAAATCATTGTATATGTAGGTTGGATACTAAAAATATTTAATACATTACATTTTTAATTAGTTTTATTTAATGATAACCCAGTTCCTTTTTCGCGGCTGAATAAGGCAACAGGAACCAGTTCCTGTTTCCTTATTCAAGCCGAATAAGGAACTGGCATTTTCTTACTTAAAAAATAAATTAAAATGAACCAAAGAGTACTACATATCAAAGAAAATCATTGTATATGTAGGTTGGATATTAAAAATATTAATTGCATTACATTTCTACTTAGTTTTATTTCATGGTAACCCAGTTCCTTTTTCGCGGCTGAATAAGGAAACAGGAACCAGTTCCTGTTTCCTTATTCAAGTTGAATAAGGAACTGGCATTTTCTTACATAAAAATAAATTAAAATGAACCAAAGTGTACATCATATCAATGAAAATCATTGTATATGTAGGTTGGATATTAAAAATATTTATTACATTACATTTTTAATTAGTTTTATTTAATGATAACCCAGTTCCTTTTTCGCGGCTGAATAAGGAAACAGGAACCAGTTCCTGTTTCCTTATTCAAGCCGAATAAGGAACTGGCATTTTCTTACATAAAAATAAATTAAAATGAACCAAAGTGTACCACATATAAATGAAAATCATTGTATATGTAGGTTGGATACTAAAAATATTTAATACATTACATTTTTAATTAGTTTTATTTAATGATAACCCAGTTCCTTTTTCGCGGCTGAATAAGGCAACAGGAACCAGTTCCTGTTTCCTTATTCAAGCCGAATAAGGAACTGGCATTTTCTTACTTAAAAAATAAATTAAAATGAACCAAAGAGTACTACATATCAAAGAAAATCATTGTATATGTAGGTTGGATATTAAAAATATTAATGGCATTACATTTCTACTTAGTTTTATTTCATGGTAACCCAGTTCCTTTTTCGCGGCTGAATAAGGAAACAGGAACCAGTTCCTGTTTCCTTATTCAAGTTGAATAAGGAACTGGCATTTTCTTACATAAAAATAAATTAAAATGAACCAAAGTGTACATCATATCAATGAAAATCATTGTATATGTAGGTTGGATATTAAAAATATTTATTACATTACATTTTTAATTAGTTTTATTTAATGATAACCCAGTTCCTTTTTCGCGGCTGAATAAGGAAACAGGAACCAGTTCCTGTTTCCTTATTCAAGCCGAATAAGGAACTGGCATTTTCTTACATAAAAATAAATTAAAATGAACCAAAGTGTACCACATATAAATGAAAATCATTGTATATGTAGGTTGGATACTAAAAATATTTAATACATTACATTTTTAATTAGTTTTATTTAATGATAACCCAGTTCCTTTTTCGCGGCTGAATAAGGAAACAGGAACCAGTTCCTGTTTCCTTATTCAAGCCGAATAAGGAACTGGCATTTTCTTACTTAAAAAATACATTAAAATGAACCAAAGAGTACTACATATCAATGAAAATCATTGTATATGTAGGTTGGATATTAAAAATATTAATTGCATTACATTTCTACTTAGTTTTATTTCATGGTAACCCAGTTCCTTTTTCGCGGCTGAATAAGGAAACGGGAACCAGTTCCTGTTTCCTTATTCAAGCCGAATAAGGAACTGGCATTTTCTTAAATAAAAATACATTAAGATGAACCAAAGTGTTCCACATATAAATGAAAATCATTGTATATGTAGGTTGGATACTAAACATATTTATTACATTACATTTTTAATTTGTTTTATTTAATGATAACCCAGTTCCTTTTTCGCGGCTGAATAAGGAAACAGGAACCAGTTCCTGTTTCCTTATTCAAGCCGAATAAGGAACTGGCATTTTCTTACTTAAAAAATAAATTAAAATGAACCAAAGAGTACTACATATAAATGAAAATCATTGTACATGTAGGTTGGATATTAAAAATATTAATTGCATTACATTTCTACTTAGTTTTATTTCATGGTAACCCAGTTCCTTTTTCGCGGCTGAATAAGGAAACGGGAACCAGTTCCTGTTTCCTTATTCAAGTTGAATAAGGAACTGGCATTTTCTTACATAAAAATAAATTAAAATGAACCAAAGTGTACATCATATAAATGAAAATCATTGTATATGTAGGTTGGATACTAAAAATATGTATTACATTACATTTTTAATTAGTTTTATTTAATGATAACCCAGTTCCTTTTTCTCGGCTGAATAAGGAAACAGGACCAGTTCCTGTTTCCTTATTCAAGCCGACTAAGGAACTGGCATTTTCTTACATAAAAAATATATTAAAAGGTCGCCGGATGTACCGTTGGCCTGCACGAGCGAGAAAACGCGTTTTCGGACTTAGAAAATCTATGAAGAAAACACGCAATTACAGCGCGTATGCGCATAGGTTTTTGATTTGAAAAAATAATAAAATGTTGGAGCATCTCGATGAAACTTTCCAGTCTACTAGAGGCACATCGGCCGCTGCTTCCGGTGCAGTATCGCCGTTATGGTGACAGGTTGAAATCGCAGTGCATCCTAAATCATATCCCTTCGTAACTGTTTACGTATAAGAACAGAATGAGATATCTAAGACATGTCTAGTATTCAGCTATCGGATAATCTTGAGCAAAAGTTATGGTCAGATAACAATTTAAGACTATATCAGAGATCAAAACATAAAAAAACTAACATTGAACATAGCCAATAATAACGAATATAAAGCTGCGCTATGCTAGAAGTCCATGATCCGAATTTAATCGTCCGAAATTAAGGCCTCCGAATCAGGAACTGGCCACAGTTCCTTATTCGGTAGCCTTTATTTCGGACCAACACTTTCGGATATTAAATTTTTAGAGGTTGTGTGTGTTATTAAGCTTATCTATGCAATATGGCTGTGTTCTGTCACATTTCTACTATATATTTTATTTAACATGAAACACTGAAAACAAGTATTATGATGACGATAATAATATTAATTATAATAATTGTGTCATTTAGCTGCAAACATTGCATGCGTAAATGCGTAGATTGTTTCCGAAGATATACCTGAAAAAATAACATTCGGTCTTACTTCAGCTACGCATCTAATAACAAATAAAACAGTTGTTGCTGCCTCATGTTCTAGTCCTTGCATGAACAATCCTTCATCCTTAAATTTGTTTTTCAACACTTTCCATATTTATCATGTATAGTTCTTATCTCTGGCATATTCTATGAAAACGTATTTTTAAAACACTGCCATTTATTGTGTAAATATTACTCCAAGGAGAGAAACTATATAAGAATTATTTCTTTCGTTTCAATCCTTTTCTAACAATGACTGTATTGTGCATGTTTGAACTGGGTTATCATTAAATAAAACTAATTAAAAATGTAATGTATTAAAATATTTTTTGTATCCAACCTACATATACAATGATTTTCATTTATATGTGGTACACTTTGGTTCATTTTAATTTATTTTTATGTAAGAAAATGCCAGTTCCTTATTCGGCTTGAATAAGGAAACAGGAACTGGTTCCCGTTTCCTTATTCAGCCGCGAAAAAGGAACTGGGTTATCATTAAATAAAACTAATTAAAAATGTAATGTAATAAATATTTTTAATATCCAACCTACATATACAATGATTTTCATTGATATGATGTACACTTTGGTTCATTTTAATTTATTTTTATGTAAGAAAATGCCAGTTCCTTATTCAACTTGAATAAGGAAACAGGAACTGGTTCCTGTTTCCTTATTCAGCCGCGAAAAAGGAACTGGGTTACCATGAAATAAAACTAAGTAGAAATGTAATGCAATTAATATTTTTAATATCCAACCTACATATACAATGATTTTCTTTGATATGTAGTACTCTTTGGTTCATTTTAATTTATTTTTTAAGTAAGAAAATGCCAGTTCCTTATTCGGCTTGAATAAGGAAACAGGAACTGGTTCCTGTTGCCTTATTCAGCCGCGAAAAAGGAACTGGGTTATCATTAAATAAAACTAATTAAAAATGTAATGTATTAAATATTTTTAGTATCCAACCTACATATACAATGATTTTCATTTATATGTGGTACACTTTGGTTCATTTTAATTTATTTTTTATGTAAGAAAATGCCAGTTCCTTATTCGGCTTGAATAAGGAAACAGGAACTGGTTCCCGTTTCCTTATTCAGCCGCGAAAAAGGAACTGGGTTATCATTAAATAAAACTAATTAAAAATGTAATGCAATAAATATTTGTAATATCCAACCTACATATGCAATGATTTTCATTGATATGTAGTACTCTTTGGTTCATTTTAATGTATTTTTTAAGTAAGAAAATGCCAGTTCCTTATTCGGCTTTAATAAGGAAACAGGAACTGGTTCCTTTTTCCTTATTCAGCCTCGAAAAAGGAACTGGGTTATCATTAAAAAAAACTAAGTAGAAATGTAATGCAATAACTATTTTTAATATCCAACATTCAAATACAATGGTTTTCATTATATATTTGGTTCAGTTTAATTTATTTTTATGTAAGAAAATGTCAGTTCCTTATTCGGCTTGAATAAGGAATAAGGAACTGGTTCCCTTTTTCCTTATTAAGCCGCGAAAAAGGAACTGGAGTATAAATAAAAACAATTAAGTAGAAATGTGCTAGAATGCATTTTTATGTCATTTTTTAATTACATGAAACATAATTTTATAGGTTTTAAGTTTGGTTGATGTGAAGTTAATATTCAAAGTAGAATATGCCAGTTCGGTTTGAACAAGAAATCCTATTCAAGCGCGTAGAAGAAACATGAACATTTATCGTAATACATAAAGTAAATGTATTCGAGTTACTTTAAAATTCTACTTGTCAATTAGATGTATCTTTCGTATTAATAGGGTACTATTAGGTCATTTAGTTACAAAGCAACAGTTGCTTATTCGGTTTAAATAAGGAATAAGGAACTAGTCCATAGGGCACAGATGCCCCCTCATTCCACTTTTGTCTGAAAACTCCACTTTGACCTTTGACCTCTAAGTGTGACCTTTAGATTTGAGGTAGGGAGATGGGTGTTACACGCGACACGTCGTCTTATGATGGTTACCATTTGTGCCAAGTTATTTCAAAATCCATCAATAAATGGCCAAGTTATAGGAAATACAAGAATTTTTGTCTCAAAACTCCACTTTGACCTTTGACCTCTAAGTGTGACCTTGACCTTTGAGGTAGGGAGACGGGTGTTACACGCGACAAGTCGCCTTATGATGGTTGACATTTGTGCCAAGTTATTTCAAAATCCATCAATAAATGACAAAGTTATAGCAAAGACAAGAATGCTTCGGATAGACGGACAGACGCACAGACGGACAGTACGACTGCTATATGCCGCCTTCTTCGAAGGGGGGGGGGGGGGCATAAAAAGCTTATATCAAATATGTTTAGCTTGAATAAGGAATAAGGAACCAGTTCCTGTTTCCTTATTCGAATCAGGAAACAGGAACTAGGAACAAGGAACCAACTTACTCTCCATTATTGATTTATGTATTTATAAAAAAAAATAACGTGATAAAAGTAGAGGGGTGTCCACAACGTTGGTTTCAATTCCTGGCGATTTCATATATTTCCCGGAATCATATGTCAGCGAAATTGACACAACGTCGGTATCACTTGTCGTATTATTGACGACGCATTCATGCGATCGGGTATCTTTTACAATATTTCGTGTAAAAAAACACATGTTAATCTGTTTGTCCCTAAGTTCGTTTCGATGAAGAAAAAAAAACACAGTGCATAGAACATTTGTAGAATATTGATGAGCATGACTGTGGACGTGTGCGTTATTTAATGACATTGACTTCGAAACGAGACCACTTAAAACAAAGGCATATTACTGCTAAAACAGGTGCATGACATACAGATGAACCAACATGCCTTTAGAATATAATACGGTGTAGTATTAATTTATTCCGTGAAACAAAGTGCATTCGATGATGGTGATGATGATTATGATGATGATGATGATGATAATGTGATAAGATTTATCATATATCTTCGATACGGATCATTGCAGACCCACAGACAACATAAAGGGGTTATAACTGCACAATAAAAGTTTACGCCCCCCCCCCCAACCCGAAATCCTCGAGCCGCCCCTACCAAGGACATCTACGGTGAAATCGCATCCGGCAAACGACAAAAAGACGCCCCAGCGGAGATGTAAAGATGTCTGCAAGCGCGACATGAAAGCTCTGGACATCAAGACAGAGGTCAGGGAGGACACCGCAGCAAACCGCAGCAGCTGGCTCTGCTTGCTCAAGAAACAGCTAAAGACAGGTGAGGAGCAGATCTTGATCCTGGCAGAAAAGAATAGAGCCAGGAGGACGGCTCGAGCACACGGACAGCTCCCCACGACAAACTACATATGCACTTTGTGCAGCAGAGACGGCCACTCCCGCATTGGTCTCACCAGCCATCGACGAAGCTGTTCTATTCGCAACACCACTAACTCTTAGGGTGTAATATCCGTGGTCGAAAAACGACATAGGAAGCCTACGTACCTAAGGAGTAGTGATCACTTCAATAATAAATAATAAATTCTTTGTAACATAATAATTTGTAGTATTTCTGTTGTTTTCGTTGAAACTGTTGATACCACGTACATATAGAAAAACATGCAGGAACAAGTATATAGATCAAAATGGCCCACTGGAAGTGCGTCAGAGTTTTGATCCGGAGGTCGAAGGTTCGAGCGTTTGAGACACCTTTTTTTCTTATTTTACTGGTGCTCTTTAGTTCATATCCCATCATTTTTTGTCAAGTTCAGACGTTTAATGGCATATTTCAAAAATACAAACATCTGTGAACAAGTCCTTTTCAAGTTGGCATTCACCTGCTGCTGCACAGCAAGATAACCCTGCAATATACATTCACAGATTACTGTGACAAGTGTCAGAAGACATACTTCATTTATCACCACTTTCATGACAGCTGTGTACGATAACTTTATAATAGTGCTTGATATTGGGCATATTCGCAAAGCAGCAAAATGCAGTTCAGACTTCAGGCGCGAGTTAACGTAAACAAAATGAATGTCGTCGACATGCTAGTGACGTCAAGATAATTGCTTTTGCTTGCCCGTACTTTTACAGTAGACCACAAGTCTGCATTCAAATGTCCATTGTGACGCTTTCGGGAACAAAAGACAACGGTAGCAAGCATTAGTAAGTTTAGTTATATCCAAGCTCCCAAAATATAAGAATGATTGAAATCTTTAATATTAAAATGTTAAATTTCAGTTGCAACAGTCAACGAGTTAAACCTTAGCATTACACATATGGTTCTGGCATTACGTAATGCAGATTTTATTGGGTTGGGAGTTGTCTGTATTTGACAGTTAAATAAATCCATTTATTGCGAAAACAATTTAAAATATATAGTATACAACACGGAATTGATCGTATTGTTTTATAACACTACAGTCTATAACATTTTCAAAAATTGCTATTTTAATTTGAAATAATGAGGCGAAATGTCGGCAATCAAACGTTGGTCTAAATCGTCAGTGATTTCCTTAATGCGATCGTGCCTGAAAATTGTGTTTTGCTTGCTGGAAAGTAACTCTCTTTAACCATCAAGCCATTTGTGTTTGGCAGACGACATTATCCATATTTACTTTGTTTTATCCAAGTGGTGTCATTTGCTCCTCTACCAATTCTGTCAGTTTCATGTGACAAAGAATTATCACCAACGAAAATGGTTCTTAGTTCTTTCATGCAGTTTTCCGAGACTACCGAAGTTATCATTGCTGAAGACATATCCCCCAAAAATGTTATTGTTGGCGGTGTTTTGTTTCATTTTCAGTTTTGCATAGTCTAACTAATTCGTATAGTCAGAGCATGTGACACTCGTTCGTAAGTATCACAATTTTATTTCATGAAGAAAAAACAATTAGGTGGGTGTGTCTATTATTACTCAATAAAGGTATTTAATCTCTATATAGCGTGTACCCTATCGATGCGATGAGTTCGACCTAGGTTATTATTAGACTTTAAATCAATACAATGAATGTACATTGTATTGTGGTCATTAATGAATCACAGGTTTGGGCCACATTTGACTTCGCATTTAATTGGATAACACTAGCATACGTTGAACTGGTTTTCTGTATATAGTTAATGGATAAATTAGTCTCTTGATGCGAAAATCAAAATCCAACACTTGGAATCTCCAACTGACCAATATGGATCAAAGTAGTACTTTCTGGATAAACCAAATATTGAGGTATATAAATATATGTTTTACAAATTCAGATTAGATAATTAACTAAGTTAATTTATATCTTCAGATATATTTTGTCGGACATAAAATGAATTTTACAATGTTAACAGTGTTGATGTTGTGTCTATGTAAGTCGACCATCCATTGTTTGCATTACTGCATGTATGCTTTGCGTTACATTTATTTTCAAAAGGGCATCGACGTTTATAAAATATGGTTGCTCGAAACAAACAAAAGTTGAGGGCATTAAGTTAGACAATATTGTTCTTACTGAAATTTGATTACAAAACAACCGAAACTCCAGTTGCATCAGTCGTACTTGTATTACTTTCGCATGTAAGTCTCCATTATGTGTTAAAGTGACACTCAAAATTGCAGACCATGGTTTAAGATTTAAAGTCATTAACTTTTAAACGAACATCTAAAATAATGTCTACAGAAAGCTTTGCTTTCATATATGTAACTGACCCTGCATTAATAAAAATTATGGTTATGTTGTTATCCTTTCTCTAGCAACCCGCTTAATTTGGAGAAACACTGCTATTTCACTGAAACCATTGGAAGGTCTTTTTTTATGATCTTTTAAGCAGTACAAATGCAAAAATAATTATTCAGCAGTACAAATACAAAAATAACTTTTAAGCAGTACAAACACAAACATAACTTGTAAGCAATTCAAATACAAAAATAAGTTTTAAGCATTACAAATACAAAAATAACTTTTAAGCATTACAAATACAGAAATAACTTTTAAGCAGTACAAATACAAAAATAACTGTTATGCAGTACAAATAAAAAATAGACAAATTAGATATCTGCGCTAATATTACTTGTTATTATTAAATTACTATAATATAATATATTAATTGTATATAGTATTATTATATTGTTATTACTTGTTAATAAATGGCATAAGCAAAGTCCATGTAAAATCGAACTGTTTTTCAGCCTTATGCAGTTCTGGACTGACCGTATCCGTAGACACGTGTTCCTCGTGCAGCCAAATCGAGCATCCCATTCAGCGGTTTAAGGCGTGCAAGCTGCTGTCACTGAGGAGGAGGCTACTGGAGTGTAACCGCATACTGGATGACATTGCACACATACTGGTAAGAGTAGTTTCCCTTTCGCGTTGTCTATAGACGTTGCCACAAACTCCTCGTAGCGGTTACCTCCGCTATCGGTTAACGGTAACCACTGCCTTCATAAGCAAAGTCCTTTTTGCAACTCATCGAATCTTCTACATAATTGGACTTTATATATCGTTTTGCAGTCAATGATGACGGAAAAAGGAAATAACTCATTAAAACCATAAATAATATCAAGAAGGTTTAAATCGATCATCATCATGTGGTTTTGGTAGGGCGGCAGGGATTTGATTAGAGCAATGCTCGGAACCAGTCAAACCTCTGCGCGGAGGTTGACGTTGCCACAACCGTCAATCATATGCAAATTTGTACAGTGTTGTATCCAATCATTGCACTTGGATATCACGTGTTTAACGGTTAACATATTTAATACAAAGGAGCACGCGGTAATGCTTGAGAAGTGTTTGCGAAGCTGGATAAATGAAAATTTAGTCCTTTAACACAAGCTATGGGGGAGTTTAAAATGCAAGTGGCCAAAACTGAAAAAGTCTCAAGTCCATGAGTCCATGGAACATGACAAGTCACAAATGCCAGTTTTATATGGCACATATGTCTCGTATTTAATTCATATCAACACAGATGTAAAAAAAAAAATATGTAAAATGTAGTGGTTAACATGTCTGTTTTTTTTCTTTCTTTTTTATATTTAAAACAGTGATATGGCAAATGTCATGGACTACATTGACATGGAAATGTTACGAACTAAATGGTTTGGTTTATATTTAAGGACATGAATGTGACAAATGTCATGGACTAAATGGCTTGGTGTATAATCAATGACATTGATATGACAAATGTTACGAACTAGTCGCTTGATCTATATTTAAGGACATTAATATTGCAAATGTTACCAACGAAATGGCTAGGTTTGTATGCAAGCAAATTGAAAAATATCATGATTTAAATGACTTGGTTTACATTTAATGACATTGATATGGCAAACCGCATGGGCAAAATAGCTTGGTTTATATTTGAGTACATTGATATGGACGATATCATGGTCTAAATGAATTGTTGTATTTTAAAGGTCTTGGTATGGCGAATGTCATGAACTGAGTGACTAGTTTATATTCATGGAGACTACAGATCAATAATTATGTGGTTTGCTCTCATAATCTTAACGACTTATTTTTTTAATAAATTTAAATAAGCGTTTTATCAAAAAGGTTTAAAGATTTGATCTTGTGTGTATGCCATCAAAGGCCTCGTGCAAACAATGCAAAATGAGTTATGATAATGAACAAGCACACCAACAATAAAACAGAATTAAGCATACAAATGCATGGTTTCTTTTACGCTTCAGAATCATTCCTTCAATGAACCAATAGCGGTACCAGCTTCCCACAGTCAACCCACGGGGCGATCAACCGTGAGTACATTCACAATAAACATTTAAGGGTGGCATGATATTTGTAATGGCAAATTTAGATACATTAATTACTATATAACTTGTGGATATAGTTTCAAACATGTGCATTGAAATGCGGTTGTACACAAATAGTCGCAACATTAATCTCCTTGTATTTTGTAAACGTGTACATAATGGGAAGACGAATTACATCATTGTAAGCGATCCATATTTTTCAAACGAAATCAAATAAGTTATTGTCAAAATAAGGAATATGTGTTAAAAAATGGAAAACATTAATTGAAATATTTTGACCTTTTAATAAACAAAACTTGTATTTGTAGTATGAAGAATTGTTCGCCATTCACGCGCATGCGCAGCAGCTCCTTCTAGAAACACGACTCATTGGGAACTTTTCCGACTACGCTTTCGACCAATCAAACATTACCAATTTGCTGCGCATGCTCAGTAAAGAACTCAGAAAAATCGTCTGCTCCATTGGATATGTGTTACGATCCGGGGAACTAGCGGTTCAAGACCCTGGACAGACTGGCACAACCAGCGTTCCTTGCGTCGTCAGTGTTGACCTTAGTTTCAACCAGGGATTTCTTCGACACGTCGATTACATCAATATCTTGGCCAACAACGTGGAAAAGTACATTCTGTTGCTCAATCAGTCTATTGCTGGATTAAATTCTTTGCTGGATCTCGACCAAGAAGAATGAACTGGCACTGGACCGAGACACTTTTGAAAATGCAACCATTTATGTTTAACTACAAGCAGATACTATATATGTGATTATCCAACAAAGGAAATCTCTAATTATTATTCTGCATTGATTGATGTTTTGAAAATTTCAATTGTGAAAGAAAACTGTTCATTAACGAATGCATGTATGCTTAAATAACATTTTTATCAAACATTTTATTTCATATATTTAACTTTAATGATGGCTAGTCAAAATGTAAATAAATGTCATTACCATTATTCTAATTTTGTGATTTTTCTCAAATTGGTTATTAATTAGGCAATTGTTTAATAAAATTGCTAAACAATTACTTGACACAATGGAGTCTCAAAGCGTGGTCCTTTCTTAAGGCGTATGTATTGGGTAAAAGGAAATCCAATATGTACTTGCCAAGACATACCAAGAGATAAGTAGTTGACCACTATGACAGAAGTCCTGATAAGTAATTGATGTTGTGGAAATGAAACCAAATACAATGTTTAAACTCGACCAATCTGAAGTTCAACAATCTAAATATTGTTCCTGCTGGTTAAACTGATACATAATGCACCTATCAATATTTTTCCCGAGGGGGGGGGGGGATTTGACACATTTTATTTTGTGTGGTCTAATTCCACACCCTAGAGCCAAGCATATTTGTCTAAATCCCCTCAGTGGGAGATGCTATATGTCTATCAAATGGCCCGGGGGCCTATATTACAGGGATCTAAAATCCAACCAAAGCCTATTACCCCGCGACCCGGAATCATTCGGAATGTCAAATTCCCGCCTGTCGGGAATCGCTTTCAGTCTAAAGTTCCGTATATGCCCGCCGCTGCCGCCTGGGGGAAAACATCGATAGGTGCATAATTGGTGCGGACGACATTAGTGCACCGGCATCAATTGTAACTATAATATGTACTTTATAAATACTTCACCTGATATGTCATGTGGTATTTGATAGCATACCATTCAGATAGATACCACCGATTGATTAGCAGTGTTAAATCGATTAATGAACTTTGTCACGCATTTAAAGAAGCATTCTAAAGAATTGTGTCGTGTGTTGGCGTCCAACCGCATGTTTAATTTATCAGCGCCGAATAGGACGTTTTACTTTTGACGCCAGGGAAGACGTTTTACTTTTGACGCCAGTTAAAACGTTTTACTTTCGACCTCAGTTAAGACGTTTAACTTGCGACACCAGTTGAGAAGTATTACGTGAGACACCAGTTCAAACGTTTAACTTGTGACGACAGTTGAAACGTTTAACTTGTGACGCAAGTTGATACGGTTTACTTTTGACACCAGTTGAGACGTTTGACTTATGACGCAAGTTGCGACGTTTTACTTTCGACTGTTGGAATTTTTAACTTGTGGCGCCATACTTGTGACTGTTAAGACGTTTCCTTGCGACTCCATTTGAGATGTTTTACTTACACCGTCAGTTAAAATGTTTTACTTGCGACGTCAGTTGAGAGGATTTATTTGTGGCGCAATTTGAGATGTTTTATTTGCGACGTCAGTTGAGATGATGCACTAGTGAAGTTAGTTAATACGTTTTACTTGCGACGCCATGTGAAACGTTTAACATGCAACGAAAGTTGAATTGTTTAATTTGTGACGCCAGTTGAAACGTTTTATTTTTAAGACGCCAGTTGAGACGTTTAATTTTTTTGAGACGTCCGTCAAAACGTTTAACATGCGACACCAGTTGAAATGTTTAACATGCGACGCCAGTTGCGACTTTTAACACATGACGTCAGTTGAGACATTTTACTCGCCACACCAGTGGAGACGTTATACTTGCCACACCAGTTGCAATGTTGTACTTGCGACGCCAATAGCAATGTTGTACATGCGACGCCAGTTGAGATGTTTAACTTGCGACGCCCATTGAGACGATTAACTTGTGACGCCAGTTCACGCCAGCTGAGACGTTGGACCTGCTGAACCAAATGAGACGTTTTACTTGTGACGCCATTTGACGCCAGTTGAAACGTTTTCTATTGTAAGGCCAGTTAAGACGTTTAACTTGTGACGCCATTTGAGACGTTTTCTTTTGTGACGCCAGTTGAGACGTTTAACTTGCGACGCCAGTTGAGACATTTTATTTTGTGACGCCAGTTGAGACATTTAACTTGCGACGCCAGATGAGACGTTTTATTTTGTGACGCCAATTGAAAAATTGCTCTTGCGACGGCAGCTGGGGCGTTTTACTGGCCGCATCAATTGAGACGTTTTACTTGCCACTCAAGTTGAGGCGTTTTACTTTGACGCCAGTTGAGACGTTTACTTATACGTCAGTTTAGACATTTTACTTGTGACGTCAGTTGACACGTTTTACTTTCGACGCCATTTGACACGTTTTACTTGTGACGTAAGTTGACACATTTTACTTGCGTCGCCAGTTGACATGTTTTATTTGCTTGCATATACTGTAGTTACTTCTTGGGTTAAAACGATGAAACAATAAGACGTCGCTTGCCCTATCATTTTTATTTGTAACTATATTCATGAAAATCGACGTAACAGTCTCGACCACTAATGGCTTAAACTGTCTTGAAAAAATTAATGAGGCGGTCCATTAGATAAAGTAACACTGACATATTTACATACTTTAATAAAGGGCGGTAATTGTGCTGATACGCACAAGTTGTGCGGTAGTGGTTACGTTTCCTGGTAGTACGAAGAGCTGTTAATAGAGTAATAATTATAAAATTTTTGCATAATCCTATAGTTAAAGTGATGTTTGCCATTTTGATTCAAATATCTTTTTGCGGTCACTGATATTCCGTTGAATAAAAAGCAAAAAAACAACAACAACAACAAAAAACTTGTAAACAACATCAGTAATTCCACACCAAGTAAAAGTAATGTTGGTTAAATATTTACAGCATACAAGAGAGTTGCTGTTATATAAGTGCACCAGTGTCTAATTAAGAAATTATTTTCTATTTATCGTTGTTTATCGGCCAATAAACAACGATTTGGAGTTCTGATGGGTAGGAATTAAATCACGAGGGCATTAGAATTGTTTAATAGACATCAGAACGACAAAGAGTTGTTGATTGGCTGATAAACAATGATTATGCGAAAATTATTTCGATTCTAACATGATTTGACAGATGTTTTTGCAACTGTAATTGGAACTACTGTTTACTATGCTCCTCTCAGAATCGGGACTTCTTTTCGCGTTGTTTACTGTGCAGTTTAACAATAATAATTGTGTTCTTTGTCTATAGAAAAATTAGCAAGTATCATGTTAGAATTAGGAATAAAATATAGAGGAGCATAAGTGTAAAGCAATAATTTTTTTATATTATAATGAAAACAATGAACGTTCAATTGCATGTTAATAATTTCGAAAAGGTTTATTATGTGTGGACGCGAGGTTTGTCTCCTCATCCCTGTCTAAGTTCTTGATATTATTACTCCATTCTTCCAATTTCGACGAATGGTGAACAGTCTCGAGATGCAACCCGCCTGTCCAGTAGGATGACCACGGACCAAACTCACGTGTGATGCAATAACAAACCTCTCCGTTTATATTTTCTTTATCTTCCGTCGCAATATCAATACGTTCGTAGACGTAGGCTGAAGCCAAGGTCAAGAGATGTGTATGACAATAATCGGTTATTATAATGAGTGTTTGTATTTCATAAATATATACATATCAATTAGTTTATCGTAGACAATTATAATATAATATCTAGTACGTATTCAGCATAGCAGATGTTTTAATGTATTTGTTGTAGATTCACGGTTAGTGAGAACTTTTCCGTTGTTGCCTTGTCCATATTATACGTTCATTCAACCTGGTCAGTGCTCACCTTCGCTAAGTCAGCTCATAAACAAATTAATCTTGAAATGACTTTTCGTTTATCGTTACTTGCACGACATTTCACGAGTTTTATCGCAATCGCGGAGTGCTCTCCCCCCATTCCAATCCATCGTCAGTTAACTCCATCTCATGCATCGCTGACATTTCAGAAAGCATAACGTATTGACGGACGAAAATTTAACCACGCCCTGACATTGTTAAAGGGACAGTGCTTTAAAGCTTTGAAGTTTAATAATAGTTAACAAGTTTTTTTTTTTTAATATACGTGTTTTGACTAACATCACAGTGTTTGTTGTTGTGTTTTGCACATAGACTGTTTCTCCATGTATGAGTGAAAGATTGTTACTCTGTTACTCTGTCTTTGAAAAAGTAAGATACAATAGTGCAATGGTGAAAAGTTTATTTGAATTGGAAGACGCGTAATGCTTATGATTGCTGCGCAAATATATCGGTACTGCAGTATAATATTTGAAGTAGAAAAGTAAACAAAACAGGTCAACTCAGGCTTGTCCAAATACACTTCATGTTGTCAACAAGGTTGTTAAATGTTTAAACTTTATGTGTTCATATTTTCAGAGCAATGATGTCATCGTTATCATCATCATTATCATTTTCATCATCATCGTCATCATTATCATCATCATCATCAGCAGCAGCAGCAGCAGTTGTTGTTGTTGTAGTGCAGAAGCAGCAACAACAGCAGTAGCAGTTATTGTAGTAGTAGTATGGTAGTAGCAAAATCAGTAGTTGCAGCAGCATCAGCAGAGGTTGTAGTAGTACTGGGTAGTAGTAGTAGTAGCGGCAGTAGAAGCAGTAGTAGCAGCTGCAGCAGTAGCAGCCGCAAGAGAATAATAAGTATAGTACGTAGCATTAAACTATCAACATCTAGAAAGTATAATTTGTCCTCTGTCAGTACATTGAGTGAACTGTATGTTTGCCTATAACGCTTTAAACCAGCTGTCATACATGTACACTAGCTGCTTTTGACTGAAAAGGCGCTATTTACATGGTATCTACTTTATGACGTTTTATTACGTTCTCTGATAACACCTATAGGGGTGTTGGTATTTTATAATAAAGTATGATACATTGCATATACATGAAACGCTGAAGACATTGCATAGTTAGTGGATCTATGCGTTTAACAAGTGTTTTAAACTCATTTATCTATTTGAGCAGGAATAATCAGGAAGTAACATGGATTGTAAACAATCTAAATATAACTCATAATTTTGACAATATCGAAACGCGCTGGTATGAATATTACTATTGCGTTCAATAAACTGTGTTTTTTTTTTTTGATGTTTAGAAATTGTTTTAAAGCATACGACTCAGCAAATATCACGCAAATAATTGATCCTTGGTTTGTAACCGCATATTTTCTCACGAAGGATATAGTGGTTTGAAATTTCACACGGACGGGTAACAAAGTGAAAAGGAATTTGTATTCTGCGTCAGGTAGAAGTGAGAAGTGTAGCATTCACTGCACTCGGATCTGTGTGGTGTTATCAATCGGCGTAGCAGAGCGAACCATGGTGTTTATTATATTGTGTTTCTGAAATAACCGACACGGATTTAAGATGAAATGATTAATGTATGAAATCGGTTAATGGTTGAATATATTTATGTGTAGTAAATAATTATGGTGTAGAGAATATTTAAACAATGTTAATATAATGACAGAGACAAGTATACAATGTGCTGAATAAATTTTACCAATTGGAAAGTGCATAAGTTAACATGTAATTTTGAGTTAATAGTGCCCACAAAGGAGTTTTCTCTATACGGTCCGCGCAAGAGACGCACATTACAGTTGAAAGAATTTCGCCAAATGGAAAGTGTATAACATAACATGTGATTTTTCAGCTAATACTATAATAGTGCTCATATTGGAGTATTCTCTATACGGTCCGCGCATGTTCAACAATAGCTGTTTACAAATTAGAGCGCGTGCCAGTGCACCACGTGCAAGAAATGATTGACGCTTCACCACCAGGGATGCGCGTTTGCTGACCAATGGTTCTGTGGCCGTATGCGCTCAGTGTTGGCTTAATTTGCTGACCAATGGTTCTGTGGCCGTATGCGCTCAGTGTTGGCTTAATTACAGTCATCACCGGTCAGGTATGGCATATACTTTAGTTTAAACATATTTTATTCAGTTGATGAAAGACATAATCAGTTTGGATATGGATTGGAAAACAGCATCTGCTTATATCAATTCCGTTCTATTATACTTTCCGTATTCTTTGTAACGTAACACCAGTAATTTTGTGCCCGTCTTTGTCAGGGTCTTTACATTTGAAAACACATTAAACGTCACAAGGAGTTCTTTTTTCAAACTGAATAGTCCAAATTGTTAGACGTAATGGTGAATCGGCGAAGTCAAAGCTATTTTTGTATGGGCAGATTACAATTATTGATATTGACAAAAATAGAAAACATAAAATATTAAAAATGAAACTTTGAAAGTAAGATGATGAAAAACAATGTCTACTCATATTTATAGTTGTACTGGATTGATTGACCAAAACATCACAATGCTGTATCACATAGGAATACATAGGAAATTTGAATCAAACTGTTTGGTTAAACCCTGGTCACAAATAGCCTGCTACCAAGTAAAGACAAACTCCAGACCATCAATGACCAGTCAGTGTTTCTTTTTCACCTTTGGGGGAAAGGTGGCATAGCCCTTTAGGCGGGGAATTTTGCGGCAAAAGGGCAATTTTTTTGGTAGAAAAGCATTATTACATTTTTATATTCTACTTCGTTATAAAACATTAATAAATTGTTTTGCTACGAATGATAAGTTAGATTATGCACAAACTTGGTTTTATTTGCGAAATTTCCTCTGTCTTAGTCAATTTTTGTCTGATTTTGGTCTATTTTTTTTTTCAAAATAAAGCTTACATTCTGAGGGGAATTTTAAGGTTAACATAGGGAAAAATATTAATTTTTTTAGCTGGGGAATAGGGCCGAATTTCGGCCTCAAATTGGCCATAAAAAAACACTGCCAGTGGTTGCTGACGGTCTTAAAAAGGTCATTAACAGGTTGTTGGAGGTCGACGGCTGGTTGTCAATGGTCGCCGACTGGTCTTCAGACCCATTTTGGTCGCAGATGGTTATCGATGTTGCATAGAAGACCGTTTGCTGACCAAACAGGTCGTGAGAAGGTTTTCATTGGTTTTCATTTAGTTGGCGATCAATTGTGACTTGTCACAGAATTTTTTTTTAATCGCCGACTGATCAGTAATTGAGCGCCGACTGATTGCCGACCATTTTACGACCGCTCGCCGTGTTACCTTCGTCTCCAAAACACATTTTAAAATGAACGCACAATTTTACAATCATTCTTTTAAACGTGACAAGAAACGTAATAGTTAAAATTTATAAGTGTCAGCATGCCTTTTTTAAATAAGGGGAATGGAAGGGATAAAAGGATATTGCCGGATATGGAAAGTGTACTTGATAGTTTACCTTAACATGAAAATGTGCTGCCAGGCATAGTAGAGAATAATAATATAAAATTATAATTGAATTAAATAATCAACAAAACAACACGAATAAATTCAGTTTCTTAAATTTTCACAAGACATAGATTAAAATATATCCCAATGTCATATATATAGGCAAACGTTTTTTTAACAATGAGAAAAAAGAGAAAAAAAAAAAGATTTGAATTAAATATAAAATAATCCTAAATCCGCCCACCAAACATCAACAACCAACTAGTCGCCAACCAATCGCCAACTTGTCGCCAAACAATCTCCGACTAGTCGCCAGCCAATCTTTGATGGTTGTTGTTGGTCGGAAGACGATCGCCAACTTTGTACGACCCGTTGCCGACCAGTCTTTGATAAATCGCCAACCAGTCTCAGACTAAAATTCCATTGCTTTTTTCTGGATTTTGGTCGCCAGAGGTTGTCGTTGGTCGCCGCAAATTTTAGTTGTCGGTGGTTGGTAATCGGTCAACGAAATTGTTCTGTAAAATGCACATGCTTAAACGCGTGATAACAAAATTGTAACAAACTACTCATTTCTGCATTATGTAGCACAATTAAACCACTTGTTCTCTGTATTTAAGTATACAATCACATTGATTCTTTGATTTTTATCAATGAAACTGACATTGGCTCAATGCTTATAAATGAAGCTGACGTCATATTGCATTGTTATGATTTATTGACGTTACTGAAATGCATGCATGAATATATTTCGCGGAAAATGGGCGGAGTATAGATAAATATAGTTCTCATGCGTAACCTTTAAAAATAAAGATGCATTATATATAATATCATGTTAGAACCAAAATAATTGATTGGTTAGCGTTGGTTATTGTGGTAATAACCCACGGTTTGTCGTTCCGATGCTTGTTATCAAACCACTCAGGCTATCGCCCTTGTGGTTTAATTCCTACGCATGGGAACTCCAAACCGTTGGTTATTACCACAAAAACCAACGCTAACCTGTCAATTGTTTCTTATATACACAGCGAGATATTTGATACAAACAAATTAGCAAAAAAAGTTAGACCAATCAAACTCATGACTTAGGAGCCGTACAAAGATATGACAGTTGACAGCGCTTTGACCAACTGCGCTATTCTGCTTGGTAATATGTTGTGCGTAAACTGTGATTATACAAAATACTCACAATTCTGATGTCAAAATGTTAACATGAAAAGGGCCAAACAAACACGACCCTAGATTTTTATCTCAGAATGTGTACACTCTTTTCCCATCATATATACTATCAATTGGGTAGTTCCGGGTCACTAACGACAATACTGCTCTCTTCATTTTAAAATGTACTTGCAATCAGGCAAACCTAAGTATACTTTGAAAGACGGATATCAAAATGCATATTTGAAACATTTGGTAGCATTAAGTATTGTTGTTAAATATTGTTTATATTTCTGAATCAATTATGTGTGTTTGGGGTCACTTAACGCTTCTATTGTCAGTGGCGTAGCTACATGTAGGCCTTGTAGCACCGGGCCTACAACTTTTTCTCAAAAATGACAAAAATAAATGGCCTAAAAATGCAATAAAAATCGAATGCTGAAGGGGGTTAAGGGTCTAACGATTTAATTCCTTATTAAGAGATTGGTTATAAGATGATCTAAATACAATACATTTTCATTTACGAAATGTGCCTTTTGACACGAATAGAAATTGACTTAAGCAGATTTTTTAGTAAGTATCTGAATATTTTAGATTTCTTGGAATCGAAGAACGGTAAAAACTGTATCGATATGCTAATTGTTGTTGCTCGCTTCGCTCGCTCATATTCGTATAATACAAAAAAGTACTGAGTAAAACATGCCCGTTCTAGCTCGCTGGTAATTCTTAAGTAAATAAATCCACACTGTAGTACCTGCGCCAAGGTTCACTGAAAATGAGAAATATAGACAGTGGGTATATATACCTTTGTTCGGGGATGCTATATTATTGTTTCGTTTTCTAAATAATATAAAATAAAGATGTCAACAGCAATAAAGATTTGGCAAAGGAAATACCACATTAAAGACATTTATACTAAATATATGTGATTAAAAGTTAAATTAAAGTCAAATCAATGACTACATTCGAGCTTTAACAGAATTATTTCAATACTAGATAGTTTAGTTTCCAAAGATCTAAATTGACAAACATTTTGTTCAATGTTATTAATCACGCCAAAATTCATTTTGCTTTATACATTTATAAGAAAGATATTTTATACATGATAAAGTAGAGGGGTGCCCAAAACGTTGGGACCATTTCCGAGCGATTTAATACTTTCCAGTCACCACATGTCAGCAAAACGTGACACAGTTTAGCGGTACTGGTTCGCAACGCAATCATAAGAGTATCTCTCACAATAGTTGGTGTAAAAGACATGTTTGTCTGTCGTCCGTTCGATTGTATTAATGGAGAAAATGAACAGTGCATAGTACATTTCAAAATACAACCAATAAGCATGTGTTAGTTATTTAATGATATTCACTTTAAGAGGAGACAATTACACTTCGGTAAATAACTAATATATACAATTCTTGATGTGAATGTGTGTGTGTGTTTGAATGTTGCCAGCTATGAATTTCACAAGTTTAAAGACGTTTCTTAAATATATAACATTGAATAGTGGACAGACACATCAAACGACGCCAACGTGCATCATGCGAGCGGTTGTGCATGAAGAGGCTGAAAATGTACCTGCGATCAACAGACAGGCTTTCCAGCCTTGCAATGATGCACAAACATAAGGAGAAAGCTATTGACATTGAAAAATTCATTAATACATTTGCGGCCGTCAAATGTTTTTAAATGGAGTTCTGTTAAAAGTGATGACAGACATAATTGAAACTTAAACTATCTTGCAGTGAGCCACTTTAAGCAATGGACATGAAGGCATATAGTTCAAGACCATGTTATACACACTACATATATATTTGTTTATAACTATTTTGTTTGAAGGACCTGTAAAGTTAATAAATTTGATGAAGGTTGAGCAAAAACGTGTTGTTTTATATTTATCCTTTTATACTTTCACATATATCCACATAATTCATATAGTCATATAAATTTATAAATGTTAAAGCATAAATGTCTTTGACAAACTTTGTATCTTGACCTTATGCCCGGGCCTACAACACGAAAATGGCCTAGCTACGCCACTGTCTACTGTAGTTTCCTTTAAGGTTTGGTTTAAAAGCATTTTTTAACTGTCATTCTGACATAGTAGTTGTCAAACAACACCACTAGGAAGATATACTCATTTCTGGAAACCAGACAGCAAATAATCACAACATAATAATTAGGGCATATTGACGATTTTCCTACGTTTGTCATCTTCTTTATATTTCATGTAGGATGCGGATCAATATATGAACTGGTACAAAGCCATATAGCTGACATGGCCATTCAGATGTTAGACTGCAACAATAAAATCATCTTATAATTTGTCAACGTTTGTCAGTGCCTTTAAAGTGGTAAAATTATACATAAAATACCAGCTAAAAGACTTGAAATAATCCGCGAAATAAATGAAATCTGTACATAAACCGGAATGCGATAAACAATCCAAAATGCATTCACGTACGCAATGTGTTAATTGTACATAGTTTCTTAACATACATGTATCACGAGTAACAACCAGATCAACAATTTGATAACAATCATAAGTACATTGATAACAATCATAAGTACATTGATAACAATCATAAGTACATTGATAACAATCATAAGCATATTGATAACAATCATAAGTACATTGATAACAATCATAAGTACATTGATAACAATCATCAGTACATTGATAACAATCATAAGTACATTGATAACAATCATAAGCATATTGATAACAATCATAAGTACATTGATAACAATCATAAGTACATTGATAACATTATCAACCTTAGAATATAAGAGTAACAAAACACATAAATATAGCATAAGATATACAGGTAGCACTATTCCAATGGTAAAATCAACACTTTGAAACACATACATACTACAGCAAAATGATGATATGTAATATGTAAACATAATGCTGAATGGTACTCTATTATGTGGAGGACACTATAAATAATTGTATATAAAAGTATAAACAACATTCTAACATTCCGGCACCGTAAGTTAGCAAAATTGACACAGCGTCGGCTTCACTTGCCGTGTATTATTTCATAACGGAATCATACGAGTACTTTTACAATACTTCGTGTAAAAAAATGCGCGGCGGTCTGTCTGTTAGTTCGGTTCAATGAAAAAACACAGAGTACATAGCACATTTGAAGACAATTGATGAGTATGAATGTGAACGTGTGAGTTATTTAAATGACATTCACTTCTAAAAGAGGAAAATGAATAGGTAAATAAAATAATACAAATAATTCTCGATGGGTGTGTGATTGAATTTAGTTAGCTACGGATTTTACATGTTTAAAGATGTTCCTGATATATATAACATTGAATGTCAAATAGGTATTTAGTGGACAGGCACATTAAACAAGGGCAATTTACTGGCATAACAGGTTCATGACATACAGACTGATGAACCAACATGTCTTTCGAACATTATGCGGTGAAGTACTGATTTATTCAGTGAAACAAATTGCATTTAATTATGATGGTGGTGATGATGATGATGATGATATGGATGATGATGATGATGATGAGAACGATTTATCATATATCTTTTATATGGATCTGTAGCTAATCACTGCAGACCCACTGACAACAGAAAGGGATTATAAGTGCACGATTAAATGTTTATGCCCCCCCTAACCCCAAATCCTGGATCCGCCTCTGTAATATCCCCTTATTCGGTAACAAATAATTCATATTGGTCAATATACAATTATCTTACATGGTGCATGAGTCTACTGACCCAACCAACCCATGGAGATATTCCATGAAGCATATACACAAGAAGTTGCTTGACATGTCCCCCTTAAACAATGATGTCCGTTCAAGTGACTCTGAACACCACAATACACATGTGTTGATATAACTGTTGGTTTCTACAGTAATTTGGAAAGCAGGTGTTTTCTTATGTATAAATTATACAGATTATACATTTATTTACCAATTGATACCATAAATGTGCCCATTCACCAGACATTTTTGATGTTTTATGGCGATGAATAAAACGTAGCTTAGTTTCTGCAACCGGTGTTCAGGTAGATATTTCAACATGTATTACTCATAAAACCCTGTTTCAGCATACATAGTTGAAACTTTGGTGATTTACTGCAAATGTATTGCTGTTCAAATACCAGTTAATAAAAATCAAAATTAGAGGGTGGTACTTATTTTCAGAACTATTAATCTTGAAATGACCCAGAACTACCATTGATTCAGAACTCCTTCAATGACTGTACTCTGTTTGAACCATTATTATATGCCAGTATTAATATCTTAATTTAAGATTTTTTAAAGAAATTGTCCCATAGAGGCCCTTTTCTATGACATAGATGTAACCCAGCTGAAAAATCCCCAAGCCTCACTGGGGATCGAACCCAGGACCTCCTGGTTCCAAGGCAAACTCTCTACCACGTCGCTATAAAAGCTAGCTCAAATGGCAAGGCAGTATAAATATATCTTATACGCCACCCTTCTACAAACTCCCCCTCCATTTTTGAAATTCTTCTATGAATTTCCTTCTGCATTGACATCTTTGGGATGTCGTACAGACACATAACCACAGCGGCCTATTTACGTTGGGCGCCAACTTCGGGGTATATAAAATGTGACACGTAAGTTCAGTTCTGTACTGTTCTTTAATTACACATGTATATGCTAAACCAGTGATATTATATGGGTCAAACTAAAAATAGTTAATTCAATGTGTTCTATTTACAAAAGCAGTCCTTCCACGATGGCTACATCTACATTGCCAGAGTATTTGGTACTCTTAGGCCTCTCGCTTAAAAAACGCTCTCTCTCTGTGCAAGGTGATTGCTTGATTATTCTAGATCCTAATTATTAATTATTAACTTGTTTAAAATGCAGGATTGATTAGATATCAACCGCTATGAATCTGTAACTTATTATCTTCCAGTACCGATCTGCTCTGACAAAAGATGCTAATTTTACAACCTCTAAACTTTTCGACACCTCGGTTACATACTACTAAAAATTTCACCTTGTAACATTCTCGTCCTCCTCCTAAAAGTCGTCCTGACTTTTAAACTAACTACAAATACAAACTACTACACAACTGTACAATATTTTTACTATCAATATTCTCTTAATACAGATATCAACAACATTATACAACCACTACTATATATTGCAATAGATACAACATATATAATGTATTGACAATAATCAATACTATGTATTCACACACAATAAGATCAATTATACACAATATTCTGCATACTGGAGACTTCCCATCTGCAAATATTGGACACAGTTATAAATGATAAAAATACATTCAAATTTAAAACAATATAATCTGTGTATTATTCTCCTTTCTGAAACATAAGTGTCACCATTATTAAACATAAATACATACAACAATGCCTTGTACATCATCAGGTCTTCTGGAATTAAAAAAGTAATACATTATTGTTTACAATATCAATATGACAATAATGAATGAATTGAATTTCCAACATCAATTTTTAACCATATGGCAATATTTCATAATGTGAAGAATAACTATCTGATAGGAAGCAACCCAGTCCCGAAAAAGTGAGAAAAAATCTCTGGATTCTGCATTTCTTTTTTTATCAGGGCTTTTGTTACCTTATGTAGCAGGGGCCAAATATAGGTATTGTCCCCAAGCAAAATCTCTTTAAATCACACACTTTTCCCCCATAATTTACTTTACATCTGGATTTTTTGTTGACCCCTTCTTGCGAAAAACTTTTCAAAACCAACGAGGACCCATCCCCTACCTCTGACCCCCCCCCCCCCCCTGTTTTATATGAATCCAGATGCTGGGGTATTGGAACATGTTGATTCAGCAACTGAGGCTAGGAGCTGTTAGACAATTAGAGGACACCATGGTGGTGTGTTCCTATATGGTACATGGATGTTGTGAACGGTACAGGAACAAAAATCCATGAAATAAAACAATTAACTTACTTAAGGGAATTTGTAAAACACTATGACTGAAAACAGGCCACTTTATAAGGGAAAATTTGAATGCATCACCAGATGGATTGATACAGCAATCTGTTCTTGAAGGGAATTTTTGTAAAAATGACTGCCACTCGTTATATAAATAATATTACATTATTGAAATTTACAAAACATAAACAAGAAAAGGGCCAAACGAACGCAACCTAAATTAGTATGAAATGTTAATTTTATTCCAAACGAACGCAACCTAAATTAGTATGAAATGTTAATTTTATTCCAATGTGTAAACACTTTTCTCAATATAAAAACCATAATTTATGTTAACCTTTATTGTATGTCCATACTAAGTGACATCTTGCAGATTATTGCCCGTCTTGAGTCCCTTTTCATAGACATTTCGGTAATCCTTTTCATAGACATTTCGGTAATCCTTTTCATAGACATTTCGGTAACCCTTTTCATAGACATTTCGGTAACCCTTTTCATAGACATTTCGGTAATCCTTTTCATAGACATTTCGGTAATCCTTTGCTTAAACATTTCGGTAATCCTTTTAAGATATTGTCCAAATAAACTGGCTTGATGCTCCAGCACTATATTTGAATGATTTGATTTTTTGTTTTATGTCATTCTGCACAGACTTGATGTTATAAGAAATTTCACATGTTACTTAAGCAAATGTCTAACTCATTCAAATATTAATTAAGCAACCACGTTCAATGACTCTTAAAATGTTAACTTAATGCCACGTGGCTATGCAGCTTTAAACTTCAGTCTACAATGTTGCAAAATAGGAAAAAATAAATTCTTATAAGATGTGGTAACTGGTACTTGAAACGGTGGACGACAATGATCCGTCAGTATCCTAGCTCGGAAACAAACACTTAGCCAACGCCCCAACTCCTCTCACTTGGTGAAAGTAGCTCTTTAAAGAGAATGCATCAGTCAGGAACTAGTTTTTGAGTGAATAAGCGTGTTGTTAATTCATTTCCTTAAATCTGCTATACAAATTATTATGTGCTTGTAAATAAAATTATTTTTATGCCCCCAGCATCTTGATGCAGGTGGCATATAGTGATCGTCCTGTCCGTGTTCCATCCGTCCTTTTGTCCGTGACAAGGTACATACTTAAGTATTCCAACACATATAGTTAAGGAATTTTCAGATACATGCCTGCAAACTTTTAGAAACACAACGTAAGCACCAGAAAATAGAAAGCATGATATAATTTAGCAAGTTATTCAGTTCACCTTTGCTCGTCAGCTTGTTTACCACTGTCAGCCATCACACTGTGGCCCATAGCATTGGCACTAGTCTTCAAACGCTCGGAGTCACTGCAAACAAACAAGGCAGGAAACAAAAGTTAATACATCCCTTATCTAGAGCTTCAGTTATGGTCAATATTTTCCTCATTTTCATTTAACAATTATAACTATTTCAGGCATTTTAACAAAATATTGTGAACAGGAAAGACAAGGCTTTAACTCCAGATTTAGGCATGATAGGCTACACGTCAGTTGTATAAATTTTGTAGTTGTATACCTTGAATCTGACCGGCCTGCTTCAACATCTTCATGCATATCAACATCAGGCATCACTGCATTTTCATTTAATAGTTCTTCGTAATTCAGATCTGTCCAAATACCAGCAAAGGTGCTCGAGTCCAGTTCAAACAGATCTTTGCCTTCTTCAAACAAGTTTTCGACAAGTGATCCACTGCTGGGAACTGTGGTGTTTACTACTGGTACGAAGTGATTGGGTATCCAATTACTTGCAGTCATGTCTTGCCTGGTAGAAGACCACATTATATTGCCAATCCCTGAACCATCATCGCGCCTGGGAATTATCGATCTGTTCAATGTGGTGCTGTTTAATGCCAACTGAGGGTACATTGAAAACAATTGACAATGTAATACTGAGCTAAGAGCCAAGACGTGCCAAAATCCCATGTATGTTTTGTCCTTACATGCCTCCCTTACTTCCTTTTTATATATAGTTCTTGGTACCAACCGTCTTTCCGGGATGTAATGTTCAGAAAACATTGCGTAAGTCTTTGCAAGCTGCAATGCTTCTTTTTCAATATGAACTGTCCCCTTTCAATATGAACTGTCCCCTTTCAATATGAACTGTCCCCTTTCAATATGAACTGTCCCCTTTCAATATGAACTGTCCCCTTTCAATATGAACTGTCCCCTTTCAATATGAACTGTCCCCTTTCAATATGAACTGTCCCCTTTTAATATGAACTGGCCCCTTTCAATATGAACTGTCCCCTTTCAACAATATGAACTGTCCCCTTTCAATATGAACTGTCCCCTTTTGAAGGTGCTCAACACGCAAATAAAGATCTATGTTTCTGATCATTTCGATGACAATTCTGCAACGTATTTCAGTGTGATGATCTTCGTCCCCAAATGCCAAAATGCTCCCTGACCGTGGTAGGCAATTTCCATCTCCATGAACACATTCTGGTAATTTTTCCAATGTTGCGTCAATGGTCCGATTGTCAAAAGGCTGTTCGTGTGCCCATCTGTCAACTTTAAACCCATGACTAACTACACTGATGTCAGGGTTGATATTAATGTCTCCGTAGAGTTCTCGTACCTCCTCCTCTATTGTAGGCATTATGATCTGCAAATCTTCAAAGGACTCACACTTACACAGTTTATTCAAGACCACTTGAAAGTAGTCTTTCCTTGAATATGTAAGAGGATTATTGACTGGAGATTCCAACTTTTTCTGACTTTTATTTGCATGAATTTCTTCTGAGGTTACTTCTGGTACTGTAGGGTTGGCAACATTCTCCTCTGTGTTAACAACGGGCACTGCATTTCGTTGCAGTTGTTTCTCGTCATGCTTTTCTACATATTTCCTATTTAGGCAGTTTGCCAAGTCCCCTGATTCACATTTCTTGCAAAAACAGGACAAAATCTGTACTCTTAACAAACCTGGTTCATTTTTACTGTTCAAGATCTGGTGGAATTTTCGAGTACTTGTCACTGTTTTCACATCAGTTTCGGGTCTGTTCCTATCGATATCTCCATTCTTCATGTAGAAATAATTGCTTGTTGAGAGTACATCATCTACTTCCAGATGACTGTGACAGTAATTATAAACATCTTCTGCACTGTTCAGAACTACTTTATTTCCAATAATAGCTCTATCCAAAGACCTATTCAGTATACCAATCTCTCCGTCACATTCACTTTTCCCATGCTCTGAACCAAAATAGATTCTGTTTATTTTAGTTCTTTCATTGGCAATGTCTGCACACGGTCCCTTTGATTTGTATTGACCACTGCACCCATCACTGAATATTATTCTTCTCTTTGGCTTTTCAATGAATTTTTCTTGTTGACTATTAACTATCTGTCCAAAGTGATTTACGGCATGGTAATCATGGCAATTGTCCTCTGATATAATGATACTTGAATTCCGTACCAAACCTACAGCATCCTGAAAGTAGGTCACTACTGGATGCATCGTCACTTGCCGAGTAGTGAAACAAGCTCCTTTGATTTCACTTTGGTATTTGATGTCACGGTTGTTTGCAAAATCCATCACCTGTAGGACTGAACCAGCTGGAACGTTCGCTTTAATTTGCTTGAATTGTTTGTTCTGCCACTGAGCTGTGAAAATGTGCTGTAAGAAAGCCTTTCCTGGTGCCGGCTTCTTGATGTCCTTTTCAACCAACTCTTGAATTAGTTTGTTTTTACTACCTTTCTCAGTTATCACCACTTTTCTTGCCATACCAGTACCACTATTTGTGTCATTTGTCCAACGGTTCTATGTAAGGATCTTGTCTTCCGGACTCTGATTTTGCATCATGAAACTGTTCACTGTCAGCCTTTGGACAGAGCAATATGTCAACAATATCATTTTCATGTGTCATTTTACAGTTCTGGTGAGGACATGCTCTACTTAGTGACAGGAGTTTGAACCTGATGGGGCAGCAACAGTAATCCCTGTGACTTTGGGATAGCAGGCGTACATTTCGTTTTCTTAGTGCTGCGAACTTGCCGAGACTGACTTTGCTATGATTTTCAAAATTATACTTTGCATGAGCAGCCTTTACAGACACTTGCATAGCATATCCAGGACCTTCTTTCGTAGCAAATCTTTTTTGTGGAATAATTCGTGATATGTCCTCCCGCAAGTAGAACATCTGGATGCCTCTTACGTCAGCTCTGCTTTTTCGCTTTAATATGGCCCGCTTGGCAAGGTAAAGTCGTCCTGCAGGCTTTATTGAACTGTATGGAATTTTTGCCCTTTTCTTCTCATTGTTTTGCAGCTTTGCTGAATGAACTATCTTCTTATCTTGTTTCTTCTCAACCATTTTCTTTTTCACTGAATCATCCTTCTTCAAATCATCTAACACCTGTCTTTTTCTTGGGGTGGCCCTCTTTCCAATGATATCTAGCACTTTAGCAAATTTTGTTGGTGTATCAGGCGTCATTGCCCTTACTTTAGTGGTAATGTTATATTCCGTTTTTTTTTGTCCTGAAAGGGCTTGTTGACTGACTTGTAGCACTTGGCTGTTTACATCTTCTTGAAATAGCTTTCCTTTCTCTGTCTTTCTTTTGGATCCACATTTTTTGTTGGTAAGACATCTTTGCCCTTTCTTCTTGTTTTATTTGTCTGTTGTAGTCTCTTTTCGATTTTATGCTGTTTCTTGTTTCTTTTGATCGGTTTCTTGTTGGTGTAGTACTGACACAGCTATTTGTCTCCATCTTTTTCTTTTCTAACCACCTCCTTTGTCTTTCTCTTTGCATCTGTAATTCATGTTCTTTTTTCTCCTTTAGGACTGGATTTTGATTTTTGTTTTGCAATTCTTTCTTAAGCTGCTCTGTCCTTTCCTTTGCTTGTACCTTTTGCTTGTTCAAGTCCTCCTGGTATCTTTCAGGATCTTGTTCCTTCATCCGTCTTCTGAATGCTGCAAATTTGTTCGTCTTTATTTAATTTAACTGAAAACAATGAAAATATCTCTATTCAAACATTAAATGCATTTTCATTAGTGAAGGGCTTAGGACTTTTACTTAAAATTATCATGTCTGGTTATGATTTCATAACTGGTCGGAGGTCCCATGAAATTTAAGTTAAGCTAAAACGGAACATCATAGAATAGTGTATACCCCCTTTTGGCAATGAAGCTTTCCCATACAGTTATATTTAATTCTGGTCAGAAGTTGCTGATAAACAGCCGCTTCAAGAATAGTGTGCACTATATAATAATGTCAGCAATCTTCAAAGGCCAATAATTCCAAGAAAAATCATCATCCTCCTTTTGGTAATTAAACTTCCCATTATGGTTCTTTAAATATTGGCCAATAGTTGCTTAGAATAGACTGGACAAGAACAAGACTCTTAGAAAAGTCATTGAAGGGGAACATCCTGCTTCAGTACAAACCTCCTTTTGATATATTGAATCTTACCATGCAATATCATTGAATTCTGGCCAGTAGTTGCTGAGATACAATCAGGACAAAAAAATGGGCCAGGCAGACGGACTTGGCGGTGACTAAATGATCCCCCTAAAAAAATTTGGGGATCAAAACATTTTGAACCAGATTTGTTTCCACTGATACTCAAGATTGCATTCGTTTTACCACACTATATTACTGACATAAAAAAAGTTTATTCTGTCAAAACATTGACGATCACAACACAACAGTTGTCAAAATATGACGATCACATCATTAGTAGGCGTCAAAGAATGACGTTAGCAACAATTGTGTCTGTCTAAACATGACGTATGCAACAAGTAAGTCCGTCAAAAAATGACATTCACAACTTCTCCGAGCATAAATAGCCATTGGTAGCAACAGACGACAATGTGTTCGTCAATTTACTGCATACAACTCAACTACAATATGTTTTCTCTGCTTTCAAATGCATGCAAACATATATAAATACTTAATGTTGCCATCGTCAACAATTGCGAACGTTCAAATCGCTTGACAGACACATACTTACACAAAATAATTTGCATCACATAATGATGTGCATCGTGTCGGCCATGTTTTTGCATTCTGATACGTACGGATTTAATCGCAGTTTCTTTTCAGGGGTCAAGTCAAACCGGTCACAAGTAAAACAGGGCAACGATTGTGCGAACGTCAATTAAAAAAATTGACAGAAATTAAGATCGCACAATTTTTAATTTAAATGTCCGGTTATGGCTTCAGACCTTGAGAAACCATCTGTATCTCCAGAAAGTGCTTAGATTAACACTGTGTTAGACTCCCCATCCACCACATACGCACACAATAACTGAGTACATGGACCATTTTGCGAACGTCGCTTTTTTGACAGAAATTAATTGTTCATGATCTACATAATTCTAAATCCTGTATTGTGCCAAATTATTGAAAAATTGAAATAACAATGCAAAAGGAATGCAAAGCAATACATACCCCAACAACAAACTCTCGTTGTTGGACATAAAAGTTCGAATTAGTCGAAAAACTGCTATATGGGCAGACCTGGTGAAGAAACTGGGAGTTCAGTTGGTCAAAAAGACGATGAATTCTTATCAAATTTTTATTTATTTTTTCACATCGGTGTAAAATAACATTGGCTATTTTGATTTTTCTTGATTCTATTGTTGTATTTTATTCACACAAATGCTTTTTTTCTCAGGGGAGCAAATTTGCAAAAATAAATCTCATTTTATAAAAATTGACGGAAATTTGACGGAACTTTTACGTTCTTAAATGGAAGATGTCTTAAGTAGATTTTACCGTTATGTCTAGCACCAACACCGCTTACTATATCACTTGGATACTTACACAGTTGTTGCTTATGACCATTCCCTATCCACCCATATCACCCAACCTCACTTTGACCTTAACCTCGACCTAATTTGGACTTATAATAATTCAAAAGTGCCATTTCTTGGTTAACTAGATTTTACCGTTTCGTGTAGCACCAACACCGCTTACTACAACACTTGGATATTTGCACAGTTGTTACTTATGACCGTTCCCAATGCACCCATATCACCCAACCTCACTTTGACCTTGACCTTAACCTAATTTGCTCTTAGAATAATTCAAATGGGCTGTTTATTGGTTAACTAGATTTTACCATTTCGTCTAGCACCAACACCGCTTGCTACAACACTTGGATACTTACACAGTTGTTGCTTATGACCATCCCCTATCCACCCATATCACCCAACTTCACTTTGACCTTGACCTAATTTGGACTAAGAAATGGGCTACCCAGCACCAACTGGGGGCATGTGTGTTTATCAAACACAGAATCTTGTTTAATAAGTTATTTTGTTTGAAAAATAAATGAATCTGTATACTTTATATATGGCATGCAATCATAATACCATTAGCTCTGTTAGCTGTTTTTTATGCCCCCGGCATCTTGATGTGGGAGGCATATAGTGATTGTCCTGTCCGTCCGTGATTCCACGTGTGACTCTGTCTGTACAAGGTTAACTAGATTTTACCGTTTCGTGTAGCACCAAAACAAAATCAGAATAAAAATGAAAACAAAATCATGTTTAAAAATTACAATTTTTATTTCAATTAAATACCTAGAATTAAATAGAAAATACAGATATCACTGTAGTAGATTTATTATGCATACGCTTTAATGTGTTGAATAATCAAACAAATAGAAAAAGGAAAGGAAAATATCACTGTGTTAGGTTTCTGAATCTTTCACTTAAATAAATTGAATACTCAAATAGAAAAAAAGAAGGGAAAAATCTCAGTATATAATATGTAAGATCCCATTTTCTTCATAGATTGAATAATTGCCAAAATGCCAAATTATTTCAAGAGATTTTTTCTGAAGAGACTAGTTTAGAAGACTGGTAATGATCCGCCCCAATAAAATGGGTGTGCCCCAATCTGTTCCTAGCGATCTCCATCACAATTAGCTGATGAAAAAACTCCCCTTGAAGACTGATAGAAATCTGCTAAGCCATTTGCTTGTTGTACTGCCGATGTGGAAATAATGCTGATCTATTTTACATCTTGTTAACATACTTACAGATTGTGTTTCCTAATAGACTCTGGGCGTAACACATACACTGGTGTTTACAGGACGAATGTCTTCGCCTGGGCCCAGTTATTATAGTACCTCGTTACGATTGATGTTCATAGCTGTTGATCATTATGTGTACTCATCATTTGTCTTGTGATCCGACTGTTTATGATCAGATTTTTTTAAATCAAATTAATCAATGGTATTTGTTCACATATTATGACCTCCCCCATTCCACCATGTCCTGAAAAAATGCAGAAAAAGGTATTGTATTTGGAACTAACATTATACCAAAAATATTCCAGATGCACATAGTACTTTTTGCAGATATCAGTCTAGGAAAGGCCAGGTATTAAGAAGAAATCTTTAAATTTAAGAGTTTGTTTGTAAAAATTGCCTTTGTTTGCAATATAAAAAGCATACATTCATTTTCATCTCGTGCATTATATTTTTACGTTTTTTTTTCCATATATCAGAAATGTATTTTTTTGAAAGTGATTGAAAATGTTGTTTATGACATTTTGATGGTATTTGATTATTGTTTCAATCATTATTTCAAATTTTCTCACAGGGGGGTAGTAGTGGGGAGTGGGGAGTAGTGACTTGGCCACGCGCCCAACACCTGTGGTTCAAGCAAACTATATTTGCATCCGTATTTTGTTGCAGGTCCATGGACAACCATACGTGTTTGATTTGACCTTCCACCAACCCAACATAACTTGGCTGAAGTGCCCACAAGGTCAGTGATCTATTTTTAACTTCCTTGGGTAAAACCAGTACCTTGTTTGCTTCAGGACGGTCACTACCACATTCCTTGGGCATCGAATATGTGGTCAAAGTTGGTGTTATGGTGGAAACGGTGCCTGCCATGCAATAAATAGTCCTGGGCCGGTTGTCACAAAGACCCTAAGTGACATCTTAACTTAAGTTGTACTTAAGAGAAGATTTTGAATGAATTTCCTATTTGGAATCAGATTATTTCTGTTTACAAATAGGGTAAAATATGAAAAATGTCAGCAATATGTACTAGTTAAAAACATTTGAATGTATAACCTATACAGCCGCAGACCTTAGTAATTTTATGAATGTATGAAATGTACTGCTTAGTTTTCCCTAAGAAGATTTTTGAATATTGGGCCCTGATTAGCCTGTATAAATATGGCTGAATATCAAAGCAAGGTTATTGAAATGGTGTCATCCTTGCAAGCCAGTGGCCTGGTGTTGGATCCTTATACAGGGAACATTCAAGTGAGCATAGGACAAAATCTGATGTAAGTTTACTGAGAATGGGTTCTACCAAGGAACGTTATTATATGGTTATACTACAATCAATAGGCCTAATTGCTTGAAATCAATATAAAGTTAATGCAGCCACCTTTTTAGCTGTTTTTCATAGAGGGAAAAATACTGGTTCTACCCAGATATTTGTTTCTTAAGTTTGTCTGCAAACTGTATGCTTTGGACATGAAGTTAACATTACATGTATCGTTCTGTATACGTTTAAGAATCTATGGATTCTAACAAACGAATGTAACTGCAACATTTTAGTAGATGTGCAAACAAAGTATTCTAGTATATGTTTACCAGCAAACAATGTAGGTTTATATTACACTGTACTGTATACAAAGGAACACATTTTATTCATCATCATCCATCATCCTGCCTGCATTCATGATATAAAATTCTGTAAAATAAACATTAATAGGATCAAACGTATGTATATACAAGGCTATTTAAATTGAAAATATTCATCTGTTCAGTCCAAAAACAGTTGTCTAAGTATTGCTAGATATCTTGAATATTGAATAAATAAGTAAGAATTATTTCTGTATCAATATGAGTCATTGGAACAGATCTTGAGTAAAAAGCAGAAAAAAAACGGCCATTAAGTGGGGAAAATAATTAAAAGTGTTTATGTACGATCTTTCATATAAATTATTTTCAAAATAAGCAGATGAAAGTGACAATAAAACTTGAAAGCAAACAGAAAAACATAAATATGACGAAGGAAACACTTCAATATGAAATAAATCGTACTAGTGTCGACTTTTGCATCGCTTATTAGTGCTATGTAACCTAAACCAACTGTGAAGTCAACGTATATACATGCATTTGAGTTCCTGCTTGTACAGACGAAAACTATTTGGTGATTAAAAACTAGCTTATTGTTCTTTAAGAAGCATCGTTTGTTCTTAACTTTTATTCCATTTTATATAGAAATATATGTTAATTAACTTTATTTTGTTAATTGTATTTATCATTATGGCACTTTATCTGTTGTAAGATCGTTCATACGCACTTTAAACTTGTGTCATTGGGCAAAACTCGTTTAGTTTTTCCAAGAACATCTTGCATGTTCCTATTCATAATCAACAATTCTCATTTATCCTCATTAATCATTATGTATATGAAGATATTGGAATGTTTATATACATATACCTTCTTAGACCAATATGAATAAGATTCCAAAGTGAGGCATATATTGTTCGAGTACGTCATCAGTATTTAGAAAATACCGTAAATACCATAAATACCAGTCCAAATTATTGAGATACAGAGTAAGACTGACATTATGTTTCTTTTCAGGCTGGGAAATCTATGGCACAGACTGTTTCAAAGTGTTCCTGGAAGCCATCTCGTTTTCCGAAGCATCCGCAGTTTGTATAAGGTACTGGCATTGCTATATTAGAGGCTTGTTGTATTATTAGCCTTAAGTTTGAGAGATTTTATTTTAAGCTATCTCATTTTCTGAGGTGTCTGCATGTATAATGTATTGATACTGATGTATAAGAGGTTTGTTTTATTGTTAGGGTTAAGTTTTAGAGATTTTATTGAGACACTATGGATAGGACATTAATTTTGTTAGTAATGTAGGACATTAATTTTGTTAGTAATGTAGGACATTAATTTTGTTAGTAATGTAGGACATTAATTTTGTTAAACAGTAGGAAAAGCTCAAGTAAGAAAGATACAATTCTATGATGACATATAGCATATTATGTCACCTATTAAGATGGAACAGATAACAATGATGAGGATGAGAATGATGATGGTGATAGTGTTGATGATGATGTAGATATGGTGACGATGATGATGATGATGATGATAATAATAATAATGATAAAAATGAAGATGATAATAATGATGATTATGATGATGATGGTGATGATGATGATGGTGATGATGATGATGGTGATGATGATGATGGTGATGATGATGATGGTGATGATGATGGTGATGATGATGATTAGAATGGTGATGATTATGATGGTGATGATTATAATGGTGATGATGATGATGGTGATGATGATGATGGTGATGGTGATGATGATGATGGTGATGATTATAATGGTAATGATGATGAATATGATGGTGATGGTGAGGATTATGATGGTGATGATGATGGTGATGGTGATGATTAGAATGGTGATGATTATGATGGTGATGATTATAATGGTGATGATTATAATGGTGATGATGATGATGGTGATGATGATGATGGTGATGATGATGATGGTGATGATTATAATGGTGATGATTATGATGGTGATGATGATGATGGTGATGATGATGATGATGATGATTATAATGGTGATGATGATGATGGTGATGATGATGATGGTGATGGTGATGATGATGATGGTGATGATTATAATGGTAATGATGATGAATATGATGGTGATGGTGAGGATTATGATGGTGATGATGATGGTGATGGTGATGATTATAATGGTGATGATTATGATGGTGATGATTATAATGGTGATGATTATAATGGTGATGATGATGATGGTGATGATAATAATAATAATGATAAAAATGAAGATGATAATAATGATGATTATGATGATGATGGTGATGATGATGATGGTGATGATTATAATGGTGATGATTATGATGGTAATGATGATGATGGTGATGATGATGATGATGATGATGATTATAATGGTGATGATGATGATGGTGATGATTATGATGATGATGGTGATGATGATGGTGATGATGATGATTATGATGGTGATGATTATAATGGTGATGATGATGATTATGATGGTGATGATGATGCTGATGACAGAAAGATTGATATTTTTACTTGACAACAACAACAGCAATAAAAAAAAAAAAAATCATATTATCATCATGGTCATCATCATCATCGTCATCATTTGAGAAAATTTTTGTTTAAAATGCCCTGCTATGCATTTGGTCATAATGTCCTTAGTTGAACTGGAGTTTTTATTGCCATTTCCTTTGTTATTGAGAAATACATAAGTTTTCAAAAAGGTGGTTTGTGTTACAGATATCAAACTGTGGTACAGTACAATGGTTGTAGTGTCAAATTCTGGTTTACGCCCTTATTAGGTTTCCTAAAACGTGATTTGCCCAACATCAAGATGGTAATACATGGTTGCATTTCATGTGATTTAGTTCAAATTGGTATTTATATAGAACCTGAAATTGTGTTTTATTCATTTCTTGTGCCCAGTATATTTTGTAAGGATTTAAAAACATCATTGTTATGTTTTGTGTGTACTTCTTTGTAAATGTATATTCACAAAAGAAATGCCAACAATAATCAACATGTAATGCATATCCAGAACGGTGGTTATTCAAAATATGTACAAATGAAGTTACAGCTAAACTATGTTATTTCGAAATTGCAGTAATGACATCAACATATCCAAAGTACCTCTTATCTGAATACAGTTTTTACTTAAACTTACTTTATACTTAAAAGTCATAAATTGTTATCAATTGTGGTCATTTAAGCACCTACTGGACTTACTCAACTGTAAATTAATGATCACTAACTTAATTCAAAACACACTTTATCATGAAAACTTGGAAACAAAAAGTGTGAAGTTGTTTGCAATTTGTGGCACATTTCAGACCAGGGCACCTATTCACCAACCCATTCTTATACCTAAAGGGACTATATCATCGAAAAGGGCCCCAAGGGGGCAATTTCTTAAAAAAATCTGAAATCAAGGTTTTTAATCGGACATATACTAACGGATAAAACAAGGTATTATATATAATGGGAAAAGAGTGTATGCATTCTGAGGTAAAAATCAATTAATTATAAGGTTTGTTTGGCCCTTTTCCTGTTTACATTTTGACGTCAGAATTGTGAGTATTTTGTAGAACCATAGTTAACACATTATTCGTTACCAAGCAGAATAGCGCACTTGGATAAAACTCGGGATGTCAACGAATAATCGAATATTCGAATATTTGACCGAATATTCGAATATAAAATGAGTATTTGAATGGCAAAAAATAAAATAAAAAAGAAATTCTCCATAATAAAATAGTTAGTTCTATAATCCGTGATCATTATGTTTTCACAGTTACCTAAATTGACACGTTGACATGTTTTTTAACACCATTGACACCCGTATGCGCAGTGGGAGGTAACAGATTAAGTAAACTGTGACAATCGAGTCGTAAACGGACCCAAAGAAGAGACCGATATTTGCGCAGTTTGTACGTAACAGACCGATGTTTTCACACTGAGGCTAATTGGAGACAAATGTTCTAACAATGTATGGTGCATTATGCGGTGTAGGTGTTACTATTAATTTAATTTCATTCCTTTAATTAGCGGTGCATTGACAACAACTTTTTTCATGCCGACTTTAAAGGATTTATTCTCTCAATATAACAAACAAAAATGAGTGAAACAGCACAGGTATATATTCTATGTGTTTCCCAATTAATCTCAAAGTCTTGTCGTTCATTAATGTGTTTATTAAATTGTCAGATTGCTTTGTGTATTGGGTGTCTGTTTTGCGATGTTTTAAGTGTATAGATCTGTTTTACTATTAATAAATGTGTGACAAAGTAAATGATTCGAAATAAAATCTAAGAACTGTTTTCTATAATGTTTTATTATGACATCAATGAATCGGATGATGATGATGATTGATGATTGATGATGATGATTGATGATGATGGAAACATTCGTATTAAATTCATAGAGTCGACAACGATAAGAACGGTTTTTAACGACACATTAATTTGTTTACCTAGAGGGCTATTATATATCCTGTATAAATAAACAAAGACTCGGTCATTAAAAAAAACGAACGAATATTCGAATATTATTCGAATATTGAATTCGAATATTCGAATAGTATTTTGGTATTTTTTGCCATCCCTAGTTAAAACGCTGTCTGCTGTCAATTCTTAGTATGGCTCCAGAGTCTTGAGTTCGATACCCACTTGGGGTTTTAATTTTTCCAAACTTTTTTGCTAATTTGTTTGTATCAAATAACGAATTTTACATTATATTATTTATTATTTATTTCATGCAAATGTCTTAGTATAGCTTATTTCTATTATATAATATCATTTATCGTGCAATATGAGGATATTTTGTCGTTGACATAGTCCCTTTAAGAATAAAGCATTAATAAATGGAAGTTCGCAAAATATACAAGGTACAAATGTTGCATATGTCATTCATAAATCATTCTTACAAAGATTTATAAAATTAACATTTGTGAATACCGAGTAAAATTTAAATGAACATCCTTTTTGGAACAAAACATTTTCAAGAATATTCTTCATTCTTAAGTCTAAGAATTGGTTGGTGAATACCGGACCAGACTTGATAAGATAACAGTCGCCCAAGATAAGATAAGATAAGAGTCGCCCAAGGTTGGTGAATACCGGACCAGACTTGATAAGATAAGAGTCGCCCAAGATAAGATAAGATAAGATAAGAGTCGCCCAAGGTTGGTGAAGATAGGACCAGGCTTGATAAGATAAGAGCCGCCCAAGATAAAATAAGATAAGAGTCGCCCAAGGTTGGTGAAGATAAGACCAAACTTGATAAGATAAGAGTCGCCCAAGATAAGATAAGATAAGAGTCGCCCAAGGTTGGTGAAGATAGGACCAGACTTGATAAGATAAGAGTCGCCCAAGATAAGATAAGATAAGATAAGAGTCGCCCAAGGTTGGTGAAGATAGGACCAGACTTGATAAGATAACAGTCGCCCAAGATAATATAAGATAAGAGTCGCCCAAGATAAGATAAGATAAGAGTCGCCCAAGGTTGGTGAATATAGGACCAGACTTGATAAGATAAGAGTCGCCCATGATAATATAAGAGTCACCCAAGATAAGATAAGATAAGAGTCGCCCAAGGTAAGATAAGATAAGATGAGAGTCGCCCAAGGTATTTAACAAGGTTTTTAAGAAAGTGTGAAAATACTTGTAGGGATAGCAAACGTCTGAAACATTTTGAGTAGTAAGTTCAAGCCACATATATAGCCACATATATTTGAAATAATATTAAAGAAATACAGTTGCTTATTATTTTCCACATGTATATAATTTTAAATAAGCAAGTTTTTCAGATAACAAAATTCAGCTGATTAGTAACAAATAACACTATAGGTACTTCCTCCTCATCTTGCATGCTTGAACATTTTATTTGGGCTTCTCCTGAGTTACGTCTTCGGGTAGCAACAATTATTTGTCTTGTTCCCTTCTCATGTCATCAATGAAATTAAAATACATCATTTTCTATCACCAGTCCTTAAATGTGCACTGTTTGCTATGTGGGATTTTACTTGGCCTATTGGTTCAAAAAGAAGAAGTGTTACCCATTATGCTTAATGGTACCCTATATTAAAATAACATTTTTTCATTACGAGTCAAGAAGAATAACCCATGTAGCGCATTAATTTAGTGGTCTTATTCCAGGACACCCAGGTGAATATTTCGGTTACATTCAAGTAAATAACGAAAAAAAGGATGTTATAAATTTGACATACTATTTTTAATAAATTGACCTTTTTAGAAACTGTAATTGTAATAAATGATTTACATGATTTACACATTATAATACACATGACATACCTTATCTTAAATAATTAAAAGTTATTAAAACATTTGTGAATTTTTGCTGTTTTGATGAAGGACCCTTTCAGGTTTCGATTTACTGACTCGTAGCCTGCAAAGAAAAGAAGTAGTTTCCGCGATACCTGTTTTTGGAAATTACCCTCTCAAAAGACCGTTGGCTTGCGCCAACAGTCTAAAGACAGCATTTTTTATGGATCTGTATCCAGTGTAAGTCACACCTACACAGACCTCTAACAAACACTGTTAAGAGAATATATGGATTTGACCAGACATTATTATACGACCAGACATCATTATTATACCACCAGACATCATTATTATATGACCAGACATTATTATACGACCAGACATCATTATTATATGACCAGACATCATTATTATATGACCAGACATCATTATTATATGACCAGACATCATTATTATATGACCAGACATCATTATTATATGACCAGACATCATTATTATACGACCAGACATTATTATATGACCAGACATCATTATTATACGACCAGACATCATTATTATATGACCAGACATTATTATACGACCAGACATCATTATTATATGACCAGACATCATTATTATATGACCAGACATCATTATTATATGACCAGACATTATTATACGACCAGACATCATTATTATATGACCAGACATCATTATTATATGACCAGACATTATTATATGACCAGACATCATTATTATACGACCAGACATCATTATTATACGACCAGACATCATTATTATATGACCAGACATCATTATTATATGACCAGACATCATTATTATACATTATTATATGACCAGACATCATTATTATACGATCAGACATCATTATTATATGACCAGACATCATTATTATACGACCAGACATCATCATTATATGACCAGACATCATTATTATATGAACAGACATCATTATATGACCAGACATCATTATACGACCAGACATCATTATTATATGACCAGACATCATTATTATATGACCAGACATCATTATACGACCAGACATCATCATTATACGACCAGACATCATTATATGACCAGACATCATAAATATATGACCAGACATCATTATACGACCAGACATCATCATTATACGACCAGACATCATTATATGACCAGACATCGTCATTATATGACCAGACATCATTATATGACCAGACATCATCAGTATTTGACCAGACATCATTATACGACCAGACATCATCATATACGACCAGACATCATTATATGACCAGATCATCATTATACGACCAGACATCATTATATGACCAGACATCATCAATATATGACCAGACATCATTATATGACCAGACATCGTCATTATATGACCAGACATCATTATATGACCAGACATCATCAGTATTTGACCGGACATCATTATATGACCAGACATCATCATTATACGACCAGACATCATTATATGACCAGATCATCATTATACGACCAGACATCATTATATGACCAGACATCATCAATATATGACCAGACATCATCATTATACGACAATACATCATCGTTATATGACCAGACATCATCATTATACGACCAGACATCATTATACGACCAGACATCATTATATGACCAGACATCATCATTATACGACCAGACATCATCATTATACGACCAGACATCATTATATGACCAGACATCATTATATGACCAGACATCATTATATGACCAGACATCATCATTATACGACAAGACATCATCATTACACGACCAGACATCATCATTATACGACAAGACATCATCATTATACGACCAGACATCATTATATGACCAGACATCATCATTATACGACAATACATCATCATTATATGACCTGACATCATCATTATACAACCATACATCATTATACGACCAGACATCAATATATGACCATACATCATTATATGACCAGACGTCATCATTATACAACCAGACATCATTATACGACCAGACATCATCATTATACGACAAGACATCATCATTATACGACCAGGCATCATCATTGTACGACCGGACATCAGACACTGTTTAGAGAATACATGTATATGGATTTGACCAGACATCATCATTATACGACCAGACATCAGACACTGTTTAGAGAATACATGTATATGGATTTGACCAGACATCATCATTATACGACCAGACATCAGACACTGTTTAGAGAATACATGTATATGGATTTGACCAGACATCATCATTATACGACCAGACATCAGACACTGTTAAGAGAATACATGTATATGGATTTGACCAGACATCATCATTATACGACCAGACATCAGACACTGTTTAGAGAATACATGTATATGGATTTGACCAGACATCATCATTATACGACCAGACATCAGACACTGTTTAGAGAATACATGTATATGGATTTGACCAGACATCATCATTATACGACCAGACATCAGACACTGTTTAGAGAATACATGTATATGGATTTGACCAGACATCATCATTATACGACCAGACATCAGACACTGTTTAGAGAATACATGTATATGGATTTGACCAGACATCATCATTATACAATGAAGTCCAGCCTTTCTCAATGGCTAAACGCAGCGTCATTCAAATCTTGTTGATCAGTAAATTTATAGTAACGCAGTAACAGTATAGTACACAGTACAATCTCCGACAAACGCCATTTAGAGAATACATTAATATTTAAATCGTCTCCATCAAACATTGAAATACTGACTTTTGGAATGAATAAACACGTCTCTGTCAACTCTTCTAGTGAACATTGTGTTTCGCATGCCTGTGCGTACTGTGTGTACTGTGCGTACTGTGTTTTTCTGTGCGTACTGTGTGTACTGTGCGTACTGTAATGTTGATGTATACTTTCAGTGTTGGAAGTTCCTTAGTACATATAAAGGGACTCAATAAGAACCGGCACATTGGTACAGCTGTTAGCAATCAACTCAAGGAGGTTCGGCCATTTTGGATAGGTAATCTTGCAAAATTGGTGTTGTTTTCAGCCATTGGGGGAAAGGGTATCAGGGGCCCATTGGAAGGGGAAAATCTACAAATAAAAGAAAACAATGATTTATTAAGATTTATTTCATATCACTTATCTCCCCATTATACAATTGGTCTACTTTTAGCTTATTCCCTAGTCTAACTTGAAAACGCTGATAATTCTGTTGGTTTCCTTATTCATTCAACGACTTTAAACATCAAGGGGTAAAATTTAAGGTAGAAAATATCTACTCCAGGGCTGGGGGAATGGGGACCTATTTCAGCCCCAAATTGGCCTTAAAAATTGCCACTGGAAATGTTTGTACTTGACACAGAGGCATACTTATACCTTCAAGAGACTTGTTCACATTTAATGTCTTAAACTGCAAAACCTAAAGCAGTTGGACCAACCAAAAACAAATATTATATAAAGAAAAAAAAATCAATGGAGTGCCTTTGCCGTGACTCAAATATACGATCGCCAGAATACAAAAATCTCTTTAATTGCTCGGCCATCCAGACTAATGATTAGAGCAGTGAATTTTTTAATGCTATGTAAGTGATACACATGTTTTCCAAAATACCAATAAAAAGCATTACAAACACTTTATTATTTTATCCATTTAAACTGATGATCGTTCACAACAAACAATATATTTCCCAAACATCTCTTGCCGGTAGTGTTATTTCACTTGTTTATATATAATTTTATAATTTTTCTTTTAGAGATCTATGACGAAAATGTTCAAAATCTGTGAACAGGTCCCTTTAAGTTCTGTTTAAACATAAATGTTTCTCATAGTGTGGCACAATGTTCGGATCAAAAAAAAATTTTTTGTTATTGTAGACAGCATTTTATTTATTGCCAAAACCTCTCCTATTTCATTTTTATTTATGCTCTGATATTGTCTTGCTGCCTTTATAAAGTAGTTTTTGTTGAATGATCAATAAGGCTTGTTGAATAGTGGCAGTTCAATGAAAATAACAGCAAATCTTGAAATATTAGCAGTTACTTTGTCATTGAAAAGAAATCAAACCTTATTCATACAATAAAAGATAGCAGCATCAGAAATGTATGAAATATTATAACCCTCAAAACTTTAAATTTGACACGGGTACACAGGTTTCATTTTTGGACAGCTTGTCTTCCGTGACGAAATAGCTATGGGGTAAACGGCGCCAACATTTTATTAACATATTTTAGTATCCAAAACATTTCCACATAAGATATAGATGCAGGAGCAATTGAAGTTCCTGTGTTGTCAGCATTAGGCCTTGTTTGCTTGAGATATTATTCTGGTTGTACAGTCTACGCCTTTGAAAGTGATGCAGCCTGAAACAATCTGTCTAGTCATCAGTATTTGAGGCGCGTCGTGGGAAAACCGGACTTAATGCATGTGCGTAAAGTGTCGTCCCGGATTAGCCTCTGCAATCCGCACAGACAAATCCAGGACGGCACTTTCACCCTACAGTGGATTTATGTTGAGAAGAGACTTCCTTGAAACAGAAAATACCATAAAAGCGGAAAGACACTTTAGGCACAGGTATTCAGCCCGGTTTTCCCCGACGCGCGTCATTTGTTTTAAAACTGTATATGTCATTTAGGGAACTGTCCCTTAAAGGGGCATATTAATGGTATGTTGCATATTCTTAGACATTATAAGAACTGTTTAATAAATAACAAAATAATATACATTTTTTAACTGTTCATTTGTTCTTTGCAATGAACTTTATTTTTGCAAATTGAATTGTCGACATAACATTAATTGATACGCCCCTTTTAATGTTACAATATTTAGCTCTTATAAACTAAAACAAAAATAGGGGTTTTTGTGGAAAAATACACAAGAGTTTAAGACAAACATGGCATGTTTGAGCCCCGAAGTATCAGTTGATATGATAATTTCAGTTTACAACTATTAAACTATTGTCTATTTCGATGTGGGTGTGGTTGGAAAGGGTGCAAGTTAAGTCACACAGGTCTTATTTTATCTTACTAACATATTAAATTTATTTTGTATTGTCTTGTCACACTAGCCATTTAATTTTCATAATATTTTCCATGTAGATATTTTACCTTTTGTCCATATTCTTTGGCCTATAAAAAAGGTCACTTATTTGTTGTCTTGGTAAATATTGATTGCATTTTATTTACCTCACTTAGTATATTTGTAAACAGATTCTGGCATTTGTTGAGTGTTTTCGTGAGTTCTGCCATTTCATTACAACAAATATTTAATCTTTAATGCAATAGTACAACCAGTATGTAGCCTCCAAATAATCAGTTAGAAACTTTTTGATATACATTTGAAAGTAGCAACATTATTTCTATTGCTTTAATTTTTGTATTACTTTGACAATTATGTTTGAAGGACTACAAAGGAAGAATAATGGAACATTCCAATGGACTAGTGGACAGATAGCCCAGCCATATGAAGGCATATGGAAAATAGGTCAACCAGAGGTCAGCGTGAAGCAGAGTGACCTTGACCTTTGTGTTTCCATGAAAACGACAACTGACCACTTCAGATGGAGTTTGGAGGGGTGTGAATTACAGCGTGGATTTGTTTGTGAGACTGGTGCGTGCGGGGTGGACAGTTACCGGTGTTCTGATGGGGCATGTGTACCGGGGTGGGGGAAGTGTGACGGGGTGAGAGACTGCAGGGAGGGCGAGGATGAGCTCAATTGTGGGCAAGGTGAGATACCACTATAAACAGCAAACATTATTATCACTGGTATGTGAAGTTGGAATAAGACATCAAACATGGAAATGACCTGTTATGTTTCGTTTCTCGCTGGGCATTTCTAACTAGGCAATTTAGTTTAGGTAAGTTTCTTAATTTCAGACCAATGCTGATGGTCTTAATTGTATTTTTTATGCCCCCGGCATCTTGATGCAGGAGGCATATAGTGATTGTCCTGTCCGTCCTTCCGTCCGTCCTTCCGTCGGTGACAAGGTTAAGTAGATTTTACCGTTTCGTCTAGCACCAACACCGCTTACTACAACACTTGGATATTTACACAGTTGTTACTTATGACCATTCCCAATCAACCCATATCACCCAACCTCACTTTGACCTTGACCTTGACCTAATTTGGACTTACAATAGTTCAAAAGTGCATTTTCTTTGTTAACTAGATTTTACCATTTCGTCTAACACCAACACCGCTTACTACAACAGTTGGATATTTACACAGTTGTTACTTATGACCGTTCCCAATCCACCTATATCACCTAACCTCACTTTGACCTTGACCTTGACCTAATTTGCACTTAGAATAATTCAAATGGGCTGTTTCTTGGTAACTAGATTTGACCAGTTTATCTTGCTCCAACACCGCTTGCTACAACACTTGGATACTTACACAGTTGTTGCTTATGACCATCCCCAATCCACCCATATCACCCAACTTCACTTTGACCTTGACCTAATTTGGACTAAGAAATGGGCTAACCAGCACCAACTGGGGGCATGTGTGTTTATCAAACACAGAATCTTGTTTATTACTCTTTCTTTAAAACTTATTGTGTTATCTTCACTGTACCAAAAAACTGTCCACACATGATTTTATTATGAAAATGTTGTATTTAGTGCGGACATATATTTTTCATTGCTGCTGTCATCAATGCCGCTGACTACTGAAATTATTTCTTTGCAAAACTTTTTACTTACAAATAGTTGTCTGCAGAGAAAGCAACAGTGTAATAAAACAGCTTATTCTTTTTTGATGTCCTATTTTAACTTCACATACATGTGTGCTAGGAGTTAATATGTGTGTCTGTGTTTTAATTGACATTTTCATGTTAAAACATACATTTACAAATACGAATTATATAAAAACGAGAAATATCTTTAAAAAAGTAATTCTGTGTATGTTGTAAATGTTTGTAAAGAATATAAATTTATTATCCTACATGAATATTTAAAACTGATGCATATGTTGATTTGGTTTATTAACGAACAGTCTCATTTCTTCATAGATCATTATTCTACACGCAATTAATATAATTATTTGATATTATTTAAAATAAAATAAATAAGTTAATTTTCATTAACAAATAGCGAACTCATATTTTCATGTGGCTAGCCCCTAAAACAGTAGTATGAAATGTTTCTATATTTGAAATAAATAAAAAGAATGTCATGATCTCATGTCAAAGCAATGAACTGATGCCCCGTGTAGTAAATCAGTTGTCAAAGCAATGAACTGATGCCCCGTGTAGTAAATCAGTTGTCAAAGCAATGAACTGATGCCCCGTGTAGTAAATCAGTTGTCAAAGCAATGAACTGATGCCCCGTGTAGTAAATCAGTTGTCAAAGCAATGAACTGATGCCCCGTGTAGTAAATCAGTTGTCAAAGCAATGAACTGATGCCCCGTGTAGTAAATCAGTTGTCAAAGCAATGAACTGATGCCCCGTGTAGTAAATCAGTTGTCAAAGCAATGAACTGATGCCCCGTGTAGTAAATCAGTTGTCAAAGCAATGAACTGATGCCCCGTGTAGTAAATCAGTTGTCAAAGCAATGAACTGATGCCCCGTGTAGTAAATCAGTTGTCAAAGCAATGAACTGATGCCCCGTGTAGTAAATCAGTTGTCAAAGCAATGAACTGATGCCCCGTGTAGTAAATCAGTTGTCAAAGCAATGAACTGATGCCCCGTGTAGTAAATCAGTGCTACTTGAATAACCCAAATATGTCAGATTCATCTGCATCATCAATGTCAGTACGTTTGCTCATCAATGTCAGTACGTTTGCTCATCAATGTCAGTACGTTTGCTCATCAATGTCAGTACGTTTGCTCATCAATGTCAGTACGTTTGCTCATCAATGTCAGTACGTTTGCTCATCAATGTCAGTACGTTTGCTCATCAATGTCAGTATGTTTATCTGTACAAAGTAAAACTAAGCATTTTACAATTACAAAGAAATATAGTTATTTGAAGCGTTTTTCATGATTACATTATTTTAGTATACAATGCATTTATTCATAGTCTATATAAAAACAATGTCTGTTTGTAGATTTTGGTTGAAGCATCAGTATTTCACAAGTAAGACAATGATGAGCATCATAAGGCGCCGTGAAACTATGAAAAGTCCATCTGTTTAAGATATCTTAATTATGTAATGTCTGTACAATTAACTGATCTTACCGCCTCATATTTTTCATTAGTGATTTTTATGCCCCCGGCATCTTGATGCGGGAGGCATATAGTGATCGTCCTGTCCATCCTTTCGTCAGCGACAAGGTTAAGTAGATTTTACCATTTCGTCTAGCACCAACACCGCTTACTACAGCACTTTGATACTTATACAGTTGTTGCTTATGACAATTCCCAATCCACCCATATCACCCAACCTCACTTTGACCTTGACCTAATTTGGACTTATAATAATTCACAAGTGCCATTTCTTGGTTAACTAGATTTGACCGTTTCGTCTAGCACCAAAACTGCTTACTACAACACTTGGATATTTACACATTTTTACTTATGACCGTTCCCAATCCATCCATATCACCAAACCTCACTTTGACCTTGACCTTGACCTAATTTGGACTAAGATATGGGCTAACCTGCACCAACCAGGTGCATGTGTGTTTATCAAACACAGAATATTGTTTTAATATAAATAATTTATAAAGTATTTGTCAGGCAAATCAAAATTTACTAGAAGTTACATTGACAATAATGACGAGAATGAATATGTGCGTGTATTGGATTTTAAGCATTTATACTATGCGTGCCAAATGAAAACACACGTCAGGGAACATTCATCGCAATTGACAATAATGATTTGACTTCATTTTGTGATAACAAAAACGTAAAGTTATTCTAAATAGTGGAGAATAAGATTAATATTTCTTTGGGAAAATACATCTCGAGCGTTTTTGTGTATAACTATTACTGTTGATAATGCATTCATAAAACGCACATAAAATAAAATAACAAATTTAAATCAAATTAATTTACGAAGTCTGAAGTTTCCGCCAGTGTCTATTTATAGAAAGATGCAAAATCTATTTATACATTGAATAGCCTCTACAGGAGAAGATAAGAGAAAATGCAATTCTAAATAATTCTTAATAAATAAATCTACCAACCGTTACTGAAATTAACATGCATGGTAAGTTTATAAATACAGTCGAAACGCATTACTATGAATAGCCATGGGAGACACTGATTTGTTCATAGTATTGCGTTTTTCGTAGTATCGCATCTTTCGAAAATAACAGTATTAATGTAATTTGTCTTACATTACGTGTTAATTTGTGTCATGTCGTAGCGTTTATGAACATAAGCACACTTATTAATGTAATTGCATTTGACATTACAATTGTGTATGTATTGCGTTATAAATAAAATAAGTATAAAATCAATCCACGCACTGTAATCGAATTTGCAGTGACATGTACTAAAGTCATTTAGTCAAACGCAAAAATCTCTCACTGTATCACTTAGCTTAAAATGGTTCATACATTTGTTAACAGCCATCTTTGTCCACGGTTCAAACAAACAGACTAGGTGTCTGACTGGGCACAGGTGTCAAAAAATTTGTTGAGTATGTGTGAAAAGCCTCCTTAACAATATGATTCATAGTATCATTTTAAAATTTCAATACAAACATTATGATGGGACCGGAAAATTTGTTTGTAGTAACGCATCTTTCGTAGTATCGCGAATTTGTAGTATCGCATCTTTTTGTAGTTAAAAATATGAGGAAAACGGACGGGACGGGCAGCCTTATTCGTAGTATCCCGTGATTTCGTAGTTTGGCAATTCGCAGTATCACGTTTCTACTGTATAAGTATATCTCCATTCATTATTAATCTTATTGTCTATGGTTCTCTGAATGCTTGTTAGAATGATTCAGTGTTGTTGACATGTATACTATTAATAACTGGTCAACGTGTGTATTCTGTGGAATGCTGCCTATTGCATATGCGATATTAAAGGGGGATTTTCCCAAGGTCATATTACATCGCCTGTAAACACTGGCATGTAAATTGAAAATGAAAATTAGGCCGATGAAACTTCCACGTAGGGAGCTCAGAACTGGAAATTATTTAAAACCTAAACAAAGTAAAGAGGTATGTCTGGATTTTTCCACATTGGCTCATTTTTCGACTGTTGGCGGAAAAACTAAACAAGTAAAGAGGTATGTCTGGATTTTTCCACATTGACTCATTTTTCGACTGTTGGCAGAAGCCAACAGTCTTTTGAGAGTGTAATTTCAAAAACAGGTATCGCGGAAAACTACGTTTTTTTGCAGGCTATTAGTCAGTAAATCGAAACCAGAAACGGTCCTTCTTCAAAACAGCACGATTTCACACCCATTGTCTTACATTTTAATTATTTAAGATAATGCATGTAATATGTATTATAATGTGTATATCATGTGTCCAGGAATAAGACCACCAAATAATGCGCTACATATAAATTACTCGTTGCAAAAGTGTGTTTTCTTGTTATAAATTCTCATTCTCAATATGTTGACAAGAAAATACTGCAATTTATTAATTTTAAACTGTACTACGGAAAATTGAGAGTTTGCATTGTATGATCTATTTTGACTCAGTAGGCTAAGAACAAAGATCTATAAATAAACATGTTTTTTATTTATAGATCATTGCCACAAAGCACTGACAATCGGTGCTCCTATTCTGGATATTTTGACAAGAAAGAACTGCAGTTTATTAATTTTAAACTGTACTATTGAATATTGAGAGCTTGCATCGTATGATCTGTTTTGACTCAGTAGGCTAATAACAAAGATCTATAAATAAACATGTTTATTTATAGATCTTTGGCTACGAAGCACTAACAATCAATGCTTCTACTACTACGCTTCATCTGTTATTTTGGACCGTTGCAGATTGGCTTGTTAACTGGCATGTATATAATTCCGTTTGCATAAGATAATTAGCTGGAACAAAATATTTTTTTGTTACTTACAAATTAGTTAACATTCATGATGCCGTATACTATTGTATAAGAAGCCACATGATAAAGTTTAAAGGTGGAAATCGTACTTTATTCAAACAAATGTTTTTTTTTTAGCAAAAATGCACTCATAATTCATATGCTTTTAGTTTATTTTGTCGCAAACAGTCTTTCTACGCTGTCAGCATTTTGATTTCCTTTCACCTCCGAAAAAATGGAGCCAATTTTTTACAGGCTGTGGTGGGTATTTCTTTTAAACTAGCCGATGCAATGTTAGGATTTATTCATTCGGGTCTACTCTTGGGAAATTTTCACAACATTTGATTGGATGTTGAAAAAGGTCAAAAGTTGGGTTAAACAGCTAAGCCGAAAAAAAACATTGGCGATTGAACATTCAACCCTCATTTGTTATAAAGAATATCTTAGAAATATTAGACTTTTATGATAATAAACCAATGCAAATATCATATTTACATTTTGTGTACATTAAATGTTAACTGTAGTAAAAATGGCCAGAAAGGGAGACTGGGAGTCACATATTTATAAACACTGTAACCCCAATGCACAAATTGTACCAGTAATCTGACAATCAATGTCAGGGAAATCACATTCAAGTCAGGGTTGTATCAGGGAATTTTACTTAGACATTTTAATGTCCACCTTGCTTACATTGTGTTTATGATTTCCATTGTGAGGAGGGAAATATCAGGGAATTTTACATTGACATCGATCTTCACATTAATTGTTTTAATCCACCAGCCCGAATCATTATGCAATCATAGTAAACGGCAAAAGTTCCACAAGCCCGACTATATAAATTACTGAATTACTATTAGCCCAAATTGCATTTCACTAGCCCTGGGCGGACAGGTTAGGGGCATACATGCCATATTTCCCGGATTGCCTGGTTTTGTCCCTGAAATGCAGTGCCCGGCAGTCCCGCGGTCCCGGAATTTGTTCACGTTAGTTCATATGTCCCAGAAATCATAAAAACTGTGCATACCTATATTAGATTAACTTTTGACAGACCACTTATTTGTCCCCAAAGGAATGCATACCCGATTAGGTTACGTGTCATAATCAAACAATTAACAGCAGGTGTCACACTTCGACTGCATTCTTAAGCTGCTATCAGTCACCGAGTAGCTCCGCCTTGAAGGCAGAGCTTCATTCCCACAGAAAAATCGATATTGGCCAATTAAAACGCAGAGTTATTTCAGTTTGCCAATGCCGTGAACGATCGACCAATTGGCGTAGTTCACATTTATACACGCATTAGTAAGTGTATACATGCATCAGTTGATAACGAAAGAGTACTTACAATCCCGACCGTAAGTAAAAGCAGTTTACTCAATGGTTATACCCCCACAAACGAAGTTTAAGGGGGGTATATAGGAGTAAGCTTGTCAGTCTGCCGGTCTGTCGGTGTGTTGCTTTTCATGGTTTCCAGATGATAACTCAAGAAAGACTTGACATATTAAAATAATTTTTGGTACACATGTGTAACATCATAGAATACAGGTCACGTTTGATGTTGGTTACAAACCAATAAATTTTGACAGAGTTATGGTCCCTTTTCAACATAAAATTCCCTAAAACATGGTTTCCGGATAATAACTCAAGAAAGGCTTGACATATTCAAATAATGTTTGGTACACATGCGTAACATCATAGAATACTGGTCAAGTTTGATGTTGGTTACAAACCACTAAATTTTGACAGAGTTATGGCACCTTTTCCACTTAAAATTCCCTAAAACCTAGATTTCCGGACGATAACTTAAGAATGGCTTGACATATTCAAATAATTCTTGGTATACATGTGTAGCATCATAAATACGGGTCAAGGTCGACTTTGGATACAAACCACTAAATTTTGACAGAGTTATGGCCCTTTTTTTGACTTAAATTCCCGAAAATCATGGACAATAACTCATGAAAGGCTTCACATATTTACATTATTTTTGGTACATAGGTGTTTAATGAGAAAATACTGATCAAGTTCAACTTTGGTTACAAACCACTAAATATTGACAGAGTTATGGCTCCTATTGAAATAAAATTTTTCCAAATACACTGTTGACCATTCACAAATTAGAGCATTCTCTCTCTGTCCATTTCTTTCAATGGATGCCATAGTTTTGTGACAAGGCCATATTGTGGGGGTATATCCGTCACTCATGTTACAATTCTAGTTTCCAATGTTTACAATATCCACAGTTAATTTACTACCCAAATAATGCATTGTTTTAAATTACTTTCCTTGAAATTTTTGATAAAATAGTCGTAAACAATTTTTTGTCTTATGCCATGTAAAACCAGTGTTTTTCTAGAAAGGAGCGTGAAATGTCTGCTGGCACCAATGATGTCACGTTCCACGCATGAAAAGCGTGCTTGTACCGACCATGTGCTTCGGTAAATATAGATGTGTCAATTGGCAATAAAAACTTCATAGTGAAAGTACTTTGAAATCTTTTCTTTTCGTAAATAAGTTTCGTAGTGGAATAACTTTGCGATCTTTAGCATTTTAATGGATATTTATATTGCTTCAAGTACTTATAACAATAAAACTTTTTTTCATGAAAAAAAGTACATTGCCTTGTATTGGAATAAATACATGAACACAGGCCCGTATTTCCCGCCAAAACAATTTTCCCGCGAAAAAATAACGCTTATTTGGAAAATAATTATCTTACGTACATGTCCCAGAAAATCAGTAAAAATCACGGAAATTCGCGGACAGAGTCCCGGAAATGATGACAAAAATTATGGCATGTATGGTTAGTGGTTAGCGTGAAGACTGAGACATTTTAATGGCCACCTTGCTTAAATTGTGATTATGATTTCCATGGGCAGGACGGAAATGTCAAGGAATTTTACAAAGACATTTTAATGGCCGCCTTGCTCAAATTGTGTTTAGGGTTACCATGGGCAGTCATGTTTTTGACCCAGTCAAAATGACCTTTGTAACTCACTAATCATGAGTAAGTGAATGATGCATCAAAGAAAAAGTAAAATGTTCATTATTTTTCAGTTAAAAATTTATGTTTATTACAATGACATAAAATATTAGTTTACCAGGTATTATCAGACTAAGTATATATCAGATGTGCAATAAAAGATGTTTACATTTTCTGTAGATGCTGATGTGGTAGAAATAAGGCTGTACATGTCATTCATTTATGCAGAGGTGTATAAAATTGACATTATCTTCAGATCCATAAATCATAACATAGGATTCCTTGAAAAACATGGAAATAGGCTGTATGCATATATTTATTATTTAAGGAAGCACAGACATGGCAATGTAAAGACAGTTCATACACTGAACAGTTTATATACTGGTACATTTCCATATAATTTGAGTAATTGTTGTATATAAAAACATTAAATAGTTTACCACAGTGCACATGAAATATACTGAATATAAGACACTTCCGCTAAGTTTGAATGTAGGTAATTTTTTAACGTTTTAATAGATTTAAATGAAATATTCTGTTTGTTGTATAACTTTGTCTTATGAATGTACTGGGATTAACTGGTCAATTTTGCAAAGCAGAAATGTTTTACAATAACCACATGTATTTATGCGTGTACATCTCTGATGTAACCATGACAATTTGGAATGTACTTTACGAAAGTTTCTTTGTTGTTTAGAAGATTGAAATGGTACTTTTACTCCACAGCTTGCCTGTAAATCCCCCCAAAAAGTCCCGTTTCTGGTCTCCCTACCTACCTTTTTACTTGTTCTGCCTACCTTACACACTTTTGGTCCCAAGTTTGTTTTTTTTTCTTTAATTTTCTTTCCGATAACTTTTCTTTTTGCTCATTTTAGTAAACACGATTTTAAGGAATTTTTTGGCATTGAAGGTACTTCAGTCGCAATAATTACTTGTATCTTTATTTTGTTTTAAATTTATTTCAGGGGTATTGTTTTCAGAAAAGTTGGGCATTGCCTTTGAATTAATACATGGTCGTTTACCCAGTTTTTCAACTTTAAACAGGCAGTTATGGCAGCATGTTGGTCGATCAGTTTGGGATAAAGATTTTACAATCTGTGAACACATTACTCATCTGCATTGTTTGTCACATCTGAATAGACACCTATATGGAACACACACCATCCCCATCATAAAAATAAAATAAAAAATAAAATCCCTACCTACCTACCTATCCTTTCTTTTTTGGGCCGGAGACCAGAAACAGAACTATGTTTTCGGCGTAGCTGTCTAAGATCACTTTTGACCTAGATTTCTTGCGATAATTATGCATTGGGAAAATTGAATGCCAATAGAATTGGGCAAATTTTCTAATTTTAGGGAATGCAAACTTCAAACAATGCAACAGTTATTGGTATACTTTAACGTATACCAATAACTGTTGCATACTTTTGGGGATTAAAAAAATTTACATAATTGTTTACATAAGCGGTTAAAATGAAGTTATAAACATATCCTCGACATATACTCTAGAACTGAGGCTAATTATGAACGTATATTCTCATTGTATGCCATAAATAGAATGCAATATTCATTCACGTAACGAAATAACTATTTTGTTTAGCCTACATTTATATAAGCGGTACGCTCTATAAATAGCAATTGTGCAATTTTCCCATTCATGAATCACATTCACAGAGTTGCCGTTCCATGTAGCCCATTGATTCTAGCGAGTTCATCGCATTCCAGAAACAGTAGTGGTATAAATAGCGCGCGTAGCTAGCAACCGTTGTATGGCTGTGTTAATATACTCGTACATGCATCAATAATAGCGTTCAGAGAATCATAAACCTAAAAATTTCAATAAATTCTGAATTTATATTTATAAACTTACTGTTAATTTGAATTAAAATTGTGGTTACGATTTATTAACAATTATTTATAATTGCATCTTTCTATCAATTTCTCCAGTAGATGTTATTTAATCTGTAAAAAGATGCTACATTTTCTATAGATAAAATGTTATGAAAGAAGATTTGGAATACGTCGAAGTGTTATTCGCGTAGCATGAATACACAATTCGCAATACTAATTATACACAGGAACCCTTGATATATCATATTTCTACTGATATAATTTAAAATCGTCATAGTCTAATGAATTTTTATGTTTGCCTTATCAAAAATGAAGTCTTAACATTTCAAAAATCGCTGAATGTTCCCTGACTATTGCTTTTTATTGGGATACACAGTATAAATGCTTATTTGACTTCAAATCGTTATTATATTAGATAACTAACATGAATGGTATATTACCGGTACTATAAATAACTATATAGACTCCTCTGATACATTATAATTTTAATTCATTCCCAAAATTATTTTCTTACATTGTTAATTTGTTAAATTGGCTTTACAAATTCAGATAACAATTATGTTAACCTTATTTATTATCACTGGCGGAAACATGGAGCTGTATGATTGGTTTATTCACGGCATAGATATTACTGATAATTGTATTTAATTTTTAAGTAATAAATTTATCTCAAATTAACTTTTGGGTCCGAGAAGTTGTCTTATAGTGTCTGAAAAATCTGGGGTCCAATAAGTCTCCTAATATTGGTGGGGACCAATAAATCTGGGGTCTGAGAAGCCACATAACCGATCATCTTGGCCGTCTGTTTAGGTAATTTTTAAATGGCATCTCAATATTAATTTCAATGCCGATTGTCTTTTTTAAAGACATTTCTTGTTTTATTTGGCCCTACATGATCTACAAAGTCTTTCATTTTGTGGAGTGTTGGTGTTTTTTAGAGCAATGTGGGGGCACTGTGACCTCTCCAGCTGTCCCCGTACAGTTCCCGTCAGGTCCTAGAGGAACATATGCAGCCTATCAGAACTGTCAGTGGAAAATACAGGCACCCATTGGGAAGAAAATTCAACTGAAGGTAAATCTTGAAATTGTTAATAGTGTTTGTTGGTATATAAATGAATGTACACAAATCAGCAAATATATTTTAGGCATGTCATGGGAAACCTGGGCTTAATGCATGTGTGTAAAGTGTTGTCCCAGATTAGCCTGTGCAGTCTGTACAGGCTTGTCTGGGACGAAACTTTCCGCCTACAGTGGATGTATGTTTAGAAGAGACTTCCTTGAAACAGAAAATACCATACAAGCGGAAAGTGTCGTCCTGGATTAGCCTGTGTGGACTGCACAGGCTAATTCGGGACGACACTTTACGCACATGCATTAAGCCCGAGTCTCCCACGACATGCCTCATATTGAGACTTCTCAGTAGGTGTTGCATTAAAATCTGCTTAAAGGGACTATGTCAACAAAAAATTGGCTTCCTATTGTACTATAAATTATATTATTTGATAGAAATGTGCATTACTAAGATATGTACATTAAATAAATAAAGCATAATGAAATACACAATAAGATATTTTATAAAAACAAATACGTACAAAATTCTGAAAAAAATAAAACCCCAAGCGGGTATTGAACTCACGATTTAGGAACCATATGAAGATATGACAGTAGTCAGCTCTTTGACCAACTTCGCTATCAGGTTTGGTAAGGAAACGTGTGTAAATTATGGTTATTCAACATGCTCACATTTCTGACGTAAAAAAGTAAACATGAAAAGGGCCAAACAAACACAACCCATATTATAAATTGATTTTATCTCAGAATGAGTACACTCCTTTCCCATTATATATACCCTGTTTTAACCATTATTATATGTCGGTATTAATGTCTTAATTTCAGTTTTTTTTTACAAATTGCCCCATTGAGGCCATTTTCCTTGACATAGTCCATTAAATACGAGGGGTAGAAAACCTGAAAGATGAAGATGTTTAGGCCGAGCAGACATCTTGCTTAACAATCTTTTTTCCCCATCTTTTCCTTCCTTATTTAACAATGGGTAATAACTTACCCAAAGATGTTGAAATAAACCATATACAAAGTTTGCCCTACAATAGGTTGATGTATTAATATAGACCAGAAGATGTGAAAAAACCATATGAGGCATGAAAATAAAAATGTAAAGTGATTGATCAATTATTTTGGGATATTAAAATGACGTCCTTTAAATCAGATTGAACCACAAGTATACAACGTTGATTTGTTTGCTTCATAAAACTGTGTTTTCAACTCGGGCACAGTGTTCCATTCCTACTTCAATGATTGAACATTTTTACTACTGCATTTTAAATCCCCCGCCGCGAAGCGGGAGGGGGATAATAGGAATGCCCTTCGTCCGTCCGTCTGTCCGTAACATTTTTTTCGTGTCCGCTCCATATCTCCTATACCCTGTGACGTATTTTCATGAAACTTGGCTCAAATGTTTAGGTCATTGAGACGATGTGCAGAAGGCATGAGTCAGTCATGCCGGCTCGAGGTCAAGGTCATACTTGAATCTCAAATGTTTTAGCCTCCATTTTCGTGTGCGCTCTATATCTCCTATACCCTTTGAAGGATTTTCATGAAACTTGGCTCAAATGTTTAGGTCATTGAGACGATGTGCAGAAGGCATGGGTCAGTTACGCTGGCTCTAGGTCAAGGTCACACTTGAAGGTCAAATATTCGAGCCTTTATTTCGTGTCCGCTCCATATCTCCTATACTGTGTGAAGGATTTTCATGAAACTTGGCTCAAATGTTTAGGTCATTGAGACGATGTGCAGAAGGGATAAGTCAGTGACGCCGGCACAAGATCAAGGTCACACTTGAAGGTCAAATATTAGAGCCTCCATTTCGTGTCCGCTCCATATCGCCTATACCTTTTGAAGGATTTTTATGAAACTTGGCTCAAATGTTTAGGTCATTGAGACGATGTGCAGAAGGCATGAGTCAGTCACGCCGGCTCAAGGTAAAGGTCACACTTGAAGGTCAAATATTAGAGCCTCCATTTCGTGTCTGCTCCATATCTCCTATACCGTTTGAAGGATTTTCATGAAACTTGGCTCAAATGTTTAGGTCATTGAGACGATGTGCAGAAGGCATGAGTCAGTCACGCCGTTTAAGGTCAAGATCACAGCCTCCATTGCGTGTCCTCTCCATATCTCCTATGCCTTTTGAAGGATTTTCATGAAACTTGGCTCAAATGTTTAGGTGATTGAGACGATGTGCAGAAGGCATGGGCCTTTTACGCAAGCTCCAGGTCAAGGTCACACTTGAAGGTTACATTTTTGAGCCACCATTTTTGTGTCCGTTTTTTGTGTCCGCTCTATATGCCCTATACCCTTTGAAGGATTTTCATGAAACTTGCCTCCAATGTTTTGCTCATTGAGACCATGTGCAGAAGGCATAAGCCAGTCACGCCAACTCAAGGTCAAGGTCACACTTGAAGGTTGAAGTGTCCGTTCTATATCTCCTGTGCCCTTTAAAGGATTTTCATGAAACTTGCCTAAAAGGTTTATTACATTGAGGCAATGTGCAGAAGGCATGAGGCAGTCATGCCACCTCAAGGTCAAGGTCACACTTGAAGGTCAAATGTTTGAGCCTCCATTTTTGTGTGCTCCATATCTCCTATGCCCTTTGAAGGATTTTAATAAAACTTGGCTCAAATGTTTATCACATTGGGGCCATGTGCAGAAGGCACAGAGCAGTCTTGCCACCTCAAGGTCAAGGTCACACTTGAAGGTCAAATATTTGAGCCTCCATTTTTGTGTCAGCCCCATATCTCCTATGCCCTTTAAGGAATTTTCATGAAACTGATAAAGGTCAGTGTGATACTTCAAAGTCACCTTTAAAATCTTATGAAGGATCACGGCAGGGGATATAGCTGTCCTTTGGACTGCCTTGTTTTTTTTAATGTGACATTCATAAATGGAGAACTTCACAAAATGACACAATCGTTCAAGTGCGCTTTTGTGACATATAGTTTATACATGATACTCAGTTTTACTCTGAATAATGCACCAATCAATATTTTCCCCTGGGGGGGCAGGGTGGGGAGCAGCTGGCTGACCAGGGGAATTTGACAAATTTTATTTTTGGGGCTCTAATTCCTCAACTTAGAGCAAAGCATGTTTGTATAAATCCCCTCAGCGGGAGATGCTATATGTCTATCGAATGGCCTGGCGGCCTATATTACCGGGTTCTAAAATCCAACCAAAGTGTTGGACGCGGAATCATTCACAATGTCAAATTCCCGCCTGTTGGGAATCGCTTGTGCATACTGAATGGAACACAATCTGGGCCTTTGACAAACTTAACAAAACACCTAAAATAGTTTCAATATCATTATAAATGTCAAAAGATTGTATTATGGAAATCAGTTTTAGAAGTAAAGGTGTTTAGGTGACAGGGGTCAGAATCAGAAAGTTAGAATGCTGGGGCCATATCCATAAGGCTCATAAGAACTATCTTAACTTAGGTTTACTGAAAATTTCAAATCAGGTTTCTCTGTGAAACCAAAAATTAATGTTCAAAATATAAATAAGAGGTTAATCCATTTAATACCATATAAATATAGACCCTGAGCTGACCTTGACCTTGAGCTGACAATAGACCCTGCTCCCACCCTAGGGGGAATTTTCGGGACTACGTTTTTATGGAAGTACCATATCTAAAAAACTCAGTAAACATGTGTCTTTTATAAAAAACATGTCTCATAAATTGGGGGTGGGGGGGGGGGCGGTGAGCAAAGACCAGCGGCCTTATAAATGAAACTGCCACAGACTTAATGATTTTCATGATATTAAGAAATTTACTGAAGTTTTACTTAGGGGCTTTATCTACTATCCCAAGACTGCAGTTTTTTTTTTTGGTTTCTTGAGCCAGTGGATGGAATACCTATCGGCCAATAAACAACGCTTTGGAGTTCTGATGCTCAGGAAGTAAACCATTAGGCGTTAGCCCGAGTTGTTTAATAGCCACAAATCAGAACGACAAAGAGTTGTTTATTGGCCGATAAACAACGATTATGCGAAAAATATTTTGATTCTAACATGATTTGACATCATATTTTTGCAGTTATACTTGGAACTACTTTTTACTATGCTCCACTCAGAATCGGAACTTCTTTTTGTGTTCTTTATTGGGTAGTTTAACAACGATAATTTTGTTCTTTGTGTATAGAAAAATTAGCGAGTATCATATTAGAATAGGTGTTAGAACTTGACTTAGTAGGTCCAAGTGATCTAATGAGATGCAGTGAATAAATTTGAGGTGTGTTGTGGGAAAATCGGGCTTAATGCATGTTTGTAAAGTGTCGTCCCGGATCAGCCTGTGTAGTCTGCACATGCATTAAGCTGTGTAAAGTGTCATCCCGGATCAGCCTGTGTAGTCTGCACATGCATTAAGCCCAGTTTTCCCACAACAATCCTCCTATGATCTATGATTCAACGTGGTATTCCATATAGGGTTGTTAAAAATGGTAACTCATACTGGAAATTGTGTGACAAATATCGAAAGATTTAAAGAAAATCAGTCGTTAAAAGATTTAAAAATCTACAAAAACATAAATGATATATTATATGAATTTCAATGACCATAAATTCAATGACCATAAAGCAGATTGTTTTCAATATAGAATATTTACGTTTTGGTGCATTTTTGTGTGCTTATGTTGAGAATTTACAATGCAGACTTGTTATTTGACAAATAGAAGTGTTTTGAATTCATGATGGACCATGGAGAGTGAAAGCTTGGAATATATTATGCAGTATGTCAGCTAATTAACATATTAATTACCAATTTGGAAATTAATTTACACTGTAACAGTTACCTCCTTGTTATGAACATACTTGTGTCATTAAATCCAAATTATGTTAATACACAATAAATATGTCAAGTGTTTGAAATGGTGTCTAAGTTGTTGTCGTTTGCTTGAATATTAGACATGGTTCGTTACACCCAATGTGGGTTCACATTTGACAGATGTAGCAAATAAGATTTTGAAGTGTTTGAAGGCACTAATGTTTCTTTAAAGCCACGTAGTTAAGTTTAATGGTATGAAACATTTTAAGCACACTGGTAATTCAAATTTCAGTAAAGTTCCTGAATATAAACAAAGTCTTTGTGATTTACAAATACCAGACATAATTCTTAAACATCCTGCACCCCCCCTCCCGGACTAAATACTGCCTGTTCATTTTTGCATGTGCAGACATCATCCCTCCCAATAATTGTACATCCCCCCCCCCCATGTTTGATGGTTTGTGTCTGTTTTAACACCTGTATTCTGATAACAAAGTGTTAATTAAATTAGCAATTACATTAAATTATCGCTTCACGCAATACTACCGCCATTGAGTAAATAATTAAAACAAATGAGCTGACATATATCTATCTGATTGTTCATGATTTGGATGCTGAATAGGGCAATGACTATTTATAGGTTAACTGACCGCCGTGATATGACTAAAATACTGTTAAAAATGGCGAAAATGCCAAAGAAACAAACAAGCAATAAACATTTATATTTTTAACTATTGTTTTTTAATACATTACCATACTTATTGTAATTGTAAGAAGGAGGTGATTTGTCCAGGTTGTACTATCTGGGATTCTGTCCGGGTACATAAAAATGGGCGGGAGGGTGTGTGTCGGGGGGGGGGATTTTGTCTGGACACAGTGATACAGTGACTGGTACCCCACATATGGTCCCTTGAAAGCCAGAAGGTTTCATCAGCATATGAGGCATGTCGTTGGACAACCGGGCTTAATGCATGTGCATGTGCAGTCCGCACAGGCTAATCCAGGCCGGCACTTTCCGCCTACAGTGGATTAATGTTTAGAAGAGACTTCCTTGAAACAGAAAATACCATAAAAGCGGAAAGTGCCGTCATGGATTAGCCTGTGTGAACACAGTATGAACAATTGATAAATATGAGATATTGTGACATACACAAGGACATATTGGAGTCAAATTATTGAATCAAAGACGAGTTCTTCATATATTGATATTAATTTTATTACTTTAATTTTAAATTGCACTTCAGAGCAGAATACTAAATGAATGTTTTCCAGTGGTAGTGTTTTGGGCACGTCACTGCACCCTTTACCTAGATATTGAGCAGGTCCCGGACTGTCAGTCCGGGGATCATGAGTTCAAACCCCAGCCCGGCCACATAACTTGTGTGGGGATTAGTCATGAAATTATTTCTACGGCCATTCTCCCCCAACCTCTGATTCAAGTACTGGCAGTTGTCAGTTACTGGCATAAGTATGTGCACTTAGTACTGGTAAACCACTTAGATCGGCTAAGCTTGCCCAGGAAAAGAGTGAGTAGGTTAACTGACTGCTGTGATATGACTGAAAATCCAAACAAACAAAACAAAACCTAGATATTTAATTAGAAACCCTGGTAGCAATGTAATGATAGAATATTGTAACCTGGCCCCACGACTTCTAAAGATCTTATTTTCAAACTTATTGACCAATAGAAATGGTTGCTATGTAGCAGCGTTTAATTTCATTGGCTAATTTCGTTGGCTAATATTTTAAGTAAAGACTATGTTTGAGATTAAAGCTGCTACGTCACAGATTGGGAAATTAACAAAAATGACAAAAATAGTTTAAAATCTAGAAAAACAGGATATTATTTAATAGAATTGACTGAAATAGCAGTGTTGACACATTAACAAATGGTCAAATGGGTCAATCAATTTCGCTTCCCTTGTTTACAAAACATATATCCGAAATAGCGCTAAGTGCAAATGACTTTAGCGGCGCGGTTAGAGCATCCGCCTCACACACCGAGGACCCGGGTTCAATCCCCCTCAGATTTTTTCAATGGTGTTAGGATTAATCTTTGTTTGCGCGATATTTTTCAAATATATTTCAGGAAATAAAGAAATGTAAATTAAGAAAATCGTATATTAATACTATATAATCTCTCGTTTTAGTAAGCTATTGGAATCGCATCTGGCATGTTCATAAATGGCCCGAAATTACAATTACTCATTAGCACACACGAAATAGTCCTGGTCTCTTTTTAGAAAGGCTTTCCCAAAAGAGACTTTTTGTCGGCTATTATTTGTATTGTTATTATACTATTAAGTGATGCTTCATTGTCTGTATTTGATGAGTATCGTATTGTTGACATTACAAACGACTTCATTTATATATGTCTAATCATCTGTGAAGTAGCAGCTTTAAGATCTTTCAGAGTCGTGGGCCAGTTCTGCAATTAATATCATAACTCAACAACTAAAATGAAGAAAATAATGTATAATTACGCATAATAAATGCAATTATTTTGCTTTATAGGTTTTATATGCTTATTTTACTATTTGACGACTTTCTCAACAAAATAAGGAACAAGAAATTAAGCTAAAAAATAATAAAATGCAACTGTTTAACTTTCCAATAAAAACTTTAACATGCAATAAAAGTTCTTTTTAGATACTACATCCATCAATGTGATTATTTTTAGATTATATTATTGTGTTCAAACTCTGCCCAGCCTTGCGCCTATCACCTATTTTTACTTTTTTACCTGTTTGCAAAGGTATGGGGGGTGGGGGTATGTTGATAATGCAGAATGCGCTGATAAGATAACAAAGTAAGTATTGAAGCCATACAGTTTGAAGGCACACTCAGTAAATACAGTCTGTATACATTATTTTGCATCCTTTTTGCTCATATTGTCTTCTACTACTGGCATTTACTGTTTTTAACTATCCATTCACAGCAGCAGTCCAGAAATATGCAATAAAATTAACACTTTGTAGAAATCGTTTCTAATGGACATCTTACAGATTGAAATACAAAATCCGCATTGAAATCGTTAAAATAATAACGTTTTGGTAACCTTTTTATCGCATAGTTTGTGTATGCGATAGCTTGTGATGCCTCTGGAGTAAACCAGCGCGTACATCAGCGTATATTCCGTTCGTACCAAGAGTTTTCGAACATAGATTATTATATAAATATCATATGGCAGCGTGTGTGACATTGATATTGTCAACCCAACGGCAAAATGGTACAATTGAACAGGTTTCAATGTTACAAATCATTATAATTTAGGCATGTCGTGGGACAACGGGGCTTAATGCATGTGCGTAAAGTGTCGTCCCTGATCAGCCTGTGCTGTCCGCACAGGCTAATCCGGGATGACACTTTCTGCCTACAGTGGATTTTATGTTTAGAAGAGAAATCCTTGAAAAAGAAAATACTATAAAAGCAGCAGAAAGTGTTGTCCTAGATTAGCCTGTGCAGACTGCGCAGGCTGATCCGAACGACACTTTACGCTCATACATTAAGCTAGGTTTTCCCACGACACGCCTCAGTTATAAACTAGTATTACTATTGAGTCAAATATGTGCACCTGTTTGATCATCCAGAAATAAACAACGTGTCAATCAAACAAATTTCTCTGAGGAGATTATAAATATCATAAAGATGACAAAAATTCTGATAAAAAATCGCACCAAATGGCTCTCCGGAGCATGCAGTTCAGTTACTTCAATGATGAGGACTGATTGCTGATGATGTCTTGGCGTGCACCTGAAATTTAGCAAGAGATATTGATGTTATGATTATGAAATTATGTAAATAACACTTAACATAATCGATGAAGATCGACGAGTCAAGCATGGGTGCGGCTCTTAAAACATTACATTTTATACATATGTTAAAATAAAACAAAATAGAACAAAAATTTAAAAAAAGAGTTAAATATAGCATTGTCAGTGATTGGCATTGGTTTAGTTATCTTAAAATCCTGTTAGGTTTGATAGATTTGAGGCTTGTGTGGGTTTGGCTGATTTAGGGCTGTGTGAGTTTCATTGATTTGAGGCTGTGTGGGTTTGGCTGTTTTGAGGCTGTGTGGATTTGGCTGATTTGGGGCTGTGTGAGTTTAGTTGATTTGAGGCTGTGTGGGTTTGGCTGTTTTTTAGGCTGTGTGGATTTGGCTGATTTGGGGCTGTGTGAGTTTGTCTGTTTTAAGGCTGTGTGAGTTTCATTGATTTGAGGCTGTGTGGGTTTGGGTGACTTGGGGCTATGTGAGTTTGGTTGATTTGAGGCTGTGTGGGGTTGGCTGATTTGGGGCTGTGTGAGTTTGGTTGATTTGAGGCTGTGTGGGTTTGGTTGATTTGAGGCTGTGTGGGTTTGGCTGATTTGGGACTGTGTGAGTTTGGTTTATTTGGGGCTGTGTGAGTTTGGCTGTTTTGGGGCTGTGTGAGTTTGGTTTATTTGGGGCTGTGTGAGTTTGGTTTATATGGGGCTGTGTGAGTTTGGCTGTTTTGGGGCTGTGTGAGTTTCGTTGATTTGAGGCTGTGTGGGTTTTGCTGTTTTGAGGCTTGTGTGGGTTTGGTTGATTTGAGGCTGAGTGAGTTTGGTTGATTCGAGGCTGTGTGAGTTTGGTTGATTTGAGGCTGTGTGGATTTGATTGATTTGAGGCTGTGTGGGTTTGGTTGATTCGAGGCTGTGTGAGTTTGGTTGATTTGAGGCTGTGTGGATTTGATTGATTTGAGGCTGTGTGGGTTTGGCTGATTTGAGGCTGTGTGGGTTTGGCTGATTTGAGGTTGTGTGAGTTTGGTTGATTTGATGTTGTGTGGGTTTGGCTGTTTTGATGCAGTTTGGGTTTGGTTGTTGGTTGATATAAGGCAGAGCTGATTTGGTTGATTTGAGGCTGTGTGGGTTTGACTTATTTGAGACTTGTGTGGGTTTGATTGATTTGAGGCTGTGTGGATTTGGCTGATTTGAGGCTTGTGTGGGTTTGGTTGATTTGAGGCTGTGTGGGTTTGGCTGATTTGAGGTTTGGATTGCTTGGGTGGTTTTAAGTTAAGATAGTTCATTCTCTTTGCTGATTAATGGAAGGAATAGATGACAGGAAATTAATGTGTGTGATGATAAATTGATTTTGCAGAGAACTTTGTTCCTTACCGATATTAAAATGTGCTAGAAAGGCATCTGCTGATTTACAAAGAGTATCTGCCAAAAAGAAATCCTTGCTGGAAAAGTATCAGAGAGAGTGGCAGACCTATAATCAACATCTGTGGTATTAAATTGCTGCACCACTGTGAAATCAGATTATGCATAAACCAGATACCACTTGGTTGTACGGTAGGGTGTGGTCTAATTGCTTCCAGTCTGTAAAATACTCTACCCCACTGTGGCAGATTAAGCCTTGAGCCTGGGCTGTTGACAGGCTGTGATTTAGTGCTTTTGTATGCATAGGAAGTAGTTCTTTGGAAGTTGCTGTAGGCAGTTGTTTAGATTACACTTGAGACTGATATTTCTATCATAATTATGTAAATCTGTGGTAAAAGACTTACAGGCCTGCTACTGTTGTTATAAGCCATCCATAGATGCTATGAATCTTATTTCTTATCTTGATGACTTCAGAAAACATCTCAATATGTTTCATGTCACTTTTGCATCTCCTAAAATTTGCCCATTTAGATACAGAGTATGATTTAATGCAGCAGTGATATTTTTTGAATACCAAATAACCAGTTTACTAGGCATGTTTTCTTTTAATATTTTTTAGGGCAACAAATTAATTCCTTTAATGACAATGTGTAATGTGTCGTCTAATTTTTATAGTTTGCTATATATCAGTGCTGGAACCACACAAACATTCATAGTTTTGTTTCAAGGTCCAGTAGCTCAAAACTTAAACAGTCATTAATAAAATTGTGTCTATGGTTTTTTGGGATTATGCAAACTTGTATGGATTAAAAAAAAGTTTCTCATGAAACTATTTTATATACTATCTAATTTAACTGGCATACTAAGACCATCCAAAGCTTGACTCCTATTGTACCCCCACTTTTGACAAAAGTCAGTATGTCTGTCCAATCTTTTGTTTCTGCTTCATAACTTCATAATGCCTAGAAGGATTTTAATATAACTTCTGATTATTATTCCCTATGACCAGACGATATGTTGTACATTACCCATGCTTGTCCGTCAGAGGTCCAGGTTACAATTAAAGTTCTAAGGTCAAATACTATATTTTGTTTCTGCTCCATGACTTTCTAATGCCTAGAAGGATTTTTATATACTTCAGATTATAATTCCCCATTACTAGATGATGTCTCGCATACATGACCCATGCTTGTCTGTCGAAAGTCAAGATCACAATTCAAGGTCAAAGGTCAGATACTTGTATATTGTTTCCGCTCCATAGATTTTAAAGGCTTTGAAGGATTTTAGTATAACTTCATATTAGTATTTCCCATGACGAGACAATGTGGCACTTACATGACCTATGCTTGTCTGTCAAAGGTCAAGGTCACACTTCAAGGTCAAAGGTCAAATTTGTGTATTTTATTTCTGCTCCATAACTTCTCAATGCCTACAAGGATTTTAATATATTTTCAGATTATTATTCCCCATAACCAGATACATGACCCATGCTTGTATGTTAGTGGTCAAGGTCACAGTTATAGGTAAAATGTCAAATATTTGACTGGAGCATAACATTTTCTGACATGGAGAGATTTTCAAATGACTTGTTAGAAATGATGGACATTGTGGGATGGTATGCTGCAAGCAAGAACCAGGCCCGTAGCTTAAAGGTCAAGGTTACATTTAGAGGTAAAAGGTCGCATATAAGAAATAATATTTGTGTTCCATGTTGTATTGTACCTACAAAGAGGAATTCCGCTATAACTTGGAACAAGTGCTCACTGTCATGAGAGGATGTATCCCAGGCAAAACATCTCAAAGCAATACAATTGCAAACCTCTCCGTCTATGTCAAAGCGGTATGTAGGGGTATTAATCACCATTCTCAATAGCTCTAGTTTGAACAAGTTTTGTTTTTTTTTGCTTGTTGCAGTTTACCCATTTTGACACTGAGGCCACATACGACGTTGTGACTGTTTTCGATGGCCCGTCGCTGGATGTCCCAGTGCTGGGAACGTATTCAGGGGATGCCCTCCCGCCTACCATCCAGTCAACAACAAACATACTACTTCTGACGTTCTCATCTGACCACAGCACTGAGGGCCGAGGATTCAACATTACTTGGGAAGCTGGTGAGGGTAGTAGATATTTGCGCCTAAGAAAATGATTTGCATCTAAGATTTGCGCTAGTCATTTAACTTGTAGAATAAAGTAAGAGAGCGGTTGCATTGTAACTTTACAAAGTAAATAAAACTTATATAAGCTTTGGTAAATGCACTTCACAACAAAGTACACTTGGCATCAAACAATAAAACATTAACATCGAAGTGCTACTTCCTTGCAAGTGTAATTAAGCAAGTTCAAGGTTAGGACCTTTGTCTGGGGACTATTTTTATGCCCCCAGCATCTTGATGCAGGAGGCATATAGTGATTGTCCTGTCCGTCCTTTCGTCTTTCCATGCGTCCGTGACAAGGTTAAGTAGATTTTACCATTTCGTCTAGCACCAACACCTCTTACTACAACACGTGGATACCTACACAGTTGTTGCTTATGACCATTCCATATCCATCCATATCACCCAACCTCACTTTGACCTTGACCTTGACCTAATTTGGACTTATAATAATTCAAAAGTGCCATTTCTTGGTTAACTAGATTTTACTGTTTCGTCTAGCACCAACACCACTTACTACAACACTTGGATATTTACACAGTTGCTACTTAGTACCGCTCCCATTCCACCCATATCACCCAACCTCTTTTTGATCTTGACCTTGACCTAATTTGAACTAAGAAATGGGCTATCCAGCACCAACTGGGGACATGTGTGTTTATCAAACAAAGAATCTTGTTTGTACCTAACATATAGTAACAATATGCATCCAGTGAAGAACTTGTCAGGCACAATGGTGTAATGAATATGGTGTCCAGCTTGCTATCAGGAGATCGTGAGTGCGAGCCCTACTTGGGGAGCGTTCAAATGATCTCTCTCAAAGACATAGCGTTCAAATGATCTCTCTCAAAGACATAACGTTCAAATGATCTCTTTCAAAGACATAGCGTTCAATTGATCTCTCTCAAAGACATAGCGTTCAATTGATCTCTCTCAAAGATACAGCGTTCAAATGATCTCTCTCAAAGACATAGCGTTCAAATGATCTCTCTCAAAGACATAGCGTTCAAATGATCTCTCTCAAAGACATAGCGTTCAAATGATCTCTCTCAAGGACATAGCGTTCAAATGATCTCTCTCAAAGACATAGCGTTCAAATGATCTCTCTCAAAGACATAGCGTTCAAACGATCTCTCTCAAAGACATAGCGTTCAAATGATCTCTCTCAAAGACATAGCGTTCAAATGATCTCTCTCAAAGACATAGCGTTCAAATGATCTCTCTCAAAGACATAGTGTTCGAATGATCTCTCTCAAGGACATAGCGTTCAAATGATCTCTCTCAAAGACATAGCGTTCATATGATCTCTCTCAAAGACATAGCGTTCAAACGATCTCTCTCAAAGACATAGCGTTCAAATGATCTCTCTCAAAGACATGGCGTTCAAATGATCTCTCTCAAAGACATAGCGTTCAAATGATCTCTCTCAAAGACATAGCGTTCAAATGATCTCTCTCAAAGACATAGCGTTCAAATGATTTCTCGCAAAGGCATAGTGTTCAAATGATCTCTCGCAAAGACATAGCGTTCAAATGATCTCTCTCAAAGATATAGCGTTCAAATGATCTCTCTCAAAGACATAGCGTACAAATGATCTCTCTCAAAGACATAGCGTTCAAATGATCTCTCTCAAAGACATAGCGTTCAAACGATCTCTCTCAAAGACATAGCGTTCAAATGATCTCTCTCAAAGACATGTCGTTCAAATGATCTCTCTCAAAGACGTGAAGTACTGGTACTTCCCAGGAAAAGGACTCAAAAGTGTCTCAATATGCCTCTGGACTTGGACACAATCGAGCTTAAATACATTTTTTAAAAACTAAACTAAGGAATAATTTACACTTGCAATAGTTAGAAGAAATCCAGAAGAAATCCAATTAAGACCTGAAAAATCCCTATGGAAAAAGTTCTTTGCATCTCATCTGCAGATGGAAAACAATAAAACTAGTGACTTGTCATATCCCTAACTGTATGCACATTCCACTTCTCTTCAAGATTTCTATAAATATTTCATTTCATTCTGAAAAAGCCAAATGTTGAATAGCCTTCATTATGAACTATTAATTTAAGTAGTTTTATTAGCTTGACTTTTCGAAGAAAAGGCAAGCTATTCTACTCACCCCCGCATCTGCATTTATTCCCCATATTAAAATGAGCCTATAGGCCATGTTTGGTAACTCGAAAGTTTTCAAAATTATGGGCCTTTTACAGTTACAAGTATTACATTCCTGCAGGTGGTTGTTTTAGAAGAAACGCCAGTAACTTTGAAAAGCACAAGAAAAAAGTATAGTGCGCTGTCCTCCGACAGCTCTTGTTTTGTAATATATAATGTATCATAAAATTCAACCTCTAAGTTTCATAGTTTCATTATGATTTTGTAGTTAGATATGTTGTCTTGATGAAAACAATAAGTTTCTTTATTAACAACAGTTGATTTGACCGTTATTTAGTGTTTTGAGTAAGTTAACTAATATAGGGAAAGATCTAGGATAAAAAAAGGTACAGGGGGAAAACTGGACCAGTTTGTTGACATTTTCTAATAATTTGCTAAATCCAGGGTTTTCATGAGTCTAATGCTTCTGAATTAGATTTAAAAGTATATTCATTTGGAGTTACATTTTTGCTAAAATTGTGTTGAATTTCAAAAGATATTAAACATTCCTGTGTTGACAAGCCCAGAGGGAAGCAAGGGGAAACCTAAAAAGAGCAGGGTGCAGCTCTAGATATTTCCAATGTAACAAATTCTTAGGAAAGGGATTGAACTGCAGACCTCCTGATTGCAACCCAGGCACCATACCCATTATACAACCCAGGCACCATACCCATTATACAACCCAGGCACCATACCCATTATACTATAACAGTAAAAACATTTGTTGACAGGGAGGGGGGGGGCATAACGTCAGTGAAGGTCATTAATGATTTATCACATTACATTCATTATTTGAGATTGTGTGCATAAGGAGCTGTTAAGCTCGGCTTTCTTAAATTGGCATTGTTGAATTTCTTCTTGAAATATTAAAATTTCCATAACAAGGCACTTAACGATCCACTTGTGAGCTCTTGGCATGCACCCACTGTAGTCTACTGCTGTTAACCTTTCATAAATTTAATTATTTTCTTCCATATATTCACACTGCTGACACTTTCCTTGACAGACGACTGATAGGTCTTGTTTACGCCCATTTGTTTACATGCGCTTGAAAGAAATTCAGGCTGCGTTTATGAGCGAAACAGTGTGAAGTGTTTATTAGGCTTACATATCATTTAAATAAATGACAAAACATTTCTTGTGACAGTGTCAAATTAATCAATATTAATTTGCTTTGAGGTTACAATGCTCAATTATAAACGAGGCGCGTCGTGGGAAAGCCGGGCTTAATGCATGTGCGTAAAGTGTCGTCCCGGCTTAGCCTGTGCAGTCCGCACGGGCTAATCCAGGACGGCACTTTCCGCTTATATGGTATTTTCTGTTTCAAGGAAGTCTCTTCTAAACATAAAATCACTGTTTATTGTAACAACTGTTTTGATGTCTGTGCAAAGATTAAAAGTGTGCGTTATTGTTTTATTATGATTTACAACAAGCCATGACAGTTTGAGCGTTTTTGTTGTTTTGTCATTTCTGTTTAACAGTTTAGTATCACATCTTATAACAAAACTTCTTATTTTCTTCCATTGCAAATAAAATTAATGTGTTCTCAGCATGATGAAATATTTCTGCATTAACAGCAACACTCTCCTGTCATGTTATTGTTCATTACTCTGTTTCAATTTCGACTTCTGCAATGCCCCAATCTGAAGCTGCCTGCACTTTCATATCATTTGCGGCCTCACCCGCGATAACGAGATTTTAAGTGCATGTTCAAGAGGTTTTTAACTTGTACTTGGTAATTATGCAAAATAAATCTTGAGGGCCTTCCTGTAATGCAACTGTTTTGAATTATTGTATTTGCGTTTAGAAAAGTTACATTTGAAATTTTCCTTTACTTATCTTTTATTGCACGTGTGTTTTGCAGAGGTTTTTGAATAAGATGTTAAGTTTCATACAGTTGAGGGAAGTACCGAGGAGAAACTAAACTGAATGTTTGCAGTTCTTTTCAAGTTTGTTATTAAAGCGACATGTTCACAGATGTTCGTATTTTTGAAAAATGTCTTTTAATGTCTTAACTCCAAACCTATCTGCGAATCAAACTATACTGTTTCTGCATTTTCCTGAATTGTCACTGACTTAACGAAAAGGGGTCAGGTAAGAATATCAAGAAAAATGATTTGAGAACCAATAGCAAAAACACCGCACAGCCACAACCCAACTCGTACTTCAGCATTAACCGATGTATTAAATCAAATTGATCCTATCCCCCACTGCGTATTGTTCATATACCTTAATTGTTCATGATCCTAGCCCCACTGCGTATTGTTCATATACCTTAATTGTTCATGATCCTATCCCCCTTTGCGTATTGTTCATATACCTTAATTTTCAAACCTGTCAGAACAGTATGGTCTTCATCTGTACCAGTTCTAAAGTGAGCACTTTGGGCCATCATGGCCCTCTTGTTCTATTTGGGATTTATTAGAAAAAAAACATTGTCAATTTTGCTGATCCATGAACAGGTCCCTTTAAAGTGAACAAACGGTGATGTAATTAAGAAAATCTGAATTAATTATACCTGCGCTGTCAACAAATATGTTAATAAGTAGGGTAATCTTTTTAACATTTGTTTATATTTTGCAAACCATTCTTGTGAGTTGTTTTTACAATTTCAAAGTTATATCTGTCAGTTTTTTTACAATTTCAAAGTTATATCTGTCAGTGTTTTTACAATTTCAAAGTTATATCTGTCAGTGTTTTTACAATTTCAAAGTTAATCTGTCAGTGTTTTTACAATTTCAAAGTTATATCTGTCAGTGTTTTTACAATTTCGAAGTTATATCTGTCAGTGTTTTTATAATTTCAAAGTTATATCTATCTGTCAGTGTTTTTACAATTTCAAAGTTATATCTGTCAGTGTTTTTACCATTTCAAAGTTATATCTGTCAGTGTTTTTACCATTTCAAAGTTATATCTGTCAGTGTTTTTACCATTTCAAAGTTATATCTGTCAGTGTTCTTACCATTTCAAAGTTATATCTGTCAGTGTTTTTACCATTTCAAAGTTATATCTGTCAGTGTTTTTACCATTTCAAAGTTATATCTGTCAGTGTTTTTCCTCCTAAAGGAGCATGGTGGCAAGGCCTTTCAGGAGGTAAAATGGCGTTTCTGATGAAAAAGGAAAAAATTGTCAAAAATTTAAAGGGCCTATGTCAACAAAAAATGGTTTCTTGTTGCACTATAAACAACATTAAAGGTTGGAAATGCAATATACTAAGACATGTAAATTAAATAAAGAAGAAATAATATAAACCATAATGAGGTATTTGATAAAAACAGATCAGCAAAAATGTTTGCAAAAATTAAAACCACGCGGGTCTCAAACTCACGACTGAGGAGCCATACGTTGAAATGACAGAAGGCAGCGCTTTAACCAACTGCGCTGTTCTGCTTGGCAATGAATCATGTGTTAACTATGGTTGTACAAAATACTCACATTTCTGACGTGAAAATGTAAACATGAAAAGGACCAGACAAACACACCCCATATTATAAATAGATTTTTATCACAAAATGCAAAAAATTCTGTTCCCATGATATACACCTTATTTTAACAGTTATTATATGCTGGTTTTAATACCTTAATTTCCCATTTTTGAAAGAAATTACTCCCTTGAGCAGTGACTGGGAAACCCATGCGAAATGCGATATTTACGAAAAATTAAGAAAAATTGCAAAGAAATGTTCACCGATGCGATAGTACGTCGCACCGAATTGTTTGAGTACAAATCCAAAAACATTTCCGTACAATACACAGTGCTCGGTCTGGTTTGCAGTTTTGTCGCTACACGTTAAGATTTTATTCATGACATTAATTTGGCAGTCTAAACAATCGATTTCAATAGACGCTCACTACACCTTGAACGGGCAGCGCGAGCGTCTGCTTGGTGTATTTTTCTCGAATGAAACAGTTAGATGTTAAAAAAATGTAGTCTCTGCAATCCCATAATAAATCAGAGGAAATCCCAGAGATTTTTAAAAAAGCTCATATATTTTTGTGGAGATGAGAAATTATCTCATATGGAAAAATCCTTTCCCAGTCTCTGCTTGAGGCCCTTTTCGTTGACATAAACCCTTTAAGTCAGATCCAATGCCTGACTCTGCTTCATCACCCTTCAGTGATTTATCACAGTTGTCACCCTAATTTACGAAATCAAAAAAAATCAGAATTAAATGCAAAACTTGAGGCTTCTACAACTTTACCAATAGTTTTGGTTACGTTGCATGATCATCTGGGATTTGTTTTCAACATCTTGAGGGGAATTATTTGCAAAAATAGGGGGAAAATATATACTTTTTATATAAGCTTAAAATGGTCATTATAAATGCTGTGTATTATTTTGACTTTATATACACAATGATAATACTTTTAACTGTATTTGCTAATTATTATAGATTTATTTTCATATTATGACTGCGTATGAATATCCTTTAAAAGGAACCTATTTGTTGATTGACAAGTTGACAATTTAAATGTCACATATTCCAAAAAGAAAAGTGCAATTATATATATGTGTCGCGTCATGAGAAAACCGGACTTAATGCATGTGCGTAAAGTGTCGTCCTGGATAAGCCTGTGCAGTCCGCACGGGCTAATCAAGGACGGCACTTTCCGCTTTTATGGAATTTTCTGTTTCAAGGAAGTTTCTTCTAAACATAAATCCACTGTAGTCGGAAAGTGCCGTCCTGGATTAGCCTATGTGGACTGCACAGGCTAATCTGGCACGACACTTTACGCACATGCATTAAGTCCGGTTTTCTCACGACGCGCCACATATGTAGAATCAGAATAACACTAATGACACAGATATCTATTGGGACGTCCGGCTGGCCAAGTGGTTAGCGTAACAGACTTTTGATTCTGCGGTCATAGGTTCAAGCCATGGCGGAGTCATACTTTTGTTAATGCTTTTCTGGCAAGAATATTTAGGTTGGGAGCAGGTGCATAAGTTTTAGCAAACAAGTTATGTTTGCACTTTTTGGAAGAAATAAGGAAATCTGTGAATTAGTCAATAGAGACATTTTTTTTGTTTTTTTTTCACTTTCAGTTATGGCCAGTGATGTAAAAGAGCTCACAGCAACGGAAGTGTCATCATGGATAACCTCCCCTGGATACCGTTTAGGTTACCATGGCAATCTAAAGTTGAGTTGGATCATACGAACGGATCCTGGCGTAATTTTAAGCATTCATGTATGTAGTTTTATCATAGTGTTTTCAGAATAATAATGTTTTTAATTCTCAGTTAATTGAAACTTATCACTTCTTGTAAATTTATCAATACTATATCCAGATTTAGAATATAACCTACATTTTGATCCAATGAAAGGGCTGGATTGAACCCATTAAGTGAAACATTTAATCATTAAGGACATGGTCTTAACAGACGCTGCCGGGCCCGGCTAGCTCAGTTATACCAGCGCTGGACTGTCAATCCAGGGATTGTGAGTTCGAACCCCAGCCTGGCCACATAACTTGTGTGGGGATTGGTCATGATATTATTTCTAGTGCCATTCTCCCCTATCTTATATTAAAGTAGGGCAGTTGTCAGTTACTGGCATGAGTATGTGCACTTTGTACTGGTAAACCGCTTAGATCGGCTAAGTCTGCCCAGGAAAAGTGAGTAGGTTAGCTGAACGCCGTGATATGACTGAAATACTGTTAAAATGGTGAAAAATCCAAACAAACAAACAAACTTAACAGACGCTATTTCTGGCTTTTGATTTGCTTTTTTGAACTCAGCCTTCTCAGAATTTGTAGAATATATGGATATCTACTATTCACATGATCTAATGATGTACATATGCACGACCAATCAAAACGTAGGTTCTGTTCTAAAGTAATATTCTGCGCTTACTCCACCGCTTCTTAACCAGTAAGAATTTATGTTCCAACTATTGCTGATATTGTTCATATATAATAAGGGTTAGTGGGTTACATAGTTTTGAGCCAATGGTCTTTGAGAGGGTAATTTCCAAAACAGATATCGCGTAAAACTACTTCTTTTCTTTGCAGGCTATTAGTGAGTAAATCGAACCAGAAAGGGTCCGTCTTCAAAACAGCACAATTTTACACCCGTTTTATAACATTTTTAATATTTCAGATGATGTATGTAATGTGTATTATAATGTGTAGATCATGATATTTATTACAATTACAGTTTGTAAAAAGGTAAGTTTATAAAAAATAACTTTAAAGTAATGACACACATACTTTTGCTATTTACGTGTATGTAACTGAAATATTTACCAGAGTGTCCTGGAATAAGGCCACCAAATTAATGCGCAAGATGTTTATTTATAGATCTTTGGCTAAAAAGCACTAGCAATCGGTGCTCCTAACTAATACCCATTCGGTTATTCTGGCCCCTGCAGATTGACTCGTTAACTGGCATGTATATAATTCCGTTTGCATAAGATAATTAGCTCGAACAAAATATTTTTTTGTTACTTACAAATTATTTCATTATGATGACGTATAGTATTGAATAAGAAGCCACATTATAAGGTGGGAAATTGAACTTCATTCATACAAATGTTTCCTTTTAGCAATATGCACTCATAATTCACATGATTTTATAGCTTATTTTGTCGCCAACGGTCTTTCTACGCTGTCAGCATTTTTATGTTTAATTTAGTGATTCAGGCTACCAGTGTTTTCTGTATATTGCCACAATAAAGTACCTAATGTGGGTTGTAAATAGTTTGTATTGAGCAAGAAATTGTAGATAAAACAAACATACATTTTACAGATGAGTTTTAGAGACTTTTAGCATTCTGTCTCCAAAAAAAAATCAATATGTTGAGAATTTTCCAAAGTTATTGTTAATTAAAGCTGAGCCAAAATAAAGAATGTTACTAAAGGGAGATGTTCTGGTTATTGTAACATGAAATATAAACATTATGATCAGAAGTACTGTGCAAATATCTGCACAATTCCCATCTGAAAATGCATGTTTCCAAACTGATAGCAGAGTATGCAGCAGACATTATCTTATCTGAAGAAGACATTTTTGTGTGGAAAATATTTCTGGTTTTTGTAATTATTGTGTTACTTTTTATCTGTGGTATATTCCTTATGGTGACTACTTATTGGTTTAGGAACATGTGACTTGCAGAAGATAAACACCTATTTATCACATGCTATACATTGTTGTCTGTGTAATAGAACCATTACAAATATTTTTATCTTACACATGTGTAAGTTTTTTCCATTTAAAAAGCATGTGATAAAAAAGATCTGATTCTCGTTGTCATTTCATACCATATCTTATAAGCCAAATTTTTTGAAGAAAAATTTCAGTCATTAGATTGGCGTATGTCGTTGGGCGGGCGCAGCACTTTTCGTTTCCGCTATTTAACTCTATAACGGATTGAGCTATTGTAATGAAACTATATACATAGATACCTTATAGCGAGACCTCGCTTGGGATTGCATATGGGGTGGGGTGTAAGGTCACTGTTACTTAAAATAGAAAAACGGTTTCCGCTCAGTGACTTGAGAAAGCATTGAGATATTTTAATGAAACTTAATACATAGATACCTTATATCGAGACATCGCTTGGGATTACATATGGGGTGGGTGGGGTCTAGGTCAAGGTCACCGTTACTAAAAATAGAAAAACGGTTTCCGCTCAATATCTTGAGAACACAATGAGATATTTTAATGAAAATTATTACTTAAATATCTTATACCGAGACCTTGCTTGGTATTGCATATGGGGTGGGTGGGTTCAAGGTCAAGGTCACCGTTACTAAAACTAGAAAAACAGTTTCCGCTCAACACCTAGAAGACAAATTCAGATATTTTAATAAAACTTCATATGTAGATACCTTATTATCAAGACCTCGCTTGCGATTGCATATGGGGTGGGTGGGTTCAAGGTCATAGTTAATAAAAATATAAAAGGGTTTCCACTCAATAACTTAAGAACAATTTAGATATTTTAATGAAACTTCATATGTAGATACCTCATATTGAGACATGCTTGGGATTGAATACGGGGTGGGTGGGGTAATGCCGAACAGCTCAAGTATGAATTAAGGTATTGTAATGTTACTTCAAATGTAGATATCTTATGTCGAAACCTCACTTGGGATTGCACAATTCTTGTCTGGACTCTGCTCTTCTGATTGCTTTCCCATAACTTAACCAAGAGCATTGGGGAGCATCCATCAGTTCAATCATATCCTTGTTAAGGTTAGGGATAATATTCCATATAAACCTAAAATGTAATTATAAAAATACAATTGATACTCATACAAGTTGCATTCTCTGTTCAGTTCATTAATTTTTTAAGGTGCTTCCTCAAAAGAAAATTGTCAGTTTTTGTATTTTTATGCCTCTGGCATCTTGATGCGGGACGCATATAGTGATTGTCCCGTCCGTACTTAAAATAATTCAAAAATGCCATTTCTTGGTTAACTAGATTTTACCGTTTCCTCTAACACCAACACTGCTCACAACAATACTTGGATATTTACACAGTTGTTACTTATGTCCGTTCCCAATCCACCCATATCACCCATTGACCTTGACCTAATTTGGACTTATAATAATTCAAAAGTGCCATTTTTTGGTTAACTAGATTTGACCGTTTTGTCTAGCTCCAACACCGCTTACTACAATACTTGGATATTTTACACAGTTGTTAATTATGGCCGTTCCCACAATTGTATTTTTAAATAGATGTTTATCCTATGCCAAAACTGAGTAGACATGGTTATAGATCCAACTATGGGTCACTAAAGAAGAGCAGCTAGATGTTTATGCTTAGTGACAGTTATCGTAAGATGCTGTCAATCTTAATCACAAATTTGACAGTAATAGGAATTGTTTACAGAACACTGGTGTCTACATGAAATGCATTTAGTTTTGGACAGTCAAGTTGTCGATATGAAGGGATGAACTGTAACTTGAGTATATTATTTTAGAAACATTGATATCTACAAAAATGTATTTTGGTTTCAGACAGTCAGGTATTTGTACATGTATCTTTGTAGCAACTAATGGTATCATGGGATTGATGGTATCATGATACAGGGTATGTTCCAGGTGTTGACTGTTGACTTGGCAGATGGGGACTCCCTCAAACTGCTTGATGGTGGAACAAGGGAGAGCACTCGAATGCGCCAATACACCGGTCGTCTACAGAGTGAGCTGCTCTTTACCACTGGAAATGCTGTATATTTGCTGCTGACAACTGACCTCTACCACAGTGGTCAAGGCTTCAATATTACATATCAAAAAGGTATACCTTTGATTCAGGTCAATATTACATATAAAAAATATAATCATATAATAATTGAACGGCAGATGTTGTAAGTTTGTCGCATTATCTTGTAGATTTACAGTTCTAGCACATTACCTGTTGGTACATAAAGTTTAATATACTACTAATGTTTTCATTAGTATGCATGCATGTAACAGTTTGACATTCTTATAATATTGTGTGATTTGCCATTCTCTAGGCATAACTCTTAATCTAAGATCCAGTCTAAATAAAAATAGTTGATGTTTTGGTTTCATATTGTGAACAGTATGTACTAGGCCAAAATTAAAATTAACTTTGTTTGCCATTGCCTACCAACCCGACAAAAAGGTCCCTACTCAAAAGTTTTTTCTGTGTAAAATCAAACCAGTTTTTTTTTTTTTTTTATTCTGAATATTCTATTTTTTCTTTGGGTTAAATAAAAGCTCACTTTTTCATTTCTGTAGTTTTCCATTGGGTTAATAAATTAACTGTATCAGCTAAACCCTTGCTTATAATTGGCCATATCAAAATACAATTCTAATCATGTTTTATCAAACTATTTTTATTGTTATTTTTTTTTAAATGCCTACCTACCTACCCGTTACCAGCAACCTTGGGTAGGCAGTGGCGAACAAACCATTTTTTAAGGTTAGCCTATGTATGACATTTTGTGCTGTGACAATTTAGGTCCTATACAAGCTGGTTGCATTAGAACCCGATAAACCTGTATATTTTCTACATTGAAGGTTGTGATGTAACGTTGACAACAGGGTTCGGAAGAGTAAGCTCCCCTGGCTACTCTACAGGGAACCAGTACCCTTCCAATCTCAACTGTACTGTTGCCCTGCAAGATGTACTCAAAAGAAAGTCAACTCTCATATTTCATCATTTTGACACAGAAGATGCATTTGATGTAGTTAAGGTAATGAGCACCCCTCAGAATCATTATATCCCCACAAACAAAGTTTAGGGGGGGGTATATAGGAGTGAGCTTGTCGGTCTGTTGGTTTTCATGGTTTCCGGATGATAACTCAAGAAATGCTTGACATATTCAAATTTTTGGTACATGTGTAGCATCATAAAATGCAGGTCAAGTTTGACTTTGGTTACAAACCACTAAATTTTGACAGAGTTATGGCCCCTTTTTGACTTAAATTCCCTAAAATCACGGTTTCTGGACAATAACTCATGAAAGGCTCCACATATTTAAATTATTTTAGGTACATAGGTGTAACATCATAAAATAGAGGTCAAGTTTGACTTTGGTTACAAACCACTAAATGTTGACAGAGTTATGGCTCCTATTGAAATACATTTTTTCCAAAAACACTGTTAAACATTCACAAATTAAAGCATTATCTTTGTATACATTTCTATTATGTGGGGGTATATTGCTTTGCCCCTGTCAGTCGTAGACCATTTCGTACGATATCTGGAGAATGCTTTGACCCACGATCATTTAAGTTGGTATGCTGGTTACTTGGGAGGAAAGGAAGACGCCTATTGATTTTGAGGTCAACAGGTCAAAGGTCAAGGTCACCATTGCTAAAAATAGAAAAACAGTTTACGCTCAATAACTTGAGAACGCATCGAGATATTTTAATGAAACTTTATACAAAGATACCTTATATTGAGACCTCGCTTGGGATTGCATATGGGGTGGGTGGGGTCAAGGTCACCATTGCTAAAAATAGAAACACGGTTTCCGCTCAATAACTTGAGAACGCATCGAGATGTTTGAATGAAACTTCATACATAGATACCTTATATTGAGACCCCTCTTGGGATTACATATGGGGTGGGTGGGGTCAAGGTCAAGGTCACCATTACTAGAAAAATGGTTTCCACTTTATAACTGGAGAACGCATCGAGATATTTTAATGAAACTTCATACATAGATACCATATATTGAGACCTCGCTTTGGATTGCATATTAAAAAAAATTCTTAACAATTGCACATATTCACAACTTGGCTGCAAGTCGGGAGGCATACATGTTTTACAAATATCTCTTGTTTATAATACAATTGTATGCAGCATTATATTAGTTAGCTTTTCTAATGAGTCTTTTTGTAAATGTTTATGCATTTTATTGCTCTCTTGGTGAAACATTTACAAGTAAAAAGCTGCATGATATATAAGAAGATTTGTTCAGTATGTATGGCTTACTAGTCATGAAGTCATTTTATAGCCATAAATTGTAGATCATATTATATATGCTGGCATGTAGCATTTTTGTGAGCCAAAGCAATAAAATAAGAAGTTTGATGACTATAATGCTCCCTGTTCATGGATCAGACTTGCAGTCGCGGTGGCGTAGTGGATAATTATGGTGTCCGCCTAGCGATCGGGAGGTCCCGGGTTCGATCCCCACTCTGGCAGAATTCTCAAGATCTCCCCCAAAGACACCAAGTACTGGTTCTACCCAGGGAACAGACTTGTGTCTCAATAAGCCTTGGACTTTCGATGCAGTCAAGCTAAAATATTTAGGTTTAAACTAAACTTGGAAGCAGATGGTAGCCAAATAGACATTAAATACATTAGTACATTGTGATATTTTGTTTAACTTCACTGCAACTTTTGTTTTACTTGACTATTATTCATATGTTTTCACAAAATATTAAACAATTTTATAAGCAAATGAGCAATCTCTAAAGCATTTTTTAGAATTTGACTTTGAATGACCTTTGGTGACTTTGGGCAGAAGTTTGTTTGAAGGCCATCTAAGTAGACAATTGTTTTGATATGCATTGAAACAATATATGGCGCGTCATGAGAAAATGCATGTGCGTAAAGTGTCGTCCCGGATTAGCCTGTGCAGTCCGCACAGGCTAATCCAGGACGGCACTTTCCGCCTACAGCGAGTTTATGTTTAGAAGAGACTTCCTTGAAACAGAAAATACCATAAAAGCGGAAAGTGCCATCCCGGATTAGCCCGGATTAGTCTTATAAAGATAACAATAAGAAGTCTGATAACAATAACAATAGGACAGTGTGTGATGGTAAAAACTAGCACTTCTGTCGGGCACAGAACTAGCAATCCTACGCACAACTCTGCAAGGACTCTCTGGAAAAAAAAATGCACGCAAATTCCTCCAGGGGCTACACTAACTGCAAGGTTGTGTGCCACTATACAGGTGTACAACAGTACCTCGTTGCTCTACACTAACTGCAAGGTTGTGTTCCACTATACAGGTGTACAACAGTCCCTCATTGCTCTAAACTAACTGCAAGGTTTTGTTCCACTATACAGGTGTACAACAGTGCCACATTGCTCTACACTAACTGTAAGGCTGTGTTCCACCATTCAGGTGTACAACAATACCTCATTGCTCTACATTACCTGCAAGGTTGTGTTCCACTGTACAGGTGTACAACAGTACCTAATTGCTCTACATTACCTGCAAGGTTGTGTTCCACTATACTGGTGTACTACAGTACCACATTGCTCTACACTAACTGCAAGCTTTTGTTCTGCATACAAGTGTACAACAGTACCACATTGCTCTACACCAACTGCAAAGTTGTGTTCCATTATACAGGTGAATAACAGTACCACATTGTTCTACACTAACTGCAAGGTTGTGTTCCACTATACAGGTGTACAACAGTACCACATTGCTCTACACTAACTGCAAGGTTTTGTTCTACTATACAGGTGTACAACAGTACCACATTGCTCTACACTAACTGTAAGGCGGTGTTCCACCATTCAGGTGTACAACAGTACCTCGTTGCTCTACATTACCTGCAAGGTTGTGTTCCACTATACAGGTGTACAACAGTACCTAATTGCTCTACATTACCTGCAAGGTTGTGTTCCACTATACTGGTGTACTACAGTACCACATTGCTCTACACTAACTGCAAGGTTTTGTTCTGCCATACAAGTGTACAACAGTACCACATTGCTCTACACTAACTGCAAGGTTGTGTTCCATTATACAGGTGAATAACAGTACCACATTGCTCTACACTAACTGCAAGGTTGTGTTCCACTATACAGGTGTACAACAGTACCACATTGCTCTACATTACCTGCAAGGTTGTGTTCCTCTATACAGGTGTTCAACAGTACCACATTGCTCTACACTAACTGCAAGGTTGTGTTCCATTATACAGGTGAATAACAGTACCACATTGCTCTACACTAACTGCAAGGATGTGTTCCACTATACAGGTGGACAACAGTACCACATTGCTCTACATTAACTGCAAGGTTGTGTTCAACTATTGAGTTTTACAATAGTACCACAGTGCTCTACATTAACTTCAAGGTTGTGTTCCACTATTCAGGTGTACAATAGTACCATTTTGCTCTACACTTAGTGCAAGGTTGTGTTCCACTATACAGGTGTACAACAGTACCACATTGGTCTACACTAACTGCAAGGTTGTGTTCCACTATAGAAGTTTACAACAGTACCTCATAACTCTACAATAACTGCAAGGTTGCGTTCCACTACACAGTTGTACAACAGTACCACATTGCTCTACATTAACTGGAATGTTGTGTTCCACTATACAGGTTTACAACAGTACCATATTGCTCTACACTAACTGCAAGGTTGTGTTCCACTACACAGTTGTACAACAGTACCTCATTGCTCTACAATAACTGGAAGGTTGTGTTTCACTATGCAGGTGTACAACAGTACCACATTGCTCTACATGAAATGCAAGGTTGTGTTCCACTATACATGTGTACAACAGTACCTCATTACTCTACAATAATTGCAAGGTTGTGTTTCACTATACAGTTGTACAACAGTACCTCATTGCTCTACACTAACTGCAAGGTTGTGTTCCACTATCCAGTTGTACAACAGTACCACATTGCTCTTCACTAACTGCAAGGTTTTGTTCCACTATACATGTGTATGTAGTAGGGTGATGCACCCTGTGATATGTACAAGAATACCACATTGCTCTACACTAACTGCAAGGTTTTGTTCCACTTTACGGGTTTACAACAATACCGCATTGCTATTGCGCTACACTATTTTGAAGGTTTTGTTCCACCATTCAGATGTGCAACAGTACCACATTACTCCACACTTACTGCAAGGTTATGTTCCACTATACAGGTGTACAACAGTACCACATTGCTCTACACTAACCGCAAGGTTTTGTTCCACCATTCAGTTGTGCAACAGAACCACATTGCTGTAGATTAACTGCAATGTTTTATTACACTATACAGGTGTACAACAGTACCACATTGCTCTACACTAACTGTAAGGTTTTGTTCCACTATACAGGTGTACAACAGTACCACATTGCTCTACACTTACTGCAAGGTTGTGTTCCACTATACAGGTGTACAACAGTACCTCATTGCTCTACACTAACTGCAAGGTTTTGTTCCACTATACAGGTGTACAACAGTACCATATTGCTCTACACTAACTGCAAGGTTTTGTTCCACTATACAGGTGTACAACAGTACCTCATTGCTCTACGCTAACTGCAAGGTTGTGTTCCACTATCCAGTTGTACAACAGTACCACATTGCTCTTCACTAACTGCAAGGTTTTGTTCCGCTATATATGTGTATGTAGTAGTGTGATGCACCCTGTGATATGTACAACAATACCACATTGCTCTACACTAACTGCAAGGTTTTGTTCCACTTTACAGGTTTACAACAACACCTCATTGCTATTGCGCTACACTAACTTCAAGGTTTTGTTCCACCATTCAGATGTGCAACAGTACCACATTACTCTACTCTTACTGCAAGGTTATGTTCCACTATACAGGTGTACAACAGTACCACATTGCTCTACACTAACTGCAAGGTTTTGTTCCACCATTCAGTTGTGCAACAGAACCACATTGCTCTAGATTAACTGAAATGTTTTATTACACTATACAGGTGTACAACAGTACCACATTGCTCTACACTAACAGTAAGGTTTTGTTCCACTATACAGGTGTACAACAGTACCACATTGCTCTACACTTACTGCAAGGTTGTGTTCCACTATACAGGTGTACAACAGTACCTCATTGCTCTACAGTAACTGCAAGGTTGTGTTCCACTATACAGGTGTACAACAGTACCTCATTGCTCTACACTAACTGCAAGGTTTTGTTCCACTATACAGGTGTACAACAGTACCTCATTGCTCTATGCTAACTGCAAGGTTTTGTTTAAACTATACAGGTGTACAACAATACCATATTGCTCTACACTAACTGCAAGGTTTTGTCTAACTATACAGGTGTACAACAGTACAAAAATACTCTACACTAACTGCAAGGCTGTGTTCCACCATTCAGGTGTACAACAGTACCTCATTGATCTACATTACCTGCAAGGTTGTTTTCCACTAAACAGGTGTACAACAGTACCTAATTGCTCTACATTACCTGCAAGGTTGTGTTCCACTATACTGGTGTACTACAGTACCACATTGCTCTACACTAACTGCAAGCTTTTGTTCTGCATACAAGTGTACAACAGTACCACATTGCTCTACACCAACTGCAAAGTTGTGTTCCATTATACAGGTGAATAACAGTACCACATTGTTCTACACTAACTGCAAGGTTGTGTTCCACTATACAGGTGTACAACAGTACCACATTGCTCTACACTAACTGCAAGGTTTTGTTCTACTATACAGGTGTACAACAGTACCACATTGCTCTACACTAACTGTAAGGCGGTGTTCCACCATTCAGGTGTACAACAGTACCTCGTTGCTCTACATTACCTGCAAGGTTGTGTTCCACTATACAGGTGTACAACAGTACCTAATTGCTCTACATTACCTGCAAGGTTGTGTTCCACTATACTGGTGTACTACAGTACCACATTGCTCTACACTAACTGCAAGGTTTTGTTCTGCCATACAAGTGTACAACAGTACCACATTGCTCTACACTAACTGCAAGGTTGTGTTCCATTATACAGGTGAATAACAGTACCACATTGCTCTACACTAACTGCAAGGTTGTGTTCCACTATACAGGTGTACAACAGTACCACATTGCTCTACATTACCTGCAAGGTTGTGTTCCTCTATACAGGTGTTCAACAGTACCACATTGCTCTACACTAACTGCAAGGTTGTGTTCCATTATACAGGTGAATAACAGTACCACATTGCTCTACACTAACTGCAAGGATGTGTTCCACTATACAGGTGGACAACAGTACCACATTGCTCTACATTAACTGCAAGGTTGTGTTCAACTATTGAGTTTTACAATAGTACCACAGTGCTCTACATTAACTTCAAGGTTGTGTTCCACTATTCAGGTGTACAATAGTACCATTTTGCTCTACACTTAGTGCAAGGTTGTGTTCCACTATACAGGTGTACAACAGTACCACATTGGTCTACACTAACTGCAAGGTTGTGTTCCACTATAGAAGTTTACAACAGTACCTCATAACTCTACAATAACTGCAAGGTTGCGTTCCACTACACAGTTGTACAACAGTACCACATTGCTCTACATTAACTGGAATGTTGTGTTCCACTATACAGGTTTACAACAGTACCATATTGCTCTACACTAACTGCAAGGTTGTGTTCCACTACACAGTTGTACAACAGTACCTCATTGCTCTACAATAACTGGAAGGTTGTGTTTCACTATGCAGGTGTACAACAGTACCACATTGCTCTACATGAAATGCAAGGTTGTGTTCCACTATACATGTGTACAACAGTACCTCATTACTCTACAATAATTGCAAGGTTGTGTTTCACTATACAGTTGTACAACAGTACCTCATTGCTCTACACTAACTGCAAGGTTGTGTTCCACTATCCAGTTGTACAACAGTACCACATTGCTCTTCACTAACTGCAAGGTTTTGTTCCACTATACATGTGTATGTAGTAGGGTGATGCACCCTGTGATATGTACAAGAATACCACATTGCTCTACACTAACTGCAAGGTTTTGTTCCACTTTACGGGTTTACAACAATACCGCATTGCTATTGCGCTACACTATTTTGAAGGTTTTGTTCCACCATTCAGATGTGCAACAGTACCACATTACTCCACACTTACTGCAAGGTTATGTTCCACTATACAGGTGTACAACAGTACCACATTGCTTTACACTAACCGCAAGGTTTTGTTCCACCATTCAGTTGTGCAACAGAACCACATTGCTGTAGATTAACTGCAATGTTTTATTACACTATACAGGTGTACAACAGTACCACATTGCTCTACACTAACTGTAAGGTTTTGTTCCACTATACAGGTGTACAACAGTACCACATTGCTCTACACTTACTGCAAGGTTGTGTTCCACTATACAGGTGTACAACAGTACCTCATTGCTCTACACTAACTGCAAGGTTTTGTTCCACTATACAGGTGTACAACAGTACCATATTGCTCTACACTAACTGCAAGGTTTTGTTCCACTATACAGGTGTACAACAGTACCTCATTGCTCTACGCTAACTGCAAGGTTGTGTTCCACTATCCAGTTGTACAACAGTACCACATTGCTCTTCACTAACTGCAAGGTTTTGTTCCGCTATATATGTGTATGTAGTAGTGTGATGCACCCTGTGATATGTACAACAATACCACATTGCTCTACACTAACTGCAAGGTTTTGTTCCACTTTACAGGTTTACAACAACACCTCATTGCTATTGCGCTACACTAACTTCAAGGTTTTGTTCCACCATTCAGATGTGCAACAGTACCACATTACTCTACTCTTACTGCAAGGTTATGTTCCACTATACAGGTGTACAACAGTACCACATTGCTCTACACTAACTGCAAGGTTTTGTTCCACCATTCAGTTGTGCAACAGAACCACATTGCTCTAGATTAACTGAAATGTTTTATTACACTATACAGGTGTACAACAGTACCACATTGCTCTACACTAACAGTAAGGTTTTGTTCCACTATACAGGTGTACAACAGTACCACATTGCTCTACACTTACTGCAAGGTTGTGTTCCACTATACAGGTGTACAACAGTACCTCATTGCTCTACAGTAACTGCAAGGTTGTGTTCCACTATACAGGTGTACAACAGTACCTCATTGCTCTACACTAACTGCAAGGTTTTGTTCCACTATACAGGTGTACAACAGTACCTCATTGCTCTATGCTAACTGCAAGGTTTTGTTTAAACTATACAGGTGTACAACAATACCATATTGCTCTACACTAACTGCAAGGTTTTGTCTAACTATACAGGTGTACAACAGTACAAAAATACTCTACACTAACTGCAAGGCTGTGTTCCACCATTCAGGTGTACAACAGTACCTCATTGATCTACATTACCTGCAAGGTTGTTTTCCACTAAACAGGTGTACAACAGTACCTAATTGCTCTACATTACCTGCAAGGTTGTGTTCCACTATACTGGTGTTCTATGGGACCACATTGCTCTACACTAACTGCAAGGTTTTGTTCTTCCATACAAGTGTACCACAGTACCACTTTGCTCTACACTAACTGCAAGGTTGTGTTCCACTATACAGGTGAATAACATTACCACATTGCTCTACACTAACTGCAAGTTTGTGTTCCACTATACAGGTGTACAACAGTACCACATTGCCCTACATTAACTGCAAGGTTGTGTTCCACTATTCAGGTGTACAATAGTACCATATTGCTCTACATTAACTTCAAGGTTGTGTTCCACTATTCAGGTGTACAACAGTACCACATTGCTCTACACTAACTGCAAGGTTTTGTTCCACCATTCAGTTGTGCAACAGTACCACATTGCTCTACACTAACTGCAAGGTTTTATTACACTATACAGGTGTACAACAGTACCACATTGCTCTACACTAACTGCAAGGTTTTGTTCCACTATACAGGTGTACAACAGTACCACATTGCTCTAGACTAACTGCGATGTTTTGTTCCACCATTCAGTTGTGCAACAGTACCACATTGCTCTACACTAACTGCAAGGTTGTGTTTCACAATTCAGGTTCACAAAAGTACCACATTGCTCTACACTAACTGCAAGGTTTTGTTCCACTATACAGGTGTACATTAGTACCACATTGCTCTACACTAACTGCAAGGTTGTGTTCCACTATACAGGTGTACAACAGTACCACATTGCTCTACACTAACTGCAAGGTTGTGTTCCACTATACAGGTATACATTAGTACCACATTGCTCTACACTAACTGCAAGGTTTTGTTCCACTATACAGGTGTTCAACAGTACTTCATTGCTGTACACTAACTTTAAGGTTATATTCAACTATACAGGTGTACAACAGTACCACATTGCTCTACACTAACTGCAAGGTTGTGTTTCACTATACAGGTGTACATTAGTACCTCATTGCTCTACACTAACTGCAAGTTTGTGTTCCACTATACAGGTGTACAACAGTACCTCATTACTCTACAATAATTGCAAGGTTGTGTTCCACTATACAGTTGTACAACAGTACCTCATTGCTCTACACTAACTGCAAGTTTGTGTTCCACTATCCAGTTGTACAACAGTACCACATTGCTCTTCACTAACTGCAAGGTTTTGTTCCACTATACATGTGTATGTAGTAGGGTGATGCACCCTGTGATATGTACAAGAATACCACATTGCTCTACACTAACTGCAAGGTTTTGTTCCACTTTACGGGTTTACAACAATACCGCATTGCTATTGCGCTACACTATTTTGAAGGTTTTGTTCCACCATTCAGATGTGCAACAGTAGCACATTACTCCACACTTACTGCAAGGTTATGTTCCACTATACAGGTGTACAACAGTACCACATTGCTCTACACTAACCGCAAGGTTTTGTTCCACCATTCAGTTGTGCAACAGAACCACATTGCTGTAGATTAACTGCAATGTTTTATTACACTATACAGGTGTACAACAGTACCACATTGCTCTACACTAACTGTAAGGTTTTGTTCCACTATACAGGTGTACAACAGTACCACATTGCTCTACACTTACTGCAAGGTTGTGTTCCACTATACAGGTGTACAACAGTACCTCATTGCTCTACACTAACTGCAAGGTTTTGTTCCACTATACATGTGTACAACAGTACCACATTGCTCTACACTAACTGCAAGGTTTTGTTCCACTATACAGGTGTACAACAGTACCTCATTGCTCTACGCTAACTGCAAGGTTGTGTTCCACTATCCAGTTGTACAACAGTACCACATTGCTCTTCACTAACTGCAAGGTTTTGTTCCGCTATACATGTGTATGTAGTAGTGTGATGCACCCTGTGATATGTACAACAATACCACATTGCTCTACACTAACTGCAAGGTTTTGTTCCACTTTACAGGTTTACAACAACACCTCATTGCTATTGCGCTACACTAACTTCAAGGTTTTGTTCCACCATTCAGATGTGCAACAGTACCACATTACTCTACTCTTACTGCAAGGTTATGTTCCACTATACAGGTGTACAACAGTACCACATTGCTCTACACTAACTGCAAGGTTTTGTTCCACCATTCAGTTGTGCAACAGTACCACATTGCTCTACACTAACTGCAAGGTTTTATTACACTATACAGGTGTACAACAGTACCACATTGCTCTACACTAACTGCAAGGTTTTGTTCCACTATACAGGTGTACAACAGTACCACATTGCTCTAGACTAACTGCGATGTTTTGTTCCACCATTCAGTTGTGCAACAGTACCACATTGCTCTACACTAACTGCAAGGTTGTGTTTCACAATTCAGGTTCACAAAAGTACCACATTGCTCTACACTAACTGCAAGGTTTTGTTCCACTATACAGGTGTACATTAGTACCACATTGCTCTACACTAACTGCAAGGTTGTGTTCCACTATACAGGTGTACAACAGTACCACATTGCTCTACACTAACTGCAAGGTTGTGTTCCACTATACAGGTATACATTAGTACCACATTGCTCTACACTAACTGCAAGGTTTTGTTCCACTATACAGGTGTTCAACAGTACTTCATTGCTGTACACTAACTTTAAGGTTATATTCAACTATACAGGTGTACAACAGTACCACATTGCTCTACACTAACTGCAAGGTTGTGTTTCACTATACAGGTGTACATTAGTACCTCATTGCTCTACACTAACTGCAAGTTTGTGTTCCACTATACAGGTGTACAACAGTACCTCATTGCTCTACACTAACTGCAAGGTTTGTGTTCCACTATACAGGTGTACAACAGTACCTCATTGCTCTACACTAACTGCAAGTTTGTGTTCCACTCTACAGGTGTACAACAGTACCTCATTGCTCTACACTAACTGCAAGTTTGTGTTCCACTCTACAGGTGTACAACAGTACCTCATTGCTCTACACTAACTGCAAGTTTGTGTTCCACTCTACAGGTGTACAACAGTGCCTCATTGCTCTACACTAACTGCAAGTTTGTGTTCCACTATACAGGTGTACAACAGTACCTCATTGCTCAAGACTCTCAGTGGCCGTCCTGACCTGCAAACCTTCACCTCCCTCATTGGAGAGTTCCACCTCCATTTTCAAACCGACGGAAGAGTTAGCAAGTCGGGATGGAATGCATCATTCTCTTTTGGTATGGGGCTTGCTTTGTGTTTATACCCATGTTAAACATATATTATCAGTGATAATTTATCAATTTATGTAAGTTATGTGCTAGAACACTATAACAACTTAATAATGCTGTTATTTTGGTTCCATAAACATGCTTTCATACAATAATGAATGCAGATTTCTGCTTTCCTTACCGACAACAAAAACGTCAAATTATAAGCCTATATATTTGACCCAGTAGTGGCTTCATTTTCTAAGATCAAAATATGGAACTGACATATTAGATAACTGGACTTCTCTAGTACTACTTTTAGTCCAGGGGTCATATTCCAGAAGTGAATCTTAAAATATTTTCACTTAAGTTTTTAATTTCAAAATGCTTTTTTTAGCTCACCTGAGCACGAAGTGCTCGGTGAGCTATTGGTATAGGGGACCTCTCCAGTGTCGTCCGTCCTTTCGTCGTCAAGATGCTGTCAACAATTTGGACCGTTATAGCGATAAAGACATTTTTTATTCAATCTTGACCAAAATTGCACAGCTTGTGTATGACTATAAAATCTTGGACGAGTTCGATAATGGGCCCAATCGGACCAGGAACACCAGAGTTATTGCCCCTTTTTCATGCAAAAAAAGTGCAAAAGTGGCCTTTTCCAACGTATCGACTTCATTTTCCATCCAATCTTAACCAAACTTTCACAGTTTGTGTATGACCATCAGATCTCAGCGGACGTCAAAAATGGGCCAGGTCGTGTTTCAAACACCAGAGTTATTGCCCTTTGTTTATTAAAAAAATATACAAAAATGGACATTATTCAGGATAGAGAGAGACATTTTTCATCCAATCTTCACCTATCTTGCACAGTTTGTCTGTTACCATGAAATTACAGTTGAAGTCAAATACCTTATAGCACAGCCGTCACAATTATGGCATTGCAACTAGTTTTCCAAACCTGTTTGCGAAAAAGACATCAAAATCTACTGTTTGTGCATTTTCCAGAATTGTCAATGATGTGAGAATCATTTGCAAAAAAACGCACATCCACTACCCAACTCATACTTTAGTTAGCCCATTGCACTTACCGATGTTTTAAAGCAAAATTGATCCTACCCCCACTGTGTATTGTTCAGATACCTTAATTTTCAAACCTGTCACAACAATATGGTCTTCATCTGTACCAGTTCTCAGGTGAGCGCTTAGGGACATGTTGGCCATCTTGTTTTAACTATATATAACTTTGTGAATATTTTTATATTTATTTATACAAAAACTAATACTTCAGTAGATACTGAATAAACACTTGGGCCAGGACTTTTTGATTTTGCGGTTTACAAAACCGGCGAACGTAAATTTTCCGAAAGTGAAAAAAAATAAAAATATATAATAATTAAGATTTTTTTTTTTACCGATGGGGGACGAAACGTTCAAATTTTCTAAATATTTTGAGTACGAATATAATATTTTGTTTTTGACGGTTGTTTATGTACATGTATGCCATGTAAAACCCGTGTTTTCTACAAAAGAGTGCGAAATGTCTGCTGAAACACAACGTCACGTTCCACGCATGGAAAGCGTGCGTGTACCGATCATGTGCTTTACATACAGGTCTTTAACATTTGACAAGCAGGCACGATGTGCACGAGGAAATTTTCCCGCCGTTTTTGCAGGAATAAAGCATGTATATAATATAAATATATTTTAATCAAGATCTTTACAATTCACCAATTATTCAGTCAGTACTTTGTTCAACAGCTGTAACGATTAAAACAGTGTTAAAACACTAAATACATGCCTATATGTTGAATAAAAAAGGCTCCATCTGTAGATCGAGTGTAACCTAAAGATTCGAGAACGACGAGAATAGTGGGTTTGGACATGACGTCACTGTGTGAATGTGATGCGCATTGGGCATAAACATCCGGAAAAAATCATTACTTTCAGTTTCGCAACAACAATGATACTTTTGCTTTTAAAAGGCTAGAGGTATGCCATTCAAACGGTGATGTTTCGTTTATTTCATTTTGTTTAAACTTGTACAAAAAACTGAAAACATCTTATAGCCTTAATTTTAATAGCTAAAACGCACCAGATAACGTCATTTGACACATGCCGCAAAAAAAATTGACGTACGGAGGGGATGCCCCTCCCTAGCCCACCCCTCTCGGGACGGGTACGCCTAAAAAAATCCTGTGGAAGGCACTGGATGTATTTTTTCAAGTGGCATTTGTAACAAATAATATCATTAGTAACAAGATTTTCTTGCGGGCACATCGAAACGAGGATGTGGGGACAGACAGCTTTGTCTCGTATAAACTTAAAAGAGAAAGTCATGGTTGCATTTTGTTGATGATATATATTTTCGCGACACAATAAGAATTTCTTATTTGCCTTGTATTTTGTTTCTGTCACAATTGTAATGCAATAATTTAACACACACTAGCAGTTCAGCTTATATCTGATAAATTTCATATATACATGAAGATTTAGCATTTACACAGAGTTGAATATTTAAAAAAAAAATTATGTTGAAACTGGTTTCTCTTTTTTAATAAGAATTAAGACTTAATAAGAATCCAAACAATTAACGTCATATTATTTGGACTTTTCTCTTGATATAGTTAAATTTAATATGTTTTTCGAGACCTCACAGCAATTATTTTCAAAATTTGCGTTGTGTGGTTAGATTAAGCTCGTTTTGCAAGGTCTGTGTTCGGGCAGTTGTGGATTCCAGTCCTGCACAGGTTAACTCGTCTTCTTTTAAAAAGGCATCTCACTTTACATTTTGTAAATCCATACAAGTATACAACTTTGTGGTAAAATCAATTTTAATGATGCTGTTAAAATATATGCAGGCATCTATTACACTTATTTACTCTGTAAAATTCATAAATACAAATGGTTAAACTGCATATGAAACATTGGTGTAATAAAACAGTTTATACCATGTTTGACGTCTTATTCTAACTTCACATAATAGTGTGTTTTATTGTTGATATTGTTATTAATTAAAATTGCTAACTGGAAATCATTCGTTGTGTTAAGATTTGAACACTTTTTTGTTTGTTTTTTTTTTTGACCTGCCAGTGGACATGTTCCCCAAAAAATTTTGTAAACCAGAAAATAAAAAAGGACTGGCCTTAGCACAATGCACTGTAAAAATGAAATAAACAGTTAAAATAAATTTATTACGATGTTTCCGGAATATGGCTCCAGATATGTACATTGTCCTCTGTTGCAATCATATTTACTGCAAGACAAAATGCTGATATTTGTGTTTTTTCCCTTGTCGATAGGTTGCTATGACAACAGATCTCATTCAGCGCACACAATCACCACCGCTGGCTGGGTGGGGTACGGCCTGCCAGCCAACTATTCCTGTGATACTGGCTACCAGGTTGTGGGAGCCAGTCAATCATACTGTGATATGGGTGGGGCCTGGAACACTGACCAGCCCACCTGTAAATGTAGGTAACATTGCGATGTACATTGTAGTGGTAGTGGTGGGAATTGTTAATATCTTGCCAGTCAATTCTTTTACGTTTTCCTCCCATTTTTGTTTTTCTGTTATCTGTTGTGAGTCACGTCGCACTAATAAGGAACACTTCTATTTTAGAAGAATCCACAAATACTTTACATATATTCTACAGAACTAAGTAAATATCAATATTTTGAAAATATTAAGGTCAGACACTTAAGAAAAATATTGTTTTATGATTAAAGGAAGGCCAAACAAGTGCTTTATAGTGATATGTTCTGTTCCAGTAATTTATTGTGGGGCACCAGACCCCTTGGCCAACGGTGTTTTGCTCAACGTGACCAGTCGTTACATGAGGGACCGGGGACAGGCGCACTATGCTTGCTTGCATGGGTACTTGATGATTGGCAGTGGTGTGGTGCCGTGTACAGCAGAGGGGTGGGGTAAACTACCAGAGTGCAGAGGTACAGATAGTGAACTGACAGGCATAAAATATGTAATTTGTTTGTTGAACATTTGCTTTTTTTCTGATAAAAGATTATTATGCAAGCCATTTATATACTTTATTATTGATCTCTGCGAAATATTTGAAATTGGTTAATTTGTTGTTCTACATTAAGATTTCTTATTTTGCTCTTTTTTTGCTTTTTCCCTCTGAACAAGAACATTGTCACTTGGCTGATTCTAAAACTATCAGTATCTTTGCAGTATTCAAGCAACCCGTATGAATTTTTTTTTTTGGAGGGGTTTGCATATCTAGCTATGTCCAATCAATGTGAACATGATTGTTATTTCACAACCCTTGCCAATAGCTTTTGTAATATTTCACAGCCATTGAGTGTCCCAAGTTGAAGCCCCTCCCAAATGGTCGCACCATCACACCCTATTTCTACCATCACCTTCAACGGGTGGAGTTTACCTGCGAGAAAGGCTTCCATCTCGTGGGCAACATGTACACGGAGTGCATGGTGAACCGTAGTAACGTGGCCGCGTGGTCGAACCCCTACCCTTCCTGTGTGGCAGACTCCGGTAAGTCAGGGGGTGGGAAATCCTGTATGAAATCAATTGTCTGTTTTGCTCAGCTGGTCCCAGAGCATGAACAAAAGGATGATTTTTTTTCCAGAATTTACTAAATAATTACTGTATGTGCTAGTGGCAAAAGGTTTTATCAAAAATGGATGTGCAAGGTAATACAAGATTTTGCACGCCATGATAGGCACAACAAATGTCATTTTCCAAGTTTATTTACATCTTGTTATGTTACAATTACAGTATTGGCTTATAGACTCGTTTTTTCTGATAAGGTACACTATGATGGTATCTGTAGCATTTTGCCACCTAAATAAAACTAAAAAGTTTGAAAAAAAAACAACAGCAAGTATTTCAGAACATTCAATTTTTATCAAAGGATTTTCCCATATGTTTTGCAAATATAAAATACACATATTGTGATGTTGTTTTCAAGAAAATTATCGTTAGAGAAAGCATATTTGAATTTTGTTTTCACCAGAGACTTACTGCAAAGACATTGTTGTTCTACATGGGCGTGTCAACCAGACTGGACCAATCAGAGCTGGCCAATCTGTCCATGTGACCTGTAACAATGGATACCAGCTGAACACAACCAACAGCCATGTGATCTGTAACGAGTTGGGGGTTTATGATAGAATAATTCCTAATTGTGATGGCAAGTGTATTTTACATTTTATAATGTTTTTTTAAGATAATACTACTTAAGGACTGTTACTGTTTAATTGACTGTTAATGTTTAATGGACTAAACAATAAAACAAAAAGTAGAAATAATTAACCTAGGTCATTTTATCAAGTTGAATCATTCTCATATACACAAGAAAGAATAAAGAATGTAGCTTAAGCCAGTTTTTTTGCTCTTGGTCGTCGTTCGTCCATATGCGGTCAAAAATTTGGACCGTTATCGCGATATAAGCCTAATTTTTTTATCCAATCTTGACCTAACTTGGACAGTTTTTGAATGACCATAAAATCTCGGATGGGATAGTCATCGGCTCAGATCACACCAGTAACACCAGAGTTATTGCCCCTTTTTCATGCAAAAAAAGTGCAAAGATGCTCTTTTCCAACGTTTAGACTTTATTTTCCATCCAATCTTAACCAAACTTTCACGGTTTGTGTATGACCATCAGATCTCAGCAGATGCCAACAATGGGCCAGATCATGTTTTAAAGACCAGAGTTATTGCCCTTTGTTTGTTAAAACAATATACAAAAATGGACATTATTCAGGATAGAGACTTCATTTTTCATTCAATCTTCACCAATCTTGCACAGTTTGTCTATTACCATGAGATTACAGTTGAAGTCGAATATAAGCAAGATGCGACCAGCAGCACTAGAGTTATTGCCCTCAGTTTGTGAATAAAATATGCAAAAATGGACATTATTCAGGATAGAGACTTCATTTTTCATCCAATCTTCACCAATCTTGCACAGTTTGTCTATGACCATAAGATTAAACGTGAAGTCGAATATAAGCAAGATCTGACCAGAAACACCAGAGTTATTGCCCTTTGTGAAAACAAAGGGCAATGGACATTATTCAGGATAGAGACTTCATTTTCATCCAATCTTTACCAATCATGTACAGTTTGTCTATGAACGTAAGACTACAGGTGAAGTCGAATAAAAGCATGATCGGGCCAGAAACACCAGAGTTATTGCCCATTGTGTTTGGAAAAAAACATCAACAAGTTATAAATGATTGGCTTGCACACATGATTTTTGATTCAATGTTGACCAAACTTACACAGTTTGTGCATGACCATAAAAATTGATTGATAAAATTTGATTTCCAACAGTTGCAAGACGTGCATGCAGTTATTTGTACATGCAAAATTGATGTCTTCAGAGTCTGCATTAACATCATTTATCATCATTGGACAGAAAATTATCAAAGAAAAAGCAAAACTTTACCTTATAGCACAGCCATCGCTATTATCGAATTGCAACTTGTTCTCCAAAACTGTTTGCAAAAAAGACATCAAAATCTACTGTTTCTGCATTTTCCAGAATTGTCAATGACTTAATGAAAAAGGGTTTCAGGTAAGAATATCGATAAAAATGATTGGAGAACCATTATATAAAAAACGCACACTCACTACCCAACTTGTACTTTAGGTGAGCGCTTTGGGCCATCATGGATCTCTTGTTTAAATACTTTATCCTCAAGTATCTTTTTATTACTGCTTTGTACTAATTCATCAGTATTACATTTCTTGTTTATGCACACAGACATATTGAATTGTGGACCTTATAAATGTTAACTTGTATAATTATGTTGTATGATCGCTTGTAAGTAACAATAAAACCTGTATGCTCAGATCTGTTAATCAGTCTGACAATCAGATATGCTTGATGCATGTAGCCCACTGTGATTCAAAATAAGTTGTCTAATAGTCTTAGTATTTAAGGCCATACCAATTTGATTCTATGTTTAGCGTCCTCGGGCTGGTAGGTTTTCAGATGCCTGAACGAAAAAAAAAATTTTTGACAATGTGAAAAATCTAGTTGGCAAGCGTAAAAAATTGTAAAACAAAGAGAAAACAAAAGGCGTTTAGGTGTTTTTACTAATATTTGTTTTGTTTTGTTTTGGATTTTTCGCCTTATTCAACAGTATTTTAGTCATATAACTGCGGTCAGTTAACCTACTCACACTTTTCCTGGGTAAGCTGGTTTACCAGTACTAAGTGCACATACCTATGCCAGTAACTGACAACTGCCCTACTTGAATCAGAGGTAGGGGAGAATGGCCGTAGAAATAATTTCCTGACCAATCCCCACACAAGTTATGTGGCCGGGCTGGGAATCGAACCCACGATCCTCGGATTTGTAATCCAGCGCTATACCAACTGAGCTAGCCGGATTTGTAAAACATAGCATGCAACTAGTCAATTTACACAGTAACAATACTGTGTAATAGTAGGTTCCCTTAAGTACACATTTGCTTGAGCTTGTACCACTGCCATCAATAAGTTGTGAAAAACAAGGGTATTTTTATCAACTGTTTGTTTGTTTTTTCCTGCCTGGTTGGTAGGTTTCAAAAAATCATGGGGACGCTCAACATAGAATCAAATTTGCATGGCCTAATTGTAAAAAAAAACCAGTTCAAATTATTGATCCCTATTTGTAGAGTGATGATTTGCGAACGAAGAAAAAAAGTTATTGTATACGAGTATACCTCCATAGCGTAGCATGTTGATTTCAGATGTGGATGAATGTGCCAGTAATAAGTGCGGAAATGACACCTGCATCAACACTTTGGGGTCCTTCTGGTGCCAGTGTCGCCCGGGCTACTATCACCCCACTGTTTCAGAGCCCTTGTGTCAAGGTGAGACTGGGTTATAGCAATCAGCAGTCCCTGTTCACAGTTCTCATATCTACGCAGTAGTCTAGACTAAGGAAGTCTTTGTTTACAGTTCTCATATCTACACAGTAGTCTAGACTAAGGAAGTCTATGCAACAGATATCAACATTACTCATATTATGTTACTGTCATCTACATTACTGCTGTTTCAATAACTGATATATACTCTACTGATATCTATTTTACATTACTGATATCTACATTGCTGATATCTACACTACATACATCTACACTACTCATATATACATTACTGATATCTACAATGCTGATATCTACCGTACCGACATCTACATTACTGATATCTATACTACAGATATCTACACAACTGTTATCAACATAAATGATATCTACATTACTGGTATCTACATAACTGATATCAACAATACTGATGTCTACACTACTGATATCTATATTACTGTTAACTACATTACTGATATCAACACCACTGATATTTACATTGCTGCTATTTAGCTTACTTAAATCAACAATACTGATGTCTGCATTACTGATATCTATATGACTGATATCAACACCACTGATATCTACATTACTGTTACTTACTTTACTGAAATGAACAATGCTGATGTCTACATTACTGATATTTACTTTACTGATATCAACATTACTGATACCTACATTACTGTTATTTACCTTACTGATATCTACATTACTGATATCTACCTTACTGATGACTGCGCTACTGTTATCAACATTACTGATACCTACATTTCTGTTTTCTACATTACTGCTTTTTACCTTACTGAAATCAACAATACTGATATCAACATTACTGATACCTACATTATTGCTATCTACATTACTGATATTTACACTACTGCTATCTCCATTACTGATATCTACATTACTGTTATCTGCATTACTGATATCAACACCACTGATATCAACATTTCTGCTATTTCCATTACTGAAATCATCAACACTGATATCTACATTACTGATATTTACATTATTAATATTTGCATAACTGATATCAAGATTACTGATATTTACATTATTAATATCTACACATATATGTTTACATTACCGATATTTATATGATCAATGCACGTATAATTGATACCTACCTGAATAAGTGATTACATTAGTTAGATCTACATTAGCAATATCTTTATTACGGATATCTTAGTTCCTGATATCAATGTTACTGATATTTACAGATATTGATGAGTGTGCGGTGAAAAAAGGCGGCTGCCAGCAGACATGTGAGAACACGCCCGGGGGATACAGATGTGGGTGTGACCCCAGCTCCCGGCTCTACACTGCGCCACACATGGCTGTGATGGGAACCAGGGTGCTCATTCCTAATGTCTCATGCTACAGTAAGTGGCGCCTTGTCTGCTGTTACGTAATGCTCATATTATGAACAAGTGTTCTTTTAGTTTGATACGTATGGGTGCTTATTCGTAATGTCTCGTGCTACAGTAAGTGGCGCCTTGTCTGCTGTTACGTAATAATTTTTAGTTTGCTAAATTATAAATTAAAACCAGAAGATCTACCGTAAATTATCGCGTATAGGAGGCCCCCTGGTATAGACGCACCTAAAAATTAAGATCGTAATTTGTGGAAAAAAGCTTTGCGATTTAAACGCTTCTTAAAGCTTCTAAATGCATCATGAGTGCTAATTGTTTGTTTGTCAACACAGCCAGTGTTGATTCTGTCATCAATTACACCGTCAACACCATTGCTTGCAGAGCAATATAAAAGGTGTGAACTAGTATGTAAGGTGGTGTTTACACTACCGTCCGTTTAACACAAGTTCTTATTTCTTATGTATTATGTTTTTGTAACTAAAAATAAGAAAATATTAAGCATATAATACACAAAAATAAGAAATATAATACTATATTTTTAAAAGATCCCAATGTGAAACAGTGCAAAACATATCAGGTACGAATATTTGCTTATATAAGCGTCTTAGTGACATCGATCAAGGGTCTATTCAAAATGGCAGCCAAAATACCACGGAAGATATTTATGATAGAAAAACTAGGAGTTTTTGCTTATATCCGCTTATATCCGCATATAAGGCGCACCAAAAAAATTATACAAATTTGGGATGAAAAAAGTGTGGCTTATACGCGAGCAATTATGGTAATTTAATGATTTCAACATTTAGTATTGCATTAGTTATAGGCAATTTTTATGATTTTTCTTCGAATTTTTTAACAGTCTTGTTCTTTTCAACACTTTAAATAACTCTGACAACCAGCATTATTACAAATTTCACAAACAGGAACATACATGTGAAAATTCAGTTACTGAGCCATAGTATAGTTTAATCCTATAACAATTATGGTTGTTGAACTACTACTACCAAAATTTTAACAAAATAGATAGTGGAAAGCTAAGCGACTTGTAATTTCTTCTTTTTTTTTCAAGCATTGTGCCCAGGCAACTTCTCTGACCAGTTTCAAATATTTGAAACAATAAATCCTGTTTCTGATGGGAGTTACATAGCAAACACAAGAGTGGTGCTAGGCTGTTACCATAGCAACATGGTTCACGAACCTCCTCAGATCATAGAATGCCTGCCGAATGGAACTTGGTCCAAACCTGTGGAAAAGTGTGATGGTATAAATTTGTTGGTTAAAGTAACTAGATCTTATTAAAATGTGCACTTATTGTAAAGAAATTTGTTTTTAACGGAATCACCGATAATTGAAAAAGTGATATACTAAACTAAAGTGCATCTCCATAATAAATGGATGTTTTATTAATGTGTTTTTGGAGGATAAATGACAGAATTCTCAATACTAAGTAAAAATTGAAAATATATTGGAGCTAAATGTAATGCATAAATTAGGTGCGTCGTGGGAAAACCGGGTTTAATGCATGTGCATAAAGTGTCGTCCCAGATCATCCTGTGCAGTCTGCACAGGCTAATCAGGGACGGCACTTTCCGCCTGCAGTGGATTTATGTTTAGTAGAGACTTCCTTGAAACAGAAAATACCATAAAAGAGTAAAGTGCTGTCTCGGATTAACCCGTGCGGACTGCACAGGCTGATCCGGGATGGCACTTTACACACATGCATTAAGTCCGATTTTCCCATGACGCGCCTCAAATGATTGTTTTCGACCGCATCCAAGATTTTACTGTTATATTACATAAAGGGCTTTAAAAGCTGCATTGTAATGATTGAAACTATTTTATAACTATATAATATAATAAATATTTCTAGAACAGAATGTAAATGAAATTTTAAAAAAAGTAGAATGTCAAATTATGTTAACTATGGAATTACAGAATATGCTGCAAATGTTTGGAACTACATTATCTTGTGTATTTAGTATTGTATTATCTTTATTCACTCATCTTGTGAGATCAAGACACATTTTAAAAGTGTAACAACCATTTAAATATATGTAATGAATACCTAACTACAGATATAGACAGGGGCGGTGTTCCTGTAATTTCAGATATCAAGTGTCAGAATCTAAATTCCCTGCTTAATGGCGAGGTTCGCTACACGTCTGACCGACTGCTGGGTAGCTATGCCTTGTACACCTGTAACCAAGGTTACTATATCCAGGGCAACCCAAAGAGATACTGTGACCTTGACCTCACAGGTAAAGGTCAACCCAGCGGAAAGTGGACAGGAAGAGATCCAGATTGTGCTGGTAAGACATGCTGGGTCATGAAGTAGTAATTATGCTACCTTTTGTAATAAGCGTTCATAATCATTATGATCATATTATTATATTGTTTGTCTGTTGTGTTATATAGCAACTTTATCCAAATGGTTATGAACACATAGGCATGAATGTTTTTTTTGGAAGGTTGGTTAATGGGCAAATTAACTAATAATACAATTTTGTTGATGGTGTGGATCAACGTTTGCATCCAGGAATTATGCCTTCGCCCCACGCAGTGGGTGCACTGCGTTGGGTAGTCGGGCCCGGCTAGCTCAGTTGTTAGAGCGCTGCACTGTCAATCCGGGGATCGTGAGTTCGAACCCCAGCCTGGCCACGTAACTTGTGTGAGGATTGTTCATGAAATTATTTCTACGGCCATTCTACCCCTACCTCTGATTCAAGTAGGGCAGTTGTCAGTTACTGGCATAGGTATGCGCACTTAGTACTGGTAACCCACTTAAACGGGCTAAGCTTGCCCAGGAAAAGTTTGAGTAGGTTAACTGACTGCCATGATATGACTGAAATACTATTAAAAACAGATAAAATTCCAAGAAAAAAAAAAAAAAAACTGTGTAGGGAGACATATTGATTTTGTGCTGGAAAGATGTATGTCTGGATGGATGGAAGGATGGATGTCTGGATGGATGACAAAACTTCACAGGATTGATCAATACAAAGTCTAGTTGTGCATGCCTATGGCCTGTCATGGTTGGCGGATTTCAGGCAGAATTACTGCCCTTTGATATTTGCTCATAACAGACCTTGTCTGCGCTTGTTCTCTGTAACCCCTGGTCGGATTTGGGTACAAGTTCACAGGATTGATCAGTACGAATTCTAGTTGTGCAAATTGTCGGCATGCCATGGTCGGCAGATTTCAGGCGGAGTTATGGCCTTTTAAAGTTTTTAACATCACAGAACTCTAGCGTGTTTTCCATAACCACTTGCTGAATTTAAGGAAACTTCACAAGATTGATCAGTACCAAGTGCAGTTGTGCATATTGTCAGCATATTGTGATCAGGGGATTTTGGGTGTGGTCAGGGGATTTTGGGTGTGGTCAGGGGATTTTGGGTGTGATGAGGGGATTTTGGGTGTGGTCAGGGGATTTTGGGTGGGATAAAGACCTTAAGAAGTGTTTCACCTAACAGACCTTGACTGCGCTTGTTCCTTGTAACCTATGGCCGTATTTGGATGAAACTTCATTGGATTCATCATTTCCCAGTCTAGTTGGTCATATCGTCGGAATGTCACGATGTGCAGATTTTGGGCGGAGTTATGGCCTTTCGACAGTTTTTGACATAACAGACCTTGTCTGTGCTTGTTTTCCATAACCACTTGCTGGAATTTGACTAAACTTTACATGATTGATCAGTACGAAGTGTAGATTTGCATATCTTTGGCCTGTCATTGTAGGTGGAATTTGGGAGGAGTTATGGCAGTGCGTGGGGGGGAGACATGTTTTTTTTCAAAAACAAGCTCTAGTTATTTAAATGATCCTTATTATTGGCAGATAGGGTGTATTGCTAAATTGTGTTGTATTTACTCATCAGTTGGTCCTTCCTTAAATATTTGATTTTGGTTGATAAAACAGATAACAGCACATATGCTACTCTACCATGCTAGCAGAGCAATGTAAATATTCTAAATTAAATTAATCACTGAAGTCACTCAATTCAAAAAGATAACTTTTCATAACTGTTAGGCGTAAAAAAAAAATGTTTGTTTCAGGTTACATGCCCAACAAAATTAGGGTAGGTAGGTCAGGATTTTTTTAAATTATTTATTACTAAGTATTTGGTCAACTTGAAGATTCTAAAACTGAACGAATATTCAAAACATATCAGTAATATCCTTAAACATTGTTTATAAGTGGATACTATCAAAACAAACACTTATTTATCCAAAAACACATTTAATTGTTGAAAAAGGTAAATAAAACAAAAATCAATCTGACAAACACAATAAAATGTTTAGGGTCTGGGCATTTTTTAGGGTAGATCGGGTAACCTGAAACAAACATATTTTTTTTACGCCTTAAGTCACATATTAACAGCAAATTATAGTTTTTATGAATAAATTAAAGAAATAAACACTCAATTGCTAAAAAAACCTGTATTAAATGACAAGTAATATAAAGGACATTTTTCTTAACATTATAGTAAGTCATTTATGATTTGTCATATTAATACTGTTTTGTAGTTCTGGACAAAATCTTCACTGGAATGCATTTAATGTTGGCGTTTGTTTTCAGCTGTAGACTGTGGCAAGGCACCCAAAGTCTCAAATGGAGATTTTGTCATGACCAGGACCACCTATGGCGGCACGGCGACCTACAACTGTCACCAGGGCTACAGACTGGCTGGAGCCAATGTCAGGACTTGCCTGCACACTGCCATGTGGAGTGCCCAGCAAATTCAGTGCATCGGTAAGCAATGTTACCCCAACAAATTCAGTGCATCCATAGGCAACGTTACCCCAACAAATTCAGTGCATCTGTACGCAAAAATTACCCCAACAAATTCAGTGCATCTGTAAGCAACATTTCCCCATCTTATTCAGTGCATCCATAAGCAACATTACCCCAACAAATTCAGTGCATCTGTAAGCAACATTACCCCAACAAATTCAGTACCGGTACATCTGTAAGCAACATTACCCCCAACAAATTCAGTACCGGTACATCTGTAAGCAACATTACCCCAACAAATTCAGTACATCTGTAAGCAACATTACCCAACAAATTCAGTGCATCTGTAAGCAACATTACCCCACAAATTCGGTACATCTGTAAGCAACATTACCCCAACAAATTCAGTACATCTGTAAGCAACATTACCCAACAAATTCAGTGCATCTGTAAGCAACATTACCCCAACAAATTCAGTGCATCTGTAAGCAACATTACCCCAACAAATTCAGTGCATCCATAAGCAACATTACCCCAACAAATTCAGTACATCTGTAAGCAACATTACCCCCAACAAATTCAGTGCATCCATAAGCAGTGTTAGCCTAACAAGTTCAGTACATCTGTAAGCAACATTACCCCAACAAATTCTGTACATCGGTAAGCAATGTTACCCCAACCAATTCAGTATGGTCAGTATGCCGGTCGATAAACCCAAAACAAACGTATGCACAAATTGTTTTTGCATGAAATGATTCGATAGCATGTCCTTACTTAGAAACTTTATTATTCAACTTTGTCATCATTGAGCATTTTGAAATATTCAATATGGCCGCCAAGATGGCCACCACAAATTTAAAATTGGCATATATCTTTCAATAAGTAGCGTAACTACTATATTCTGAATGTATGTAATGTATATGTTGTTAGAAAATGTATTGACAAATATGCAACTGAGTTTTACATAAATAAAAGGATTAATAATATTTAAAACGGCCGCCAAAATGGCCGCCAAATCAGACAAGTGCATGTATCGTTGGTTTGATCATTTTAAATACACCATTTTTGCCACAATACTATTAATAGTTATGTTAACATATGCTTAAATGTTTTTTAATTGAACAAGAGCTGTTTGTAACAGAGTTTTGCCACATCTAGCTTTGAATATCAAGTTGGATACAGAGGGCGTAAACTCGTAAAAGAATTCAACCTTATATAAATCAAGGTCCTGGGGTGATTTGGTTAATCATCGAACTGGGTTAAGATATTACAACCTAAAACATGTTAATCAAGTTTGATACGATAACCATCGTATCAAAACTGTTGCACTTACAATGCTGTAATGGCTAAATGCCAATTTTAGATATTTCAAGAGCCACAACTCCGCGGTCAATTAGGCAATTTGCTTGATTATCGAAATTGACCAAAAAAATATGCTCACAAACTATTTTATGAAGTTTGGTGATGATCAGTTGAAAACTTATGGACTTACAGAGCAGAAATAGCTAAAAAGGCCAATGTTAGGTAATTTCAGGGCCATACATTCATAATGCCCCGGACGATTTGATTATCGAACCTGGTTGAAATGTTATGCCGGCAAACAGTTTCATGAGGTTTGGTGAAGATCGGATGAAAACTGTTGGAATCAGAGAGCAGAAACAAATGTGTTACCCAACAGACCTACCTACATTAGCAAACCAATATACCCCGTCACCTTCGATGGAGGCATTATTCAACTATGGATAATAAAGCAGATGTTATAATCATTTACATTTCAACTTAAATACAGTTTGTGTTTGGTTAGCATCCCATGTATATGCAAGTAAATACACAACAAAATCTTACAAAACCATCATTGATAACCAATTCCATTTTCGTTTTCACATTCAATATCACTAGAACTATCATCATCGCTTAATTGCTTCTTTTGTCAACCTGTTTTGACAGTTAATTGTCTCATAACAGTTGCAAAATATTGTGGCGAGCCAAGTAACCATCACAACGCGAGCCAAGTAACAACCACAACGCGAGCCAAGTAACAACCACAACGCAAAATTATACATGGTTGCTCTGACGCTCAACCATAGGCAGATAAACTGCATGAGAAAATTGGGGCTGGGGATTTGTCATCAAGATTTGTTGTTGGGATTAAAATCTTTGACATTGGATTCTTGCTCCATCTAAAGCTGATAGGATCTATGTTAGGTGGAGCTGGGTCAAATGCTGTCCTCTAAATGCATATCTAAATGCCACAGGCTTTTCAACCGTCTGTACAAAACCTAGTAATTGAAATCATAGAAAACAAGGAAAAAAACTAGGAAGTCAAATGTAAAAATTAGGAATTTATTAATGAATCATGTTATATTTGTAGATTTTATTACAAACTGAAAACCATGCAACTACTGGTAGAAATTCAGTTACAACTGTTCGTGGCTTTAATACAAAGAGGAAATGAACATATTGCAAGATGTTCCTTTTTTATGAGTGTTCAGCGGGTTATGTTCTTTTGATTATATTTTCAAAAAGTATTTGTGTAGCATTTTTGTCATGGATATTTCTCTGTAACTAATTGTTGAATTGTTTTAGTTTTACAGATGCCACTGTTCTTTCTGTGGCAATTTCGCACCTTCTACACGTTGTTATGGTATTTTAATGTTATGTTCATTTACAGGGTAGACAGCTGAATACGTTTAACAGTGCTAGAGATTTTAAAATGTTATTTTCCTTTTACTAGTTACTATTGACAAAGAACATAATTCGAGAGGTTCAGGATAATTTATTTCACCGTTGTATTTTGAATTTTAGTTTTGAAATATATATCTGACCTCCTGACTTCATTCAATTTATTTTACAAGTATCAGTTTTACTAATATCCTTGTTTGGTAAGCAATGGTATGTCAAAATATCATATGCAACAATTAATCAAGCAGTTGAGTAATATCTGACTTTTAGTGTATTAATCAAAACTATAATTAAAAGTGCACAATACCAAAAAAACATCAAACACAAGGTCAACGGGCTTTGTTAACAGTTTGACCAAAATACTTCCCGCTGTCACTGATAAATAATCCTAACAATCATTATGCATTCTGCTATATGTAACTTTCATTGTAGGCCTGTAACCACAAGAAAATATGTTTTAAGTGAACAGTCCTCACAGTATGTTTACCTCACAGTATGCTTACTCTTGGTACTGAGACTTCTCTCCTGCTGATGTCTATCGAGTTTTAAAATTCTTATATTCATATAAAAATTCTTTTATTCAATGCAACTGGGTGATGATGATTTGTATCATGATCTCATTTAAATTTAATACACACAGAATGGAGAACACAGGTCAATAAGTACCACAACCGCTTACAAGTTACAATACTAGATGCATTTAACAAAACTAGGAGCCCTTCTAAAACTATGAAAATGTAGATACCAGGAAAAACTAGTAATTATCAAAATGTGGCTAAGTGAAACGGGTAACCCCATGGCTCTGTCTTTGTGATGCTAAACAAACATGTCTTTCAGTTGGACATTGATGGCTGTGTTTGTCAGGACAGTATGTTCAGACGGTAGTGGTGTTGTAGGATTCAGTTTATGATTGATTGCAGTCTTCTGACTTCGTAGTGTGTTCGTGTGCTACTCGTAATGTTGTACTGGTAAAGTTGGTCGAAGACATACCACCAGTAGTTATACATGAAATTTTGTACAGTACTATTAGAAGGCCAGAATATACACCGACCAGAGGATGCCACACCCATCAATTATTACTACATCTGATTTTCCAGTTCTGAAATTCTTGAAAATTGTTCAGTCAATTGTATGTGTTGACGCCAGCTCCATACATCCAGATTTAGCACCTTTAAGCATTTCTAGGTGCAGATAAAATAGTAATTGGTACTTGCCTTCAAAATATGCTAGGAATTGTCATGTTATAGCTGTTATAATGCTGGAAAGATATACTCTGCAAAAAATAACTCTTGAACATTTATTACAAAATAACTAATAAGGGAGACAATCATGAAGTTAATGTTTTTACAAAAATTGCCATTCAAAGAGCTAAATATTGATATCACATGGATTCGTTTTTATTACTTTCATTATATTATTAATAAATTACATACAAACACGAATTCTGTTCTCAAAATCTATAAACATTTAACAAATACTATTTTATTTGAGAAATGATAAATTTCCGAAGCCATTATTGGAATTTTCAACTGTTTTTTTGCTTAAAATTTTGAAAAAATGTTTTTCATGATGTTGCAAACAATAAACACAATGCATATGCTTAAAACGTTTTTGTTTTCTCAAGTTTTCTTGTATTTTAAAGGACAGATGTCGATTTTAAAATTTTGGCCGCCATCTTGGAAGCCATCTATAATATATCAAAATGCTCAATGATGACAATGTTGCATCATTTGGTTTCTAAGAAGGCACATGTTATTGAACCATTTTATGCAAAAACATTTTGTGCATACTATTTTTTGGGGTCAGGTCACTATTTGGTATATGGCAATCCGACTAGTACATCGGTAAGCAATGTTACCCCAACCAATTCAGTACATCTGTAAGCAATGCTACCCCAACAAATTCTGTGCATCCATAACCAACGTTACCCTAGCAAATTCAGTGCATCAGTAAGCAATGTTACCCCCAACAAATTCTGTACATCGGTAAGCAACGTTGCCCCAACAAATTCTGTACATCGGTAAGCAATGTTACCCCAACAAATTCAGTGCATCAATAAGCAACTTTACCCCAACAAATTTAGTGCATCCATAAGCAACGTTACCCAACAAATTCAGTGCATCCATAAGCAACGTTACCCCAACCAATTCAGTGCATCCATAAGCCACGTTACCCCAACCAATTCAGTGCATCCATAAGCAACGTTACCCCAACCAATTCAGTGCATCCATAAGCAACGTTACCCCAACCAATTCAGGGCATCGGTAAGCAACGTTACCCCAACCAATTCAGTGCATGCATAAGCAATGTTACCCCAACCAATTCAGTGCATCCATAAGCAACGTTACCCCAACCAATTCAGTGCATTGGTAAGCAACGTTACCGCAACCAATTCAGGGCATCGGTAAGCAACGCTACCCCAACCAATTCAGTGCATGCATAAGCAATGTTACCCCAACCAATTCAGTGCATCCATAAGCAACGTTACCCCAACCAATTCAGTGCATCGGTAAGCAACGTTACCCCAACCAATTCAGGGCATCGGTAAGCAACGTTACCCCAACCAATTCAGTGCATCCATAAGCAATGTTACCCCAACCAATTCAGTGCATCGGTATGCAACATTACCCCAACCAATTCAGTGCATCGGTAAGCAACATTACCCCAACCAATTCAGGGCATCGGTAAGCAACATTACCCCAACCAATTCAGTGCATCGGTAAGCAACATTACCCCAACCAATTCAGTGCATCGGTAAGCAACATTACCCCAACCAATTCAGTGCATCGGTAAGCAACATTACCCCAACCAATTCAGGGCATCGGTAAGCAACATTACCCCAACCAATTCAGGGCATCGGTAAGCAACATTACCCCAACCAATTCAGTGCATCGGTAAGCAACATTACCCCAACTAATTCAGTGCATCGGTAAGCAACATTACCCCAACCAATTCAGGGCATCGGTAAGCAATGTTACCCCAACCAATTCACGGCATCGGTAAGCAATGTTACCCCAACCAATTCAGTGCATCGGTAAGCAACGTTACCCCAACAAATTCAGGGCATCGGTAAGCAACTTTACCCCGACATATTACATGCATCCATCAGTAATGTTACACCCAACCAATTCAGTGCATCGCTAAGCAACTTTACCGCGACATATTACATGCATCCATCAGTAATTTTTCACCCAATTCAGTGCATCGCTAAGCAACTCTACCCCGACATATTACGTGCATCCATCAGTAATGTTACATCCAACAAATTCAGTGCATCAGTAAGCAACGTTACCCCGACATATGACATGAATCCATCAGTAATATTACACCCAACTAATTCAGTGCATCTGTAAGCAACGTTACCGCAACAAATCTAGTGCATCCTTAAGCAACGTTATAGTCTGCACAGGCTAATCTGGTATTACACTTTCTGCCTACGGTGGATTTATGTTTAGAAGAATCTTCCTTGTAGCAAAAAATACCATAAAAGCAAAAATGTTGTCCTGGATTAGCCTGTGCGGATTGCACAGGCTGATCTGGGACGACACTTCACGCACATGCATTAAGCCCGGTTTTCCCATCACATGCCTAATTTGTTTTGATCTTTTTCAGAGGAAGTTTGTCCAAATCCTGTTGTAAGGGAGCATGCCAATCTGGGACAAAACGGCTTGTATTATCATGGAATAAAAGTTAATTTTAGTTGTCCAAAACCTGGCTACAAAATTACAGGTACCTTGTACTTTCTAAAAATGTCAAGTATGTACGCTTTATACAGTATATGTTGTCATAAATTTCCAGTTTAACGACACTTCGAATGTGGTGTGGAACATGAATTTCACCACTTTGATTGTTTCATTTTCCTAAAAAAACCTATATGTTTGTTCCATAGGTTAACAAGCGTCTTACATTCCACTTTAATATGGGAGAGTTGTCTTACATAATTTCTGATTTTGGTGCAATAACAGTCTACAGGCCTCGTGTTCACAAAGCTCCTAAGGGAAATCTTAACTTAAGTTACACTTAAGTGAGAATTTCAGATCAAACTTTCTATGGGAAAGCCAATGATTTATGTACACAAAAGGGTAAAATACTAAACATTTAAGCAATATTAGCTTGTTTAAAACACTTTAGTGTCATAAGACAACAGACTTAAGAAATTGTAAGTGTAAGAAATTACGTTTTTCTCTAAGAGCTTGGTGAATATGGGATTCTAATAAACTGTATTGCTTGTATACTTTCATTTCAGACCCATTTCCCTTAGAATGTGTTCTACCGGAGAATATCGCTCACAACCTAGTAAGATTACCATCATTTAAAATCAACATGACCGTGACCTTTAACCTCACAAAGGTCGCATATAACAACAGCTGCATGACATACTACAACAGCACGGTCACCAGGAACATCTTGGAAGCTGTGAACGACACTTTAGGTGACTGCATTAAAATACTTAGAAAGGAGGGGGATCACTGTTCAGGGCTATTACATTTAAGTACATAGAAATTTTGGTATGTTTTAGGTGACTTCGTTTAATTAATTATAAATAAGTGGGGGTGTTGCCAAATACCAGTAAATCGGTACTGTGATATTAGATTATGCAATAAAATACTGTAATATGAAAGTCCAAATTTGTATGTTGTGATATTTATGTTTGTTGTGTTGTTGATACATTGATTACACAACTTCAACATTATTTCAAACACAATAAATGTGGTGAAAAAGATTAGGGCAATGAATGCTTTATGCAGCAATTAATTAGCAAGGTAGCGTGTTCATGTCTTAGAGTTGGCATAAAGGCCTCAACATTTTAGTGCTAATATTTTTATTATATGTATATGAATGAAAACTGTTGTGTTTCAGATAAAATCGCTGTTGCTGTTGCTTATAGAGGTATAGTTTGTGCAAACATAGACACTGAAATTGCTGTGCAAAACACCATATGGAGTTTATCAAACACTACATACGGGGTATGTATGATTTGAGTAGGAATTTTCTTACTGTGCTGTAGCCTTTAGGACTATGGACAAATAAATAGTTTGTCCAGGTCAGGTAACATCAGCAGGGTTGTATGCCTAAATAGTTAGTTAAAAAAATCAGAAGAAATTTAAATTATTACAACATTATTCCGGAATTACTGAATCAATCTGAGATATTTTAAATGTTCAAAATTCAATAAATGACTTTTCTCTCAAAGTCACCTCTATTTTCAGGCAACCGTGCATATTACTCTGGTTCTGGCAGTAAACGACGCAAGACTGACAACCGCAATCTTGCCAGAGTGTGTCGCGAGCGTTTATGAAGTTATAACATGCCCTAAATTATCAGTGTTTGTTAGACCAGCTGATTCCAACGAGGACACGCACTGTCCCAAGGTGAGCTTCAGCTTAAAAATGTACTGCGTTGTCTCAAAATGCTATGAAATTCCTAATATATTTGACATATCAAAAGTTCGGCATTCATGACATCTTAAAGTTTGGAGTACTCAGTAATTATTTTTTGACAGCATTGCAAATCTTTCCACTACCTGTCTGATTAGGAATTTTTGCCCCGCGAAACCATGCTAATTGGTAAAAAATATGAAGGACTTGTAATTTATTAACTAGTGGCATATTGGATTGAACACAATGTTTTACTGGTTTTTATTCATACACATGCATTTATTATATGCTTTTCAGTAAAATAAAGAATTTTATCGGTGCACTGCAGTGAAATTATAACATAAAATGCACTATTTTTCCATCAATTGCATCGATCTACCAGTAGTGGTTACCTCCCTCGGCAAATTTATATACATGTACAGTATTTACATACATTTGTTTACAGAAAACACATGATACATTTCAACACAAATATCATTTAGAGACAATGACGCACAAATTATGGCACTTTTTCCCACCATACTTATGATAAACAATTTGGAATCATTTGTGAAGTAATTTTTTTTTAATTAGAATACACAAACGTGAGATGTTTAAGATTTTTCATGCGATTTTATTTATTTATTGTCCAAAAGCATAAAATTGAAAGAACATTTGTTGATTTAGTTGAATGATCAAATATTTATTTCACTTGTGGTCATAAACAATTAGATTTTCACTCTGGCTATGCCAAAAAAAAATTAAAATAAAATTTGATCATTCACCGAAATCAACAAATATCCTCCATTTCATGGTTTGCTACCTAAAATTACATTTGATATGTTTTCTGGATTGTGTCACTATTTATTTGGTAAAGTATTTGTGATTATTTACACTATGTGGATATGCATGCGAGTATTGACAATTCATATTTAAATGTGGATCCAATTGAAAGTCATACAAGTTCTGAATGTTCTAAGGCAATCTCTGAGTACAGTGTATCCTGATGTTGTAGATTGAAACCCATGAGAACGTGACTCAGGCCTGGGCGCCTGTGAAGTTCTGCAGATCCGGAGAGCTGGATACAGCCAGGGACTTGTGTGTCAGAGTGACACAAGGTATGCAGTTCTCCTATATGTTTGCTCTTTTTCTACTAAGGCATAAAAAATATGTTTGTTTCAGGTTACATGCCCCAAAAAATTAGGGTAGGTAGGTAGGGATTTTTTAAAATTTTGTTTGGCATAGCTGTCTAAGATCACTTTTGACCTAGATTTCTTGCGATAATTTTATGCAGCGTGAAAATTGAATGCCAATAGAATTGGGCAAATATTCTAATTTCAGGGAATGCAAAATTACAACAATAGTTTGATGTTCACCAATAATTGTTGCATATTTTTGGGGATTACATAATTGTTTACATAAGCGGTTAAAATAAAGTTATAAACACATCTTGGACATGCACTCTAGAACTGAACATAATTAAATGAACAATTTTACTCATTGTATGTTATGAACATAATGTAATATTAATTCACATAATGAAATCATTATTGTGTTTAGCCTACATCAGCTTCACGCTCTATAAATAGCAATTACGATGATCCCATTTTATGAGAATTATTGCGCTCTGAAACCTTTCAAAATGGTCTATTCCAGCATATTCAACACACTCAAGATAAAGGGTGCATCATTCTAAAAATAGTGCGTGGTAGAGCTATGCTAATATACATTCATCAATAAGCGTTCAGAGAATCATAAACCCGAGAATTTCAGTAAAGGGGGAATTTATATTTATAAACTTACTGTGCATGTTAATTTATATTTGAATTGCGGTTGTGTTTTATTAAGAATTATTTATAATTGCACCTTTCTATTAACTTCACCAGTAGATGTTATTAAAAAAAAAAAAAATGTGGTGAAAGAAGTCTCATAATACGTCGAAATGTTACTTTTACTTCATTGTCTTAGCGTGAATACTGTATTTGCAAAACTTATCATACGTATAATATATAGAGAATATAGAGAATATTTTATTCGTGCCGAGCCAGGCAGTAACCTGTTTTTCTATTCATCATACCACATTTTTCGTAAAATATCAACAAACGAGCTGATTTTTATATATTTCAAACTAAGGGCAGCGCTGATTTTGCTGAGCCGACTTTTACACGTTCACGTACATGTAGTTATGGATTTCTAAAATTTGACTGGATAATACCTTATTATTAACATTTCGTAATGATAAGTGAACTGTTTTCACTACAAATATATAGATTACACGCATGTTCATTCATAAAATACTGAAAATGCAAACTGAAATGGATTGCAACGATCAATTTCATCTGAGAACACAGAACGCTGAATTGTTTGGAGATGCCGTTTTGGAGTTGTGTATTGAAATTGACATTTCTAAGATCGTGTCAATATTGACAGTATTTGACTTTAGTGTGTTCAGTTTTTGGTAATAATGTTTTTGGTTCAACATAAACTGATGCTTTGTAGTGACCTTTTAGTGCATTTATTATGAATGTATTGAAATGACTTTGTACGGATGATTTATTGTGTTCCATAGATGACGTCATCTCACTACCAAAGTGCGGGCTTATGTGAATATTTAAAAAATAACATTTTTGTGATTTATGACGATTAAAAATAATAAACTATATACGTTCTTGGTATCAAATTGTTTGTTTTGTTGAATCTGATTAATTTTTTACTGAAACTGTTGACTTCATGGTTGATTCCGAATAATATGACGTACCTCCAAACATTGACTGATATAGACGCTAGTGACCTGATATAAAAAAAATATATCAGGCACCTTTGTATCAGGCCGATATCAGCACAGTGGTATGATAAATTATTTAACATATAATAATTTTCAATCATTTCCGTAATTATTTTCTGACAATGCTAATTTGTTAAATTTGCCTGACAAATTCAAGTAACAATTATAGTAATGTAAATTGCTAGCATTTAGGTTATTCATTTATCACCGGATAAAACATGGAAGGTATGATCGGTTTATTAACGGTAAACATCTTAATAATGTTTGACGTTATCTCCATTTAATTTTGGGTCCGATAAGGTTTCTTATAGTGTCCAAAAGGAGTCTCCTTAGTGGGAACCAAACAAGCTGGGGTCCGAAAAGTCACGTAAATGATCATCTTGTCCCTCTTGTATTACGTTTCGAGTAAAAAATGACATCTCAATATTAATTTCAACGCCGATTGTCTTTTTTAAAGACATTTCTTGTTAAATTTTTAATTTGGTAAATGGTCAACTTAAAGATTCTTAAACTGAATAAATATTAAAAAAATATTGGTAATATCCTTAAACATGGTTTATAAATGGATGCTATCACAAAACACTTATTTATAAAAAATAAAAAAAACATTTAATTTTATGAAAAAAGTAAGTAAAACAAAAAATATCTGACAAACACAATAAAATGTTCTAGGGTCAGGGCATCTTTCAGGTAGGTCAGGTAACCTGAAACAAACATATTTTTGTATATGCTTCTTTTAATACCAGCATTTGTTGTCAGCATTTTGTTTGCATATCAACTGTCTGTATTCGCTTGATTAAAATGTGCAGTTGGTTTGGCTGTGTGTGCCCCATAAGGTACAACAGCACCATTTGAATTTGTTCATTTGTGGTTTTCATTTAGTTCAAGCTTAAAACTATTGTAATATTTTGTATTGAGTTTAAGTATCATTAGGAATTTCAGTAGATAAATTCTAATTAAACGGATATATTTGGCCCCATTGTGGTGTTATAGATTCTACATGTAGATTCTCAATGTACATTTTACAGGCAAAAAGTTAAATGGTTATATGTTATATCATTGTGATCTTACAGATTCTACTTATAGATTTTACATGTACATTTTAAGTTTTCATTAAACTTGAGTGAGAAGAATGTTTATAAAGAAAAATAAACACAGCTAGAATGTGTCATTCCTACAGAATAAAACATAGCATCTATTGCTTGTTTAAAAAATAAAATTTGTCTTTCATACACCTTAGGTCCAGTTGCCTTAATCATGGTTGACCTTGACCTCATAACCAACCTGACAGAGATGACCTCTGGTTGCTATGGAAACATGAGTTCACAGCTACAGAACCACACCAGGTTGGCGGTGAATGAACTCCAACTTGGGTACCTGTGTCAGGAGACTTACTCCCTCAGTTTGGAGGAGACCTCGGGATCCATCCGTATAACAGCAATTGGGGTGAGCCTAAAAAAGGTTAATGAATGATTAGTTTTCTTGTTATGTTCTGAAATCCTTGTTTAGGTATGATCACAGTACACCTTTTACATTACATTATTTAATGTAATATAAATTTATTTATTTATTCACTCATTCACTTATTCTGTCAGTCATTCACACTGTTAATTAAACTATTGATTGATTGATTGACTGGTTGATTGATTAATTGATTGATTGATTGATACAATTTGTTCACTTATTGAATCATTTATTGATTGATTGATTCATTCATACATTCATTCATTCAATCATTAATTTTAATTCATTCATTCATCCATACATTCATTCATTCATTCATTTATACATTTCTTCATTCATTCATACATTCATTCATTCATTCATTTATACATTAAATTAATCAATCAATAAATCAATCAATCATTCATTCAATCAATAAATCATACATTCATTCATTCATTCATAAATTCATTCATTAATTTATACATTCATTCACTTTTTTGTGCATATGTTGGAATTGTATTTGCTTTCCTTTCAGATCAGTGTGCACATTCCGGTTTTCCTAAAGAATGCCGAATCGCCATTCAGGATTTCCCAGAAATGTGCAGCAACTATAACAGAGAATTTCAAGCAGGCAATTAGAGTGGCTTTGGAAAATGCCTTGATATCTGTTGCAGAACTCTGCCCAAATATATCAGCTAATTATAGCAAACTTGAGAACTTGACCCCTGTGATATTGTGTCGTCATGGTTATCAGTTTCATGAGAATTCGGGTCAGTGCATGTACTGCGGGGATTGTGCTAAGGACACTACTACAACACCAGTGACCACACTATCGACAACTACCCCTGGGTTAACAACAACTACTATTGTACTTTCCACTACGACTTCAGTAGAGACTACAACTTCCACGGAACCAACGACGACTACAGAAGCTGGTATTGGTTTGTTTGTATAAATAATAGCATCATCAAATTTACAATAAATTATGTTTTTGTTTGCATAACAGACTTACCATCTATGTTTTACATGTGTAAAACTGTTGTAATATAAGTTAAATTATCAGTTCAATTATATTTGAATGTAATCAGTTCAAGTATTTTAATATATTGAAATGACTGATTTAATATGCATGCTGATAGATAGCTTGGTAAAATGGAAATTATTCTACATAGGTTACGATATATGACATGACGATATAAATTTTCATAAGTAACTTCTTCACATTTAAGTAAGTATGACAGACATTTAAAATAAAAGATGAGTCTGAAATAGGTAATTATGAGTGTCTGTGGTGACTTGTCAATAATATACTGGCAGCCAAACCAGTAGACAAAATTTTATACGGGCTAATTACTGTATATGTACTAATTTTGGCGGGAGATTAATTTTGGCTGTATTGGCAGTCAACCACGATAGCTCCAATTCTAAACACTGCCAAAAAAAAAGCATATGGTACATTTTTTAATTCTCCGTCAAAATAGTAGTTATTTTATGTAGTGCCTAAATACTTACATTAAACAAAATTGCAATATGTGAAACACAAAAGATGTACGACAAAAATATGCTAAGCAACCCCTGTATCATGTACAGTCTATTGAAATGTCTTTTGTACTAAACATACTAAACAACTTCTCTATGTGATTACTATGTATATAGCGACTTTAAAAGATGTGAACTCTCTAACCGGGACATAAACGTAGCTGCTACACCAGTATCACACCTTTTCTTGGCATTATTATCATAACAAAGGAAGGTAATGGTTTTAATTAGGTGGTTATTGCAGATTGCGGCAATGTATGATACCGCCAATTCAAAACTCGTTAACAAACGCCAACATTTTCCACCGGAGAAATATTTGCACTGTATTGTATACTAGTTTAACAAAAATATTTTTCTTTCAGTTACCTGTGAAAAGGGTGATGGGTTGAGTACTAACGTTACATGCTTACCCTGTCCAGTTGGGAGCTACAACAATGGCAGTGGAAATAACCCTAGCATCTGCAAGAGATGTCCGGCACTCTGGACTAACAATGTGACTGGCTCCACAGACTGCCCTATTAAAGGTTTGTTTTTGAAGCATTGAGTTTGTGTATGCACATCTAAATTTAGTGTTCAGTCAGAAGGATGAAATATATATGAAGTGTGTCACGGGAAAACCCCGCTTAATGCATGTACATAAAGTGTCGTCCCGGATCAGCCTGTGCAGTCCGCACAGGCTAATCCAGGACGACACTTTCTACCTACACTGGATTTATGTTTAGAAGAGAATTCCTCTTCCTTGAAACAGAAATACCATACAAGCGGAAAGTGCCATACCGCTTTAGCCTGTGCGGAATGCACAGGCTGATCCTGGGTGACACTTTACGCACATGCATTAAGCCCGGTTTTACCACGGCATGCCATATATCAAGATATACATCATAATGTGAAATGGTACACGTAACAAGAATGTGATGTTGTATTATTCATATGTAACTATGCTATGGTGCTGGTATCAAAGCTCTTAGTTTCTTATATCTGGGCCAAGTACTAGATCCATTTCCTTTGGGGGGGAAAATACTTTGTTCCCTTGTATTGGTGAATAATTTCTCCATATTTGAAGTACAGGTATTTTCATAACAGTTTGTTGGCTTGAAATTCAAAAGCTTATAACTAGTCCTATGATCATCAAAATGAATGGCATGAAAATCAACTGCATTTAAAAGTTAATTTTTAGTAAATGTTACTTATTTTAGGCTTTCCAGTGATTTATAGGGAAATATCAGTGAAATAAAATTGGTAATTCACTGTTTAAAACAGTGAAAATTACCACTCTGGTAATTTTCACTGTTTTCACACTGGTTCACGAGTTAATACAGTAAATGGAACACCGTCAACTATGCCGAACGCAAATTGTGAAATGATGTCATTATTTCATGTCATGACTTTATAATTCTTGCAATATTTTAAAACTAAACGCATTTAGATAACACTTAAAATGTAACAAAATGACGTAAAAAGCATACAAGTAAAGAAAATTTGTTGGTTTCTGTAGAATATCAATTTTGATTGACACGTGATCATATAAAAAATATTTTTTCACTAGTGGCTGCGACGCTCGTGAAAATAAAAATTTCTATGATCACTCGTGAATTAAAATCAATATTCTGCTGAAACTAATCTTTTACTTAATTCCAAACAAATTTGATGACAACACAAATATTTCACCCCTACCAGGGCCTGATTCCATTCCCCTCAATCCTCTTTTATGGAGTTATTGTCCTTGACTTGGAGGAAATGACCTAATAATTTAGTGATTTTTGTCCTTATTTAACAGGTTTGGGTAAAAGGACCCATTCCCAATGCCAACTATTGTTTATTTTTCCCAATGGGAATGACAAAATGTCCAAAAAATTCCCAAATCTGCAGTGACAAAATCCCTAATACATAGGCAATGTGAATTTTAGTTGTAAATCATCTAATTACTTGTATGGTTATGGATAAATACCATTAAAATACCAAAATCATCCAATATAAGAAAAGTTTAGGTAATTCATTAATGAAGTACTTTTGTTGATGTTCTCCAATTTACAAGATTTCACTAAACGCAATTCCCAATTTAATGGGTACGGGAGCCATTTGAAAAGAAGTGAAAAAATGACTGTTCATAAGAAACATGTCAAATGAAAACATAGTGAGTGCTTTTTCACAGATTCCAACACTACAGCGGCAGTGAGCAGGTTCTACACAATGATTGCCCAACTGGACTATGAGGCGTCGGTAAACGAGTGCAGTAACCAAAGTGTCAGTGAAGTCTATAAGGCTGTGAACGCGTCTGTTCGTCAACTGTTTATCGGCAAACACAATGCAAAATACAGTGGAATGCTGTCATTTTGCAAGCCAGGGTGTGACAATTTAGTAGTAACACCTTCGCATTGCAAATCACTGGCCACTGGTGCTCGAACTAGGCGCTTGGATGCTATCTTCATCATCGGTTTCAACATCACATTTTACAATGTTAGGTGAGTCTACTTTCCCATTAACTAAGACAGTTTACAGAGCCATAAATAAGAACAAAGTTTTGCTTACCCCAGATTTATGAGCAATTTACTCTTCAGATGCCATTGACCTATTAGAAATATTCATACTCAATCATGTATCTTTCTTGTATCTTACTTGTGTCATGTAGATAAGTGTTAATCACATGAAAGCACTTTTTGTAATAGAAATTTCAGTTCTATGCTTTTATCCAATCTTCAGTGAAAATGATTTTAGAACTCTTTTTAATTGCTCAAAATATGTCCAGTATTTTTAGTAATATAGATCTATGCAATTCAGTGATCAATTGAAAACGCTGTTTAAAGGGGTTATGTACGATCTTATCAAATTTTAATAAAAAAAAATATTAAAGTAAAATAAAACCGATAAAACGTTGATGAATAAAAAACTAGAATAAAAGTTCTGAAGAGCTGATATTTAAAAATCTTCGAATTTAGAACTTCACGCCGTTAAAATACTTTTTGTATTCCAGTCGAAAACCTATTCATATACATTAGACATGTACAATATTGGGAAAACCCCAATAATCATTGTAAGTTGACTTAAGACATTGACAGAGCCTATCCATACTCGGCAGCGGTAATTTCAATCAAAGAACACACTTTTCGTGAAAATGTATATATATAACGGGATTTTAAGTGGTGGTTTAAAATAGAGGGTCCTCCATCCGGCAATGATAAGACTGATATGAATATATTATTATATTAATATTAAACTACAATTTACAAATGCATCTTTGTATCGTTTAACACATGATTTACTAGCCTGTTCCACAATTTTGTCAGTAACAACAGGTCTTTGCAGTCCTTCCGTAAATGCAATAATTCCACTACAGTGTTATAGACTCAATCTATAAAGCGTTTAGTTTTTGTGGTTTGGCCTTACTATAAACGGTTCACCTCGTATAGCACATGCTAGATTAGCACGATTTATCCATGTAAATAGTGCTTATTTCATTGACTATGCCGATGTTTGAAATGCTATTCATGCGGTGTTTCACCCACAAATACGAGTAAACGTGTCGGTATCGGCATGGCGCTAGGAATAAATTTGTCGTCATAAAGAATTATATTGAAAAACATATTAAGTATTGTACATTTAACTGATTATTGTTTAACTTTCCTCGATCATATTCGTCCTTTCATTTGTGTCGTTAAAATATGTGAAGTTTAAATATTGATAGTGTAATCGTATATATATCCCCTTTAAAGTAATATAGTAACAAACTATTATGTGAAGTTGGAATAAGACGTCAAACATAGAATAAACTGTTTTATTACAGCAATGTTTTATATGCAGTTTACCATTTGTAATTTAAGAATTTTGCAGAGTAATTAGTGCAATAGACACCTGCATATATAACTGCATCAGTAAAATTGATTTTACCACAAAACTGTATACTTGTATACATTTACAAAATTTTCACACACACAAATTAACTGTGTCCATGCATGCATGAACACAGTTTATAAATACAGTAAAAATAATCAAAGACACAATCAGTTTCTATGAAAAAGTCATGGAAAATGCTAATTATACAAGTAATATTGACAGAATATAACAAACATACATGAACAACATGAAATGCTCAGTTTTATGTGAAAAAAGAACAAAAATCACGTCCATTCTATGTTTGATGTCTTATTCTAACTTTACATAATACAGTGTTTATCGTTTACTCAGTTTCTGCAATAGCTTGTTTTCCAACACAGATTTCTAGACCTGTGTGATTGCATTTTTCAGTGACACAACCAGGGATGTGCAGGGCAATGAAGACCTACCCACTGACGTTGTCATAGCACACATCCTTAGCAACAACCAGGGGGATTTAGATGTTTCCAACATGGTACATTTTCCTCAAATAAACTTTTAACTTCTGTATGAAATTTGTTTTGAACTGGATTTACCATAGAGGTATAATTACTCAAAAAATTCATTTTGTTATTTTGTTGTTGTTTTGTTTTGTGGTTGTTGTTTTTGCTGTTGTTTTATACTTTCATTGTAAAATGTCTTGTTTTATTTGAGAAACATTTTTGTATACCGGTACTTTTATTGTTCCATTTTTATACTGATAAGCTTATATTGTTGCAAATCATATCTGTGAATATTAATGTTGCTATATAGCATATAGGCAATATACTATTTAGTGATTTATCGTTTTGGGAATTTAATGGTCTCGTGTTCAATATTTATATACTGTGGTATGTATATATTTGTTGATTAGAATGTAATAATGCAGAAAGACAAAGGTACCCTTGTATAATCGACTTCTAATGCATCTCAAATTTTAGTATATTTAAATCATGGCTGCCGTGTAATTAGACCAAATATGCATAGCATATACACAGGAGTTAGAAGCAAAACAAAACTGTATTCTAGATTCGAGATACAAACTACTTTTCGGAACTACCTTAACTATGATCTTTTACTTTGTTTTCTGTATCTGTGTGAAAGAAAAGGTTTTAATGTGCTTGCGTATATTATATCATAATGATAAACTGTGATTATACAAAGCAAGGCACGTTGAAAGAACTTATCTTGGCTACAGAGAATGTCAGAATGTAGGAATGGTTATTCCATTTTTCCAGACAGCTGATGTTGTATTCCGGGACTTCCGCATCCCAACAGTGGTGGAAATATGCAGGCCTGGATATGAGCTGGTTGACTCTGTCTGTGGTAATGTACAGAAACACATACGAGGCATGTCTAAATCCGGGCTTAATGCATGTGTGTAAAGTGTCATCCCGCACAGGCTGATCCGGGATGACACTTTCTGCTTTTATGGTTTCTTCTTAACATTAGTACACTGTAGGTGGAAAGTGTCGTCCTGGATTAGCATTTGCGGACTGCACAGGCTGATCTGGGATGACACTTTACGCACATGCATTTAGCCCAGTTTTTTCTACGACATGCCTTATACGTAATTTGTATTGGCATGATTCCCATTCAAAATAAATATTGTTTTATTTCAACACTGTTAGATAAACCTTACAAGGCTGGTCTAGAGATGTCTGTTTTTTATCGTGTCAAGTTAGGTCATAACAAGGAAACAATTTTTAAAGGGACTGAACTCCAGATGGACCAGTAGTAAAAACGAAAGGAAATTGTCCGAAATACATGATATTTAGTGTTCGTCCTTGTTATCGCCTTAAATCTTAATCTTACTGTCTGCAGACGCGATAACCTATCGAGTAATTTAAAAATGGCACAGTTTATATTTAGGATAATCATGTGACAGTTAAGTTTTGTCAAGTCGAGTATTTTTAATTTGGGAATACGGGGTTCAAGGAAAGTGCCAGCTAATTTAACCTGTAGTTTTCAATGAATATACAGTTTATGGCAGTGTTTGATCATGTTCTATATAAATGGTGATGGTTTTAAGCATGTTTTACCATTAAGGCATAACTACAAAATATGTACATTTTTTTATGCCCTTCTGGAGTTCAGTATTTTTAATCTCAAAATATTACATGTACATAAATAGTAATTTATTAAGCATAAACGTGTCCCGTTATTTATATTTTTATATATTTTATTTATTAGTTTGCCGCCATATTACAATGTTATTCTGCTCAGCTTTTTGAATATTTACCAATATCACTGTTTCCCATGATATTCCTAGCTCTCATTTTAATTACCTTTTGAAGATTTCTTGTAACTGTTGCATAAAATTTTTTGCATTTAAACATATATATTTAAAAAAAAATTATTTTCAAATATAAAGTCATTTATTGTATGTGTTGTTTATATTATTGCCTGCTTTCCCCATAATTTCTTCAGTGGTATCCACTTCTCCTACTTCTTCCATGCCATCCACATTCTCATTTACTGCATCTATGTCCATGTCAACAACTGAATAATCTATAACTGTAGATTCTACTTCCACATCATATTCCATAGAGTCAACCACTTTGGTAACACGAGCTACCAATGGGACAACAGCAGTATTCTCTTTTTCTACAGCATCTGGAACAACCTCGAGTTCTTCTCCTACCGTGTCCTCAACTTCCACAACCGTATCAACATCAGCCTCTTCTTCAGCATCGCCAACAACTTCTGCTACTTCTGCTGCACCATCAGCAGAGACATCCCCAACGCTTACAACAACTTCAAAATTATTATCTACTACTTCATTACCATGGACCACAACAACTTCAGCTACTTCGGCAACACTGACCGTAGCAACAACTTCGCCTACTTTAACTACCACAAAACAAACAACAAAAAAGCCCTTTAACTTTTCACAATGTGCAGTCATTCCTTCTGGGGAAGATATAAAACCAAGACCAGATCTGGATTTCTCAAAGATGCAGCTACTATTTAAGCTGAACACCCACTTAGCAACAACAACTGTGGATGATGAATGTTTAGACTATTATACACATGCAATGCAAGAGCATATAAATAAGCGTGAGATGGAAATCAACAGCCATCAATTTTTACTTGTGAGCTGTTTAGAGAAAGGAATTTTTGTGCAGCTGACAATTGCTGTAAAATTGGAAAGCAAGACCAAGGTATGGGCATACATTTACTCAAACAGTTTTATACTGCAGTCAGACTGGGTTTAAGTATAAAGTCACAACTTAATTATTTTCATATTAATGGTGATTTGTGTGTACATTTGTATTTTCAGGTCAATGTGGATCTCACTGTGGGAATAACAATCACAAAGGGCTCTATGTTGAAGACTGGAGCTCCAGCTGTCAGCGAGTGTGTTGGGGCTGTCATGCAACACATTGACATAACAGCCGCACCTTGCTTATTTAGGGCAGCTGAAGTACCTTTTGGTAGCAATGGTGATGGGACGTGTGATGGCTTGGATATGAGGGATAATGTGTTCAGCTCCTACAATATGTTAGTGGCCTGTTCCAGTGGATGGGAAGTTTTAGATGCTGATGAGTACTCCTGCAAAGCACCAGCTACAACTGCAACTACTACATTAATCACTGCTACAACTGTCACAACCTCTTCAAAAATGACCACAGCTACAACTGCCACCACCACTGCTATGACTGCTACAACTGCTACTACAACTGCTACCACAACTGCTACAACTGCCACCACCACTGCTATGACTGCTACAACTGCTACAACAACTGCTACAACTGCCGACACCACTGCTATGACTCCTACAACTGCTACCCCCACTGCTGAAACAACCACTATCACAGCTGCCACTACCACTGCTGAAATGACCACTGCTACAACTACCACAACCACTGCTGAAATGATAACACCTGTACAAAATGTTTCCACAGTTACATCAGTTTCTACACCCACTTCATCTGCATCTTCAGAAGCCACAACATTGTCTTCCACATTATCTACAACTGGATCATCAGTTTCCAGAACTACGTCTTTCTCTATATCAGGTTTGTCTGATGTTGATTCCATAAAATTAGTTTTTAGGGTTCAAATACATTGCAAAAAGGTATTATTAATATTTAAGTGATGTTTAAAAGGTGTACTATGAAATATTATCTGTTTGATGGACATTTATTATTTCCCTTTTACATTTTTGAATCTTGTGTATTGATTTTATTTCCAAGAACTAATATAAGAGCAGTTTAATATAACTATATATAAAGTCATTAGAATGTATTTTATGGATTCAAGAATCTTAAAAATTGTTTATTTAATTCTTTTCTTATTCTTAAATGTGCATGTTTAAGGTAACAAATATGCACGACAATTAATACAATAAATTAACAGCATGTTTCTCCACACTCTTTTCACTAAATTAACATAAAAATAAACAAATTATCAAACTTGCATGATCTTGTTATGTGAGCGCTATGATTACATTACATTTCATTAACTTCTTTACTCTTAATGTTGAATTAATTTTGTTACTGGTTAAACAGCAGATGATAAACACATCTTTGCTGGTTCTTTTACAGGTTTGTCTACATCTTCAGAAGTATTAACTACATCTGTACCTGATCAAAACTTTCCTAACCTTCATGCATTGTCCAATACTGACAAACCTACTTCTACCTCTGAATTGGTTTCTTCTACAAAAGCATCTCAATTTTTCACTAGCATTAATAGATTTTCTACTCAAGTCACTGATAGTCCACTAATCTCTACTTCTGGAACAAGATTATCTGGGATTAATTCAACTATGAATTCAACATCCTCTGCAGAAGCACAACATGAATCGATTGCCAAATTGTTGCATGCTTCAATTGACTCAACCATTATTCCAACATCTTCATCAAGCATAGATATAGTTCCTTACTTCACAGAATTGACCTCAGAATCACCATTGAACTCTGTGGAAGCAGGTGACAATCTAGCTAAGGTGCAGACAGTCTCAACATCAAGTGTGCCCTCTGAACGATTGGCAGTGACATCTTTGTTAAAAACATCTTTCGAAACTTCATTTGCTGGACCAATAACTTCAAGGCACTTAATAGAGTCCCAACCAATTTCAGCTGTGTCAGCCACATCCAAAATAGATTTCGGTGCTATATATATGCAAGCTTCAACCTTTTCAAAGCCGTCTTTGTCATCATTTGATTTACCAGGATCAGAAGGTTTGGACAGTGTGATACACATACCTACCAGTGTGACACAAATCAATTCTGTATCAACTGGTTACTTGGCCTCTCCAGACTCTTCAATTCTTGATGGAACTGCTTTACCAACCAACATCAGATCTGCTGTAAAACCGTTGTCATCTGTCTTGTCTTCTTTATCTTCTTCATCTTCAGTTTTAATCTCTGACTTGCGTGTGAAACCTGAAATGCATGACTTTAAAAAAGTGGCTAATTTTCTAAAGCATGATACACATATTTCTTCATCACTCAACATTTATTCAGATACCACTATTGATGCAGAATTATTTTTAAGTGGACGAACAAAAACTTCCACTGATTATGTTGTGAATGTGCCTTCAATGCATTCATATACAAATTTACTGAGTAAATCAGTAATTAAACCGTTAATAAGGACTGGGGAAACAGTTATGCCTAGGGGTTCAGATGGATTGTTTCAATCAGTTTCTGTTTCAACAGTTTTATCAGGAGAAGCAGCTGGATATTCATCAAGTGGTTCAGTTACAAACAGTGTGTCAAGTGAACAAGTAACAATAAGCAAATTTGGCAAACACTTTTCAAGCGATTCTATTTCAACCAGCGTGTCAACTGGGAAAGTTACAACAAGTGAATTAGTTCAGTCAACTGATGCTAGCAGACATGTGTCAGGTGATTCAGTGACAGTCAGTATATCTAGTGAGCAAGCTACAATGAGTAAATTGGATGAGTCCACTGATTTTGGCACACGTTTGCCAAGTGATGGAAGTCCTAGAGGTGATCTGTTTGTGCTAGTTGATGAAAACCCATTAATAGCAAGTGATTTGATGATAGTGGCTGATAAATTCCATGTGTCAGCACCAGGTGTATCATTAACAACAAGTGAGCCATCACATAATTTCATGGCAGCAACATCAGGTAAAAATGCCAAAAACTTCCAGGAAGTGAAACATAATATTTGTAAAATACAACAAAATTGTTGGTCATGTCTTTTTCAGCCCAGTGTTGCCAGCATAGTTTCATAGTGAATGGGCCAATAAAATTAACCTCTTACCTCTAACATTTACATGCCTGACAAATGATTCTGTTGACATAATTCAGCAATGTGCATGTCTTTCTTTGCTTTTATTCTGATTGAAAAGCCCCTACTATGTGCTTTTCTTTGCCCTATATCTGAATTACTAGTATCGTATAGCCTGCACTTGTGTACATCTACCAGTATAATAACTAACCACATTTCTTAAGATTGCATATTTGATTTCCTCTAAATCAATTTCCATAACTGCTAATTTGTTTTAAATATTGTATATATGAAACATCTTTTTGCAGCAACAACACCAGCATCAACAACAGACACTTCAAAATCAACTGATCCTGTTACTATTACAACCACAGCTTCAGCAACATCTACTAAAGCAGCAGCTTCTACAGATGCAACAACATCAGCACCACCAACTGAGGCAACAAGTACTGAAGAACCAACAAGAACAACAACAATGGAACCAACAAAAACTACAGAACCAACAACTATGAAACCAGCAACAACAACAACTGTGAAACCAACAACAACAACTATGGAACCAACAACAACAATGGAACCAACAACAACAACAACCATGGAACCAACAACAACTATGGGAACAACAACTATGGAACCAACAACAACTATGGAAACAACAACAACTATGCAACCAACAACAACTATGGAACCAACAACGACAATAGCGGAACTAAGAACAACAACTACTGACCCAACAACAACTGTGGAACCAACAACAACAACAACTATGGAACGAACAACAACTATGGAAACAGCAACGGAACCAACAACAACAACTATGGAACAGACAACAACTACTCAACTACCAACCATAACAACTGTGCCTCCTGTGACTACAGTGAATCCCAACATTCAGCTGACATGTTTTGTTTGCCAGGATCAGAAGGATGAAGTGGCGTGTGAACAAGTTAAGGAATCCTGTCCTCCAGTCCATTATGAAGAGGTATGAACACTTTGGTAAAAATAAACCTTCCTGCTTTGTTCTTACTCATACTCTGTATAAATTGGGTGTTTGATCTGGTGTTTTGGGTTTGATACATTTGTAGATCAATAGGCTGTCCTCTGATCCGTTATGAAAGGGTAAGACATAAGCAGTGTTTTTCATAAACACTTTCGTAACAATATTAGTAAACCTCCATGCTTTGTTCTTACTCTTATTCAGTATAAATTGGGTGTTTGGTCTGGTATTTTGGGTTTGATAGTTAATTAAGCTGTCCTCCAATCCATTATGAAATAGTATGACATGGGCAGTGTTTGTCATACCATTTGAGTAACAATAACTGTATGTTACTTGGCTATTTCAGTCATTTGGGAAGGATCATAATTTATAATTGAACATTACTTTAAAAATATTATTGTGGCACTTATTTGTTTAGAAATTATAAATATCAGTGTCTAATATTCAATGTCCAAATATATAAATATACAAACATCCAGTAATCCAGATGAAGTTTTAATATAAATACCAAACGCAAGTTTACTATCAGATATACTGTATTTATTTATATTTTTTTCAGACACTATGTTTTGGGACACCCTCAACATTGGCCAAAATAATCATTTTTTGTGTCTCTTTGTTTTCGGACACTTTCAGAAAAGGAATTAAATTGAGATCTATGTTTTCAGATACTAATTTGCATTTAACATCCATTATCATTTAATCATTATCATTTAATGTTTCCCAGGAAGCGTCAGTTGTTTTCCCAGGCTTCTAAATTCCCTATTGTCTGTCAAGTTGTATAATGGTTTCAATATACAACAACGTGTCATAACTTAATAAGTTGTAGGTCTATAATGACTTTAATATACAATAACGTATTATAAATTTACCAGATGTATTATAATGGCTTCAATATACAACAATGTGTCAAAAATTAACAAGTTGTAGGCCTGTAATGGCTTCAATATACAACAATGTGTCAAAAATTAACAAGTTGTAGGCCTGTAATGGCTTCAATATACAACAATGTGTAAAAAATTAACAATTTGTAGGCCTGTAATGGCTTCAATATACAACAATGTGTCAACAGTTAACGCTTCCAGGAATAAACGAGATCCATCATCGGAAACCAATAATGAGTTCTTAGTTTAATTCCAAGTTTTATGACAATATTGCAGATACTATGTTTTCGGACAGATTTTGAATAATTATTTTGTGACTCTAAATATTTGAACACTGAAAAAAATTATTTTTAAATGTCCGAAAACATAGCATAAATACGTTTTGTATAGAACTTGAATTAGATAATTACTATGAAAAGAACAATTACAAAATAACTAAAAATATATAAAATAATGTACAAAAATAAAGGCTGTAGCATTTTTATAAGTTTTAGTCATTGAAAGAATATGTCTTTGATACTCTGTGTACATGTTTACCCGTCTGAGTTATTTTGAAAATTGTTATAATAACTTTATTATTATAACTTATTTAATTTAACATCTCTTAATAAATCATCATTTCTAAATAAAAGTTTTATTGACTATTGCAGCCAGTGTGTTACACAAAAGTTGTGTATGCTGCACGCCAGCTTTTAAAGATCACCAAGTCCTGCATGGACAAAACTGTTTGCGATCGTTACTCTGCCTCCAACACCATTTGTTCCGCATCTAAACCGAATCCAGAGTGCCATTACTGCTGTACCACTGCAGACTGCAACAAACACATAGAGAAGCTTGATTTTGGTGGGAAAGGTCGTCGGAAAAAGAGGTCATCTGTTGTGAAGGCTATTTTTAGCACTGAGAGAGGTCACTGGAAGAAGAGGTCAGCTGAGTTGCAGACTAATTTTAGCACTGGGACAGGTCGTCTGAAGAAGAGGTCATCTGGTTTGCAGGCTATTTTTAGCACTGGGAAAGGTCGTCTGAAGAAGAGGTCAGCTGGTTTGCAGGCTATTTTTAGCACTGGGAAAGGTCGTCTGAAGAAGAGGTCAGCTGGTTTGCAGACTATTTTTAGCACTGGGACAGGTCACCTGAAGAAGAGGTCAGCTGGTTCACAGGCTATTTTTAGCACAAGTACTGCCATGTGGAATGGGTCTTCCCCATCTTGTATTGGTAGGTTGATGTTTAGCATGCATTTCATTACAGTTCAAAACGCTTGCCAAGATAGTTTGATAATGGTCTACATTATTTTGTTAAGAGAGACTTCTACTGGAAAAAAACAACACTGCTGACATGTTGTTCTGTTATTTACCTGTTATAGTCTACTTATTCACTGTTCTTACTCATTGAAGTGTCAGTTAGGAATTGTACTGGCACTTTTAGTTTAGTCCAGCTTACTTTACCATGTCTGTTGGTCAGTAGACATTTTTATGCCCCCGAAAACTTGATGCGGGAGGCACATAGTGATCGTCCTGCCTGTCCTTCCATCCGTCCGTCCTTCCTGCCGTGTCAAGGTTAAGTAGATTTTTACCGCTTCGTCTAGCACCAACACCGCTTACTACAACACTTGGATACTTACACAGTTGTTGCTTATGACCATTCCCTATCCACCCATATCACCCAACCTCACTTTGACCATGACCTTGACCTAATTTGGACTTACAATAATTAAAAAATGCCATTTCTTGGTTAACTAGATTTTACCTTTTCATCTAGCACCAACACCGCTTACAACAACACTTGGATATTTACACAGTTTTTACTTATGACCATTCCCAATCCACCCATATCACCCACCCTCACTTTGACCTTGACCTAATTTGCACTTAGAATAATTCAAATGGGCTGTTTCTTGGTTAACTAGATTTTACCATTTCTTCTAGCACCAACACCACTTGCTACAACACTTGGATACTTACACAGTTGGTGCTTATGACCATCCCCAATCCACCCATATCACCCAACTTCACTTTGACCTTGACCTTGAACTAATTTGGACTTATAATAATTCAAAAGTGCCATTTCTAGGTTAACTTCATGTTACCGTTTCGTCTAGCACCAACACCACTTACTACAACACTTGTATATTAACACAGTTTTTACTTATGACCGTTCCCATTCCACAGATATCACCCAACCTCACTTTGACCTTGACCTAATTTGGACTAAGAAATGCACCAACCAGGGGCATGTGTGTTTATCAAACACAGAATCTTGTTTCTTATGCCATTTCGCTTTATGCCTTTGATTTTGATGCCTGATATTCTTGTGCTATTAACTTGTTCAGCTTTCATTCTTCAATGCAATGTGACTGTGAAACATATATATTGTCATCCATTTGTATTGGCCTTTTCCTGTCAGTATCTATAAACTTCCAGACACCTTACTTCAGTTTTCATGCACCTGTTTAATGCTTTTGAAAGGACCACAACTTCTATGTATTCCAGATATTACCCCACCATATTTTGTCAACTGTTCAACTGAGCCGATCACATTCATCCGAGGGGAAATACTCAACATCTCAATCCCTTTTGCCATGGACAACTCAGGGCTACAACCAACTATATCTTTTGAACCACAGAACTTCACTCTTCCTTACTTTGTTACGAAGGTAAAAATTTAAATTAAATGCATACATATTAAACTATTTATTAGCCCATTTTCACAAGGTCTGAGTTTTTTAAATGATAATTTAGCTTCAACAGCATTTGCTTAGCAACATTTAGAACACAGAAGTATTAACACAGAAGTATTCTTTAGCAACCAAGGGCTGTCATTTCATTATTTCTTGGGCCATTCACTGGTTGCACCCTGCTGAGAAGTACTAATTTTTTCAGCTCACTTGAGCATAAAGTGCTCATGGTGGGCTTTGTGATGGTCTATTGTCCATGTGCATTGTTGTGTCCGTCGTCAACTTTTCATTACAACAATATCTCCTAAACCACTTGGCAGATTTTCACCAAACTTCACAGGAATGATCCTTGGGTGACTGTCTTTCAAAACTGGTCAAAACAGTCCAGTCTGCTGCTTATGAAGGTCACCAGAGCTAAAAATAGATTTTTAAAAGGCTTGTCACATGATCTGACATATGACCCCGAAGCATATGCTTATCAGAGGAAGGCACAATTTCTTAGTACAATATTATGCCCTGGACAAATATCTTTAGATTTCAGCAACAAAACTGTTTGTTGTGTGTGACACACTGCCTCGTAATGATCTTCATTCCCGCCAAGTTATTACATTCCTTACATGTTGGTAAAATTATGCTTCCAACTAAAAGTTTATTCTAATACTTGACCTTTAAGTGTATCCTTGGACCCACAGACCTTGACCAAGGAGCATGTAAGTGGTATGCGACACATCGTCTGGTCATGGGAAAAGGTAATCGGAAGTATTCTTAAAATTCTACCAGGCTTTTGGAAGTTATAGAGCAAAAAGAAAATTCCTTCTCCTATGACCTTGAATTATCATCTTGACCTTTGACCAAGGACCGTGGGAGTTTTACAAAACACATTGCCTGGTCATGGAAAATAATAATCTGAAGTAATATTAAAATCCTTCCAGACGTTAAGAACTTATGGTGGAGAAACAGAAATCCTTGACGTTTGACCTTGAATTGTGCCTTGACCTTTGACAGACGAGCATGGGACTTGTATGAGTCACATTGTCTGCTCATGGAGAATAATAATCTGAAGTAATATTTAAATCCCTCCAGATGTTTAGAAGCTATGGAGTGGGAACACAAATAATTAACCTTTGACCTTGAATTGTTACCTTTAACTTTGACCGCCGATCATGGGAGTGACACGTGACACATTGTCTGGTCATAGGGATTAATAATATGAAGTTATTTTAAAATCCTTGCAGGTGTTAAGAAGTTACAGAGCGGAAACAAAAAATCCTAGACCTTTTACCTTGACTTGAGACCTTGACCTTGGACCGACGAGTATTGGAGTTGTATGTGACACATCGTCAGGTCGTGCGGAATAATAATCTAATGTTATATTAAAATCATTTCAGGCGTTCAGAAGTTATGGTGCGGAAACGAACATTTATGACCTTTGACCTTGAATTGTGACCTTGACATTTGACTGACAAGCATGGGAATTGTAAGCAACACATCGTCTGGTCATGGGGAATAATAATCTGAAGTTATATTAAAATCCATCCAGGCATTAAATAGTTACAAAGCGGATCCGGACGTACAAACCCACCCAACCACGGACGGATGGTGCGAATACTATATGCTATATGCCCTCCGTAGGGGGCATAAAAAGTGAAAATCTTCTCCTCTAAAACGGCAAGGTCCAGAGGTTTTGTATTGGATATGTAACATCCTATAGTGGTCTTCTACAAAGATTGTTCAAATTATTCCTCTGGGGTAAAAAGTGGCCACGCCCCACAAGTACACTTAAATAGCAAAATGAATTTTAAAATATTCTCTGAAACCGCAGCCCAAGAGGTTTCATATTTGGTATATAACATTGTATAGTGGGCCTCTACAAAGATTGTTCAACTAATGCCCCTGGGGTAAAAAGTGGCCACACCCTGGGGGTCTCCTGGTTTATATAGACTTGCAAAATCATTTAAAAAATGTTTTCCTCTGAAACTTCATGGCCCAGATCTTCATACTCAGGTGAGTGCTTTAGGGCCATATGGCCCTCTTGTTAAAAGAAATTTTTGCTTGTATACAGTTTTATTGTTCATTGTTCAACCAAATGATTTATAAAAATCACATTATGTATGTAATACAAATTTGCTAACACTGGACAACATAAGTCATGGCATTACTTTCACAATCTTTTTTTTTTTTGTTACAGAATACAGTGGTTCGGATCACAGCTGTAGATGAGATGTTAAACAAGGCCGTGTGTAACCTTGACATCCGAGTCAAAGGTAGGCAGGTGTTGAACATTGTAGGCTATGCATTTATGTGGCGCTTATATAGGTGCCATTATCTATTGCCTTTGTTTGAGAATTACTTAAAATTTACTAGTTGTAATTTGTAGTTGGTTGTCCTTCATCACCTGGGTTGATTGCGTGAGAAGCGAGGGAACTAACTACCAGTGTAATGTTAACTGAAAGTCATTACCACATGATTACAGTATTTATAAGACATTTTTTGCTAGTACCATACATATAACAGTTGGCTTTTTGTTGTTGCCTATTCCATGTTACCAAACATGCATTGACTTTCTTCCATTTTGTAGCAAACACAGTTTCTTTGTTGAAGTCATCAGATAAGAATTGTTTTTGTACTTAGTTTAAACATATGTATTTAAGCTTGATTGCATCGAAAGCCTTAGGCTTAAAGAGACACTCTCAAGTCCATTTCCTGGGAAGAACCAGTACTTGCTTTCTGGTACTGAGTGGGAATCAAACCCGGGACCTCCCGGTCGCAGGGCAGACACCATATCCACTGTATCCGTTGCGACCCTTCTTGTACTTGTTTGTACATATACAGCCTTGTTGTAGATCCAGACCCATGCAAGATGCCAGACTTTCCAGAAAGTGTAAATTTCTCTCTGAAGGCCCAAGACCAGTATGTGGCCACGTGTAAACCCAAGACGATGTCTGTGGTGCCCCCGAGCGACTACTACGCATGTACCAATGCCCAGGGCTGGACTTCCACATTTGTTCCAGATTGCGTGCCAGAAGGTGGGTAAACTCTGTTTGAGGCGTGTTGTGGGAAACCCAGACATAATGCATGAGTGTTAAGTGTCATTCTGGATTAGCTTGTGCAGTCCGCACAAGCAGATCTGGGTTGATGCTTTCCACTCTTATGGTATTTTCTGTTTCAAAGAAGTTTCTTCTAAACATAAATCCACTGTAGGCGGAAAGTGTCGTCCCGGTTTAGCCTTTGCGGACTGCACTTCAAGCACATGCATTAAACCCGATTTTTCCATGACATGCCTTGTTTGTTAATAAGTCCCTGTCCAGTTTCAATGATCTTTTCAAAAATCATGAAGAAAATAAACAAACTGAATCCTTAACTGAATCCATAGTAAGTACTTTGTACATTACTTCATGAGTAAAAAAAAATGGTGGAAAACTAATGTAAAATGCCTGTGATATCTCTTGTTGCTTACTGGCCGCTGTCATATGCAGATGATTTAATGCTATTAAATTTAATCTGAAGCATGTTCAAGCCAAACAAACAATTAAACATGTGATACCACTCCCGTATCTTGAACAAATGCTTCAAGCCATAAGTAATATCGAACCTCACGAATATGAGAAGAAAGAATACATCCTACCCTACTTCCTTCAACAGTCTAAACACTCCGTAAAGTTTATTATTTATATTTCAATTAAAAATGGAAGAAAAGTAATGTGAAAAATGCATGACATACACTTGGGACACTTGATTTTGGTTACACAACACCAATGAACAATTCAAAAGATGGCAAAGTGTTCTTCATTTGTTTTATGTCTCTCTCACTCTGATTCCAAGTCATTTTCGTGCTCTTGTTTAGGAAATAATTGTTATGAAATTTATATTTAATCTGCTCAGTTAAAAATTTAGTTGTATTGTAACCAGAGTCAGGAGAGTGTCCAGTGTGGAGGTACAACATATCCTGGAACTTGATGCTAGAAGGAGCAGTTGCGTTTCCAAGGGATCTGAGCTGCACTTTCATGCCTACCGACCTCGCTAACATCATCCAGCAGCGCATCAACAAGACCAACATCCGTCTAGCGGTGGAAAGCAACATCTGTTGTGGGAATGGGCCTCAGGTATGTATATCAGGAAATATTTCTATTAAACATCGTTTTAAATTATTATGCTCCCCAAAGTCCGTCGATCAGTATTCCGATTCAACTGCCATTCAGTTTGTCTGGATGTCGTATGCATTTCCCCGACAGTTTTATCCATCAATATTTCTTTCAGTCCGTCCGTCCTTTCGTCCGTCTTTTTATCCGTCCGGTACTTTGTTTCCACTTAAGATCACAGGAACTAATATTAAAAAGAAATTCATAATTATCGCTGTGTACAATCATAGACACGAAATTTGGATGATAATGAGCGTCCAAATTTCGCAAGTCTATGAAATGTCTCATTGCGAGATCTGCAGATTGTAAAAGTTAAAATGTTGCATCGTCGCATCTTCACAGTAAAGCACATGGGGAAATTTGGCGGAAACAATATTCCCTACACTACGTCTATGTTTTAGAATAGAACAGCTGCTATAATGCCAAAGAAAAGAAACGGTTGTGGTTAAAGTATAACTTTTGGCAAAGAAAACATGATCGATGGGCTGGTATTGTTTAATTAACTTGGCTTGTCACAGGATGCTACTAATTTAATGAAAGTTCCGGTCTGATGATTTTTCAGGAAGTTATTGCCCTTTGATTACATATAGGAAATTTTAATAGGAAATTTTCATTTCCCTTCAACATATCAGGAACTTATAATCAAATTCAATGAAACTTTATATGCAGCATCCCAATTAAGAGGACATGCACATATTGTCGGGTTGTTCTGGTCTAAAGCTTTTTCAGGGAGTAATTGCCTTTTGAAAATAAATTAACTTTTTTCCTTGTCCGGACTCTAACTTGGTCAGGAATGGAGGGTTATTAAAGTAATTAGCACAACTGTTTGCGGCAATGAGATGGTATGTAGGTCAAAGGTCAAAATTGGCACATTGCTTGTCAGTGATTTAACCTGCCCTGGGTTTTAATACTACTTGGCACAAATGTTAACCTCAATGAGATGGCGTGAAGTGGACATGAACCAGGTCCAAAGGTCAAGGTAATACTGAGAGGTAAAAGGGCTTGATTGGCTTTCTGCTTGTCTGGACTATAACTTGACAATGGATTAAGCGATTTTCAAATTACATGGAACAAATGATTTCCTAAATGAGACAGCATATCACACCTATGAACCAGGAATGTAGATCAAAGGTCAAAGTCATACTTAAAGGTAAAATGTCAAAGCTGGACTTTTGCTAGTCCAGACTTATGACTTGGCCATGAATGGAAGGATTTTACTTTACACAATTGTTTGCCTTAACAAAAAGACATTGTGTCCAGTTCAAGGTCAAAATAGAGGTAAAAGCGGCATCTGGGAGCATCCATCAGTGCTACCAATATTCCTGTTGTGCAAAGCTTTTACTGTAAATATACTTTCCAGCAGATAGTGTTACACATGTTAATGTTAATGCTTTGAAATTCTTGGGAATGAGTCCGCTACCCATCAAATTGGGAATTTCGCATCGTGAAATCTTGCTAATTGGGATACATTGAAGAAAGTTATTGAATTAATGAATTACTTCAACGCATATTATATTGGTTGAACTTGGTATTTTACTTGTATTTACCCATAATCATACAAGTAATTTCATGACTGACAATTTAAGTATACATTTCCTTTTTATTTTGTAATTTTGTCACTTTAGATTGTATAATTGTTTGCATTCCAATTGGAGAAAATAAACAATAATGATCATAGGCAATGGGTCCTTTTTTCGCACCCTGTTGAATAAGGAAAAACATATTTGAGGCCTGTTGGTGGGAAACCCGGGCTTAATGCATGTGCATTAAGTGTCGTCCCAAATTAGCCTGTGCAATCCAGGACAGCACTTTCCGCTTTTATGGTATTTTCTGTTTCAAGGAAGACTCTTCTAAACATAAATCCACTGTAGGCGGAAAGTGCGGTCCCAGATTAGCCTTTGCGGACTGCACAGGCTAATCTGGGACGACTTTTGAAGCACATGCATTAAGCCCGGTTTTTCCACGAAAGGCCTAATTTGAATTTGTCTGCTTTCAGTTATTGCTACGCCTGGTTTTGAACATGTCGGCATATCCTAACGTAAGTGCGTGCGAAAACTTGACAAAGTACCAAGATAGCCTCAACAACATCATGGTACACAACGTCTGCACAACTAACGTTACACTGCAGAACGTCAGCATTGCTGTGAACACCAAGCTGTGTAGAGATGGCCTTGTGCTACCAGAAGTGGACCAGAAAAACATGTGCTGTATGTTCATCTAGAAACACGACCGTATATTCCCTATTAAATGTCCCCATCCTAATCAACACCTATTTTTTATATACTTAAACCTTCCTGTCTGATTAATGCCCTCATTTTGCCTTAAACACTCAATGGAAAATGCAGAATGATCTACACACTCATATTATAATGTTTTCTTTATAATGGTACATTGGACATAGGCTCAAGTGGGTGTTTATTAGGGAATGCCAGAAGGGATCAGCCTTCTTTGCACATATGCTGATAGGACCTTTTGGCTTCCAAGGGACGATCTATGGTATATTGGGAGCAAAATGACAAAGATGTTGAAGTTGCTGTGGTGTAATGGATACAGTTTGCCATGCAATCAGGAGATCCTGGGATGTTCAAGTTGCTGTGGTGTAATGGATACAGTGTTTGCCATGCAATCAGGAGATCCTGAGATGTTCAAGTTGCTGTGGTGTAATGGATACAGTGCTCGCCATGCAATCAGGAGATCCTGAGGTGTTGAAGTTGCTGTGGTGTAGTGGATACAGTGTTTGCCATGCAATCAGGAGATTCTGAGTTTGCTGTGGTGTAATGGATACAGTGTTCGCCATGCAATCAGGAGATCATGAGGTGTTGAAGTTGCTGTGGTGTAGTGGATACGGTGTTTGCCATGCAATCAGGAGATTCTGAGTTTGCTGTGGTGTAATGGATACAGTGTTCGCCATGCAATCAGGAGATCATGAGTTCGCTGTGGTGTAATGGTTACAGTGGTCGCCATGCAATCAGGAGATCCTGAGTTTGTTGTGGTGTAATGGATACAGTGGTCGCCATGCAATCAGGAGATCCAGAGTTTGCTGTGGTGTAATGGATACAGTGTTCACCATGCAATCAGGAGATCCAGAGTTTGCTGTGGTGTAGTGGATACAGTGTTTGCCATGCTCTCAGGAGATCCTGAGTTTGCTGTGGTGTAATGGATACAGTGTTTGCCATGCAATCAGGAGATCCTGAGTTTGCTGTGGTGTAATGGATACAGTGTTTGCCATGCAATCAGGAGATCATGAGTTTGCTGTTGTGTAATGGATACAGTGTTTGCCATGCAATCAGGAGATCCTGAGTTTGCTGTGGTGTAATGGATACAGTGTTAGCCATGCAACCAGGAGATCTTGAGTTTGCTATGGTGTAGTGGATACAGTGTTTGCCATGCTATCAGGAGATCCTGAGTTTGCTGTGGTGTAATGGATACAGTGTTTGCCATGCAATCAGGAGATCCTGAGTTTGCTGTGGTGTAATGGATACAGTGTTCGCCATGCAATCAGGAGATCCTGAGTTTGCTGTGGTGTAAAGGATACAGTGTTTGCCATGCAATCAGGAGATCCCGAGTTGACTGTGGTGTCATGGATACAGTGTTCGCCATGCAATCAGGAGATCCTGAGATGTTGAAGTTGCTGTGGTGTAGTGGATACAGTGTTCGCCATGCAATCAGGAGATCCTGAGATGCTCAAGTTGCTGTGGTGTAATGGATACATCGTTGCCATGCAATCAGGAGATCCTCAGTTTGCTGTGGTGTAATGGATAAAGTGTTCGCCATGCAATCAGGAGATCCAGAGTTTGCTGTGGTGTAATGGATACAGTGTTAGCCATGCAATCAGGAGATCCAGAGTTTGCTGTGGTGTAATGGATACAGTGTTAGCCATGCAATCAGGAGATCCAGACTTTGCTGTGGTGTCGTGGATACAGTGTTCCGCCATCCAATCAGGAGATCCAGAGTTTGCTGTGGTGTAGTGGATACAGTGGTCACCATGCAATCAGGAGATCCTGAGTTTGCTGTGGTGTAATGGATACAGTGTTCGCCATGCAATCAGGAGATCCTGAGTTTGCTGTGGTGTAATGGATAAAGTGTTCGCCATGCAGTCAGGAGATCCAGAGTTTGCTGTGGTGTAATGGATACTGTGTTTGCCATGCAATCAGGAGATCCTGAGTTTGCTGTGGTGTAATGGATACCATGTTCGCCATGCAATCAGGAGATCCAGAGTTTGCTGTGGTGTAATGGATACAGTGGTCGCCATACAATCAGGAGATCCTGAGTTTGCTGTGGTGTAATGGATACAGTGTTTGCCATGCAATCAGGAGATCCTGAATTTGCTGTGGTGTAATGGATGCAGTATTTGCCATGCAATCAGGAGATCCTGAGTTTTGCTGTAGTGTAATGGATACAGTGTTCGCCATGCAATCAGGAGATCCTGAGTTTGAATCCTACGCAGGAAGCATTTTTCAAAAGACACCAAGTACTGGTTTTTTCAAGGAAACGGACTAGCAAGCATTAATAAGCCTATGTCTGTTGACACAATCATGCTAAAATAAATATGTTCAATTGAATTAAAAAGATTTTTGAAAAGTACATCTTGCTATGACCATTGTGTTTTCTAACATTGTATTATTTTAAGTTTTGATTCGCTTACCTCATTGGGAAGTATATTAAATTTATCTTGTAAATTAATTAACGAAGTATGTTGTCAGATAACTTCAAATAACAGTTGCTCTGTATCTTTTTGGGAATTCCTCGATTTGTCTAGCACTTCCATTCTATAACTGAGGCCTGTCGTGGGAAACTTGGACTTAAAGCTTGTGTGCAGTGTCATCCCAGATTATCCTGTTCAGTCTGCACAGGCTAAGCGAGAAGGACATTTTCCGCCTACATTTGATTTATGTTTAGAAGCGATTTCCTTAAAACAGTAAACACCATAACAGTGTCATCCTGGATTAGCATGTGCGGACTGCGCAGGCTGATCTGGGTCGACACTTTTCACACATGCATTCAGCCCGGGTTTTTCACGACACACCACAAATGTATTTCAGGGCCCTGTCCACAAGGTTTCGAAGCCAGAACCGCCCGCTGTCAGCCATGTGGTATTGGATTTTACAGCCCGGGCAATTACCATGGCAATGGAACCTACACATGCATCCAGTGTCCTGAGGGGCAGTCCACTAGAGGGATACACTCCACCAAATTGTCAGACTGCATAGGTACATGTGGTTTGTTACCTTGCGTCTTGAAAGTTTCTTCTCAACCTTTTTTCTAGTTTATTTTCCGATACTTGCCATTGTTTAACTTTGAGATTATTCTCATCAGCAGCAACAGTGTGGTAAAAAAGGAAAATGCTACCAAGAGTTTATTTTGGATACATTTTAACATCGTTTTTTGAAGTTGCTTGGACCGTCGCACATTGTGATTGTTCATATTAAACATTTTGTCCATTTTATACATCCCATCACATTTTGCTTTTCAAGATATAAGCTCTGATTGGCTAGCATGCATATGAATTTGAAACGAGCATTACTAAGCTGTTACTGTCAATGTTTTTAGCTGTGTGTAGGGCTGGCTACTATTCTCCGACAGGACTGGTTCCCTGTGCACCTTGTCCCAGAAATCACTTCCAGCTGGGTACCAGAAATGATAATTGTATCCTGTGCCCAAACGGCACATGTACTCAAAGTGTGGGAACCAGCTCTGAGAATGGTTGTCAAGGTAATACTGTTTTTTTATTGTAATTTAAAATTGAACATTTTATATTCTTATTTTGTAGTGTTATATTTAACCTATGTTATTCGTATGTAATATCCGGATACTATCCGGATAACCGTATAGATCGGCATTGGTGGGCGGAATCTGGCACATGTTAAAGTTGCAAAATTAAGTTCACGTCTAGACGATACTTCTATTTTGAAAACACAATACTATTTCATTATTGAAAAAAAGTACATGCAACAAATTACGTCGATTTCTGTTGGTAAATATTGCGTTTTGTTTGTTTTGTGTAGCGTGCAATGTTGTTATGCCCTTCAATTAAAGTACCCCAATTAAGCATTTGATTTGCGTAAAGGTAAGTAGGTGTTAAGGCTGACTGGTGTATGGTAAACCCGTAAATTGCGATGTTTGAGTAAAACACGCAATGTGCTAATCAAATACACATAGACACAAAAACAAGGATGGATCAATGTTACTATATATTTTATTTTAATTGGCATTGTTAACTGGTACATGTATTTGATATTATATGTTAATTAATTGGTGACTTATAGGCCCATAGGGCCGGGTGTAACTTGTTTTCCATAAATTTATTGTTTATATTGTATAGGTATACACATGTCACGATAATAAACACTTACTTACTTACGTTAACTGGTAGAAAACCATCTCTGATCAAGAGGGACGCACCTTATTGGCATTATCGATTGTGACATCTTGTTTGTTTAACACACCTGTCAAAGTCAGTGTGGTGTGAAAACACCACCTGTTGTTTTATGATAATCGTATTCCGACCGAGGGGTGTGTTTATGACACGTCCGCAGTACGAGGTGGAGACCTGTAGATGTGTTGTTTTAATTATATACATGCAAGAAGGGCGTTTGTATGCCTTAAAAAAACTAGAAAATCGGATTTTCAATTTTTATACGAATATTCGGTTACTAACTTGGTAACCGGGTATTAACATAGTAACCGGATAACCGGTTATCCGGATATTCGTTGACATCCTTAGTTAAAACTATTATCTGAGTATGTTATTGTTTGGCCATATAAAGGGTTAGGCATGAAACAAGTGTATTTGCTTAACATTTCTATATCAGATACAGTTATTTCACGCTCAGCCCTCGATATGGTTCTTGAAGTTTCTAAACAGATTTTGAACACTGTTGGTTGATTTTCAGTTGAGTATTGCCCGACCGCATGCTCTGTCAGCCTGTGCAGGAATGGTGGCACATGCTCTGTGACTGGGGACTCGTTCACGTGCAGATGTCTTACAGGTGTGTACACGGTTTGTACTGACAGGAATCTGCTCAAATTGAACTCAAATTAGCTGAGGTTCTCAATTAGTCGGATGTTTGCTTGTTTTGCTGTGTGTTTGTTTTCAAGCTTTACAGAGTGTTGTTAGAGTGACCACAAATGTTAATATGTTTAGGGGACTAATGTTGTTTGTTTGTGCCCAAATGCATACGTGCTATTTGCTGACAGCAACAGACATTAAAAGTAAACTAATCAAACTTAAAAGTCTGTGCAGAAAGTCACATTGTTGCTTTTGTACCAATATCAGGGGCGTCGGAAAACTTTTTAACATTGGGGTGGCAAGGGGGGGGGGGGCTTGCAGATTTAGACTTTCTTTGCATTTCAATGATTATATTATCGCGTTTTACAGGGATTGTAGTTAGGAATTAATTTTGACGCAACAAATACATGAATATAATATTTTATTTTATTGGTTCAATTTAATAATTATACACATAAGAGCATATTTATAAACTGGTAAACAATATCAAGAATTGTCAGATGCACATACAAATATTCTATTGTAAAATATTAAATATCCACAAAATGATAATACAAGTCTATGACATATCAAATAAGTTTGTAAGTTGCAAACCACTGAGGGTTGAATAAACATTCTGGATGTTCTGGATGGTTCTTTCCGAACAAACGTGTATGAAAGTTGAAATTAGCTGGCTGATTTGGTACAATCATATTTAATGACAAGAACAGAATGGGACATGAATTCTGTTTTCTTGAATTCGAAGTTGAGATTTGAGTAATAGCTATTATAGAATTATTAATATCATTCATGTGTTTTTCAAATCCTCGTCTACAATTGCCGACACATATGTTTTCTGTATATTGTTTGTAACACTTACCGTCTACCTTAATAAGTGGCCTCTACAAGAAACATAATCTGCACCAATCATTATCAATATCATGATTTATGGGACCAGCATGATGGATGGTCTTTTAATTGACCATGTGGCACAGCAACAGACTTTTAAACAACAGGGGAGGCGCGATTTTCCAATTTCCGAGAAGGGGCGGCAGAATTTATTTATACATGACGATAATTAGTCAAAATGCCGCCCCATTGGTGATGCCCTTGATCTGCATAACGATTATTTCAAACTTAACAGGCTATTGGAATTCACAAAACAATCGAAATTTCTTAGTATGACTTTATATTCCGTTATTATTTAAGTCTTTGAAGACCATCAGAATGCTAAAAACAACTGAAATTCCTTCCTATGACTCCTTGAACTGTAAGTCTGTTTTGTTGCTATTTCAGGCTTCACAGGTCGTCAGTGTGAACTTGAGATTGACCCCTGTGACCTTGCAGATTGTCACTTCGGGCACTGCGCCCAAAACCTGAGCAAGCAGACCAATACATGGTGTGTCTGCTTCCAGGGATTCACAGGCTCCAGGTAATGGTGATTGACACTAGCTGTATAATTATAGTGTGGTAATGGTGATTGACACTAGCTGTATAATGGTGTGGTAATGGTGATTGATGTGAGCTGTATAACGGTGTTGAAATGGTGATTGGCACTAGCTGCGGAATAGTGTGGTAATGGTGATTGACACTAGCTGTATAATTATAGTGTGGTAATGGTGATGGACATTAGCTTTGTAATGGTGTGGTAATGATGATTGACGCTAGCTGTATAATGGTGTGGTAATGGTGACTGGCACCAGCTGTATAATGGTGTGGTAATGATGATGGACATTAGCTTTGTAATGGTGTGGTAATGGTGATTGGCACTAGCTGTATAATAGTGTGGTAATTGTGATTGGCACTAGCTGTACAATAGTACAATAGTGTGGTAATTGTGATTGATGCTAGCTGTATAATGGTGTGGTAATGGTGATTGGCACTATCTGTATAATGGTGTGGTAATGGTGATTGACATGAGCTGTATAATAGTGTTGTAATGGTGATTGGCACAAGCTGTATAATGGTGTGGTAATGGTGATTGACACTAGCTCTATAATGGTGTGGCACTGGTGATTGACACTAGCTATATAATGGTGTGGTAATGGTGATTGACATGAGCTGTAAAATAGTGTTGTAATGGTGATTGGCACAAGCCGTATAATGGTGTGGTAATGGTGATTGACACTAGCTCTATAATGGTGTGGCACTGGTGATTGACACTAGCTGTATAATGGTGTGGTAATGGTTATTGACACGAGCTGTATAATAGTGTGGTATTGGTGATTGACACTAGCTATATAATAGTGTAGTAATGGTGATTGGCACAAGCTGTATAATGGTGTGGTAATGGTTATTGACACAAGCTGTATAATAGTGTAGTAATGGTGAATGACACTAGCTTTATAATGGTGTAGTAATGGTGATTGACACTAGCTGTATAATAGTGTAGTAATGGTTATTGACACTAGCTGGATAATGGTGTGGTAATGGTGATTGGCACTAGCTGTATAATGGTGTGGTAATGGTGATTGTGTCAAGCTGTATAATAGTGTGGCACTGGTGATTGACACAAGCTATATAATTTTGTGGTAATGGTGATTGACTGTATAATTGTGTGGTATGGGTGATTGAAACTTGCTGTATAATGTTGTGGACAAACAGTTTTCAAAGTAAAGATATGGAAGCCAGAAGAAATTTCATTTAAACTGTTTGTGGTTGAGACTAGTAGTAAACAAAGATAGTTCAAAATCCTATCTGGTTTATGAACGACTTTATTTTGCAGAGAGAAATGGAAAAAACACAATATTCTTTATGATGGACCTAAGGCTGACCCTAACTTAAAGCAACAAAAAACATGGTCCCAATTAGTTACAGATAACCTTGCAGCTTCATATCTGAAAAACTTTCTACTTTGTCATATGAAACATAGTTCTCTCATAATGCAACCAAAGTCAGCCTGCATGTTGTCTCTCTTCCAGTGCAGGTGCGATTTGAACATTAATTCGTATGATGAGAACATTATTTCATGTTATGCAAAAATTATTTCATGTGATTTGAACATTATTTCATGAGCTGTGAACATTATTTAATGTAAATCTGAACACCATTTCATTATTTTGTGTAAATGTGAACATTGTCTCATGAGATGTGAAGATTATTTCATGTGATATGAACATCATTTTTCATGTGATGTGAACATCATTTCATGTGATTTTAACATTATTTCATGTTTAATGAATATTGTTTAATGTGATGTGACCCTTAATTCATGTGATGCAAACATAATTTCATGTGATGTGTCCATAATTTCATGTGATGTGAACAATATTTCATGTGAATGAGAACATTATTTCATGTGAGTGAACACTGTTTCATGTGATGTGAACATTATTTCATGTTGTCTCTTCCACTGCAGGTGTAATGTGAACATTATTTCTTGTGATATGAACATTATTTCACATAGTCTCTTCCACTGCAGGTGTTATGTGAACATTATTTCTTGTGGTGTGAACATTATTTCAAATCGTCTCTTCCACTGCAGGTGTGATGTGAACATTTACGACTGCCGGGAACATGAATGTCAGAATGGAGGGCAGTGTGAGGACTTGGTGAACAGCTACACCTGCAATTGCTCGGTGAGCTCATGGTGCTTGGAAAGAAACTGCAATGGGTGTATTAGGCATGCAAGAGAGAACATGTGTTTCCATATGTAATAAAGCTATAGAAATTCTCATTTTCTACTTACTTGAACAAAATATGCCTTATAGTTTGTCACCAGCATGTATGAATGACTGTTCATGTACCATGATGTTGGTTAAACTGCATAATAAATCAGTGTTTTCTTGTTATCAGTCAATTAAAAACGGACAAAAGCACTTTCCAACTATTTATTTAAACTTTACATAACCTATTATGAGTGGGGGCAACTGAATGCACAGAGTTACAAAGTAACTTTGCTCTTGCAGTAGCCTTATTTCTAAGGATTCCAACTTATTCCACAAATTTTGAATCCTATTGTATTATTAGGGCACTGGTTACCATGGAAACAGGTGTCAGGTCAAGATAGAATATTGCACCAAGTTTGACTGTCTGAATGGTGGGACAAAAATAGAGACCATGGATGGCTGCCAGTGTCGCTGCTCCCCAGGTATGATTGTATACCGGCCACCATATTCACACAAAACAAAGCACCTTAGGAAAAATTTGAGGCGTATCGTGGGAAAACCGGGCTTAATGCAGGTGCGTAATGTGTCGTCCCAGATTAGCCTGTGCAGTCTGCACAGGCTAATCTGGGACGGCACCTTTCCACTTTTATGGTATTTTTTGTTTCAAGGAAGTCTCTTCTAAACAAAAATCCGCTGTAGGCGGAAAGTGCCGTCCTGGATTAGCCTGTGCGGACTGCACAGGCTAATCTGGGACGACACCTTACGCACATGCATTAAGCTCGGTTTTGCCACAACGCCGCTCAGTTCAGTATAGTTCGTGGTAAATTTCCTGTCTGTGTATTTTACCCATTACATGTATTAAATAGTGCTTAGCTGTTTAGTATTTTACCCAACTATTAAATAGTGCTTAGCTGTTAAGTATTTTACCCAACTATTAAATAGTGCTTAGATGTTTAGTATTTTACCCAACTATTAAATAGTGCTTAGCTGTTTAGTATTTTTTACCCAACTATTAAATAGTGCTTAGCTGTTTAGTATTTTACTCAACTAATTAAATAGTGCTTAGATGTTTAGTATTTTACTATTTTGTAAACAATAATCATTTGATTTAACATAGAAAACTTGATCTGAAATGTTCACTTCAGTACAATTAAAGTTAAGATTTGTCTTACGAGCTTTGTGAATACTGATATGGTGAAGTACTTGTCTCCAAGTAAATAAGTGTTAGCTGTTTTTTAGTTTGTTGAAATCTAAATGTGCACAAAGGTGTAGTTCGTAATATTTTTATCATCACCAAATCTAGACATAATCAGGGTTTTACATCAACATTAAATTTTAGGGGTTCACAGGACTCTGATGGTTGATATTTAGGGGTCCTCTCAAGAAAAGTGGGGTCCCATTCATTTGCTTTGTCTGCATTTGTATCAACATTTTGAATGTTTTGTATCAATAAGATAGAATGAAGGCATTATAAAATAACGTTAATAATTTTATAAATTACATATATGGAATAATTAAGTTTAACACTGAATTGTATCAACATCAGAAAAATCACGCATTCAATGGGATGCAAGTTTAAAAATAGGAGGGGTCCTGACTCACAATTTAGGGGTATTTGAAGCAGAAAATCGAGTCCAATAAATCCCTGCATAATCATGTGCTAAGTTATGTGTATAAGAATCATATGAGCTGTATGTCAGCAGAGGTATTAAACAGTTATTTGTTAAGACAATATTTAATAATTTTGGCACTTTTCTTTTGCTATCAAGGTCATGTCTGGGCATCAATAATTTCATTCTGCATAAATGTGGTTTTATGCCTGTGGTCTTCTGAATTCCTTCAAAGAGCAACAAAATGTTTATTTCATGCTAGAACATACTTATACGTTCAAATATGTTTGTTTCCCTTTTCAGAATTCAATGGTTCTTTTTGTGAACTAAGACATGACCCGTGTTCTGATTACACATGTAACCCTGGCGTCTGTCTACTGAACAACAGTCAGCCATATTGCATGTGTCACGTAAGTTCAGATGTAACCATTTTGATATATAAGTATTTCTCATCAGCTAACCAAATCCTTTTTTTGACTATGGACAATGTTTTTTGGATTTACCTGATTCTAACATGATATGCACAGATTTTTCTATAGACAAAGAACAAAACTATCATTCTTAAACTACCCAATAAACAACGCCAAAAAATAGTTCCGAAACTGAAAAATAGAGTTTGCATAAAGAATAGGTTGTCAGGTCATGTTAGAATCACAATAATGTATGCTTTATCATTGTTTATCTGTGAATAAACAATGGTTTTTAGCTCGACTATTCGGTGAATAGATGAGCTTTCCTTCTACCCCCGGCGTCGGCGTACGCGTCCACGTCTGAATTTGGTTAAAGTTTTTATTCAAAAGTCTTGTAACTTTGAAAACTACATAAGTTATTCACTTGAAACTTGTAACTAACCGTTGTCATCAACTCCAGTGTCAGGGGCAACATTCCGTATAACTCTTTTTTGTACTTTGACAGAGTTATGCCCCTTATTCTCACATAGATTTTTCTGGTTAAAGTTTATATTCAAAAGTTTTGTAACTTCCAAACTACATAAGTTATTCACTTGAAACTTGGAACTAACCTTTGTCATCAACTCCAGTGTCAGGGGCAACATTCCCCATAACTCTGTTTTGTATTTTGACAGAGTTAGCCCACTTTTTACACCGACTTTGTGGTTAAAGTTTTTGTTCCAAAAATGTATAAACTATACAAGGCTTCACTTAAAAATACTGTATTTTAACAAATTTATGCTCCTTTCACTATCCAAAATATGTACCAACTGAAATACTTCGAATAATCGAGCGCGCTGTCCTCTGACAGCTCTTGTTCATATTGATGCTCATATATTAAACAACATGGGCTAATGCCGTCCTCATTGAATTCCTAAGCATCAGAACTCAAAATCGTTGTTTATTGGCCAATAAACAAATATCAAGTGAACTTTATTTCTTAAATGAACATTACAGTCCTTGTGCCCAGATGCCAATTAAACCCATAGACTTGAGATGTGAATGCAATTATTATTACCAGTAACTAGCATAGAAAAAAAAAAAATTGAGCTTAATGCATCTGTGTGCAGTCCGCACGGGCTAACCCAGGACGACACTTTCTGCTTTTGTGGTATTTTCTGTTTCAAGGAAGTGTCTCCTAAAAATAAATCCACTCTAGGCGCAAATGCGGTCCCAGATTAGTCTGTGCGGACTGCACAGGCTAATCAGGGATGACACTTTACGCATATGCATTAAGTCCGGGTTTCCTATGACATGCCTCAAATATATTCAGCATAATAATTTAAACTAGGGATGGGACCGAATACTGAAATCAATATTCGAATATTCGTTTTAGGTATTCGAATATATTCAAATATTTGTTTTGTAAATACTACTATATACGGCACTCTGTCCGAATGTTTACCTAGCCCAAATATGTTTATTACGTGTACGTAGTTGTTTTTTTACCTTGTTTCAGTGGTAAATGAGCGATATAACTTATTGAGTGTTAGGCAAATATAAAGAAATATAAGATATTGTTTAATGTATTGTTAATTAATTTGTTAATCTTACACAAATTTCTCATTACATAGATTACACGTTGCCTGTGTTTTGTCTAATGACCGCGTTAAGTACTTCCAAGCACATGATGGTGGAATTGTTTATTAATCAAGACTCTTGTATAATATACGGTGTTGATATAATGGAGAATAATTTACAAGTGACGTATATGAAGATTGACCAAATCATGCTAATTTTGTTAAAGAAATTGATTGGCTGATAATGGATTCATTTCGATTGGTTTACTTAGAGAGTAATTGTAATTTACTGTAAACGAGTTAACCGTATAGATGTCACTTAAGGACAATACACAACAATGCACGCCTTGTGCAAACTGTGAAACCGTTATAACAACATGGCCCAGTTTTGTTATTTGTAGATACAACGCGTCTTATTCGCTCCTCCTACAAACTGTTAATTCGCGGCCCTTGTAAAGACGTGGCCCCCCTGCCAATTATCAATTGTCGTTAATTAGACATGTTTGGCATGTGTTGTAAAAACGTTACACTGCCCCCGCCCACCTGCTAAGTAGGAAATACGACTGGAATTCATGTTAACTTTGCAATCAAACTGGAAAAAAAACATGAATTTTTAAAAGAAATTTTGTTCTTTAAATAAATTTGAAAATCAAATATTTGTATTCGTTTTTTTATATTTGAATATTATCCGATATTTGAATATTTGATTATTCCATCCCATCCCTAATTTAAACATATTAAACCAATGATTGTAGTCTAACTACACGGGTGTCCACTGTGAGACCCGTCTGATGTGCAATGACAGCGTCTGTAACAATACGGGGGTGTGTCTACAGCGCGCCAATGGGAAGGAGTGTGTCTGTGACCCAGGTAAGTTCCAGTCCGTATGGAGTGAAGTTGCACAGTTCCAATGATAAAAATGCTCCGGTGTTGTAAAAATTGTGTTCACAATTTGTTGTAGAAATATATTATGTTGGTAAAGACTTGGTAAAGACTTGCATCATTTATTGTTGAGCCCGCTTGTGGTCAGCTCAACTTTGGTGTCACAATGGAGGTTTGATGTATGTGTGTGAGTGCGTCCCTGTCTCCGTCCAATCTTGTCCAGACTGTAACTTCATGCTTTCATCAGGCAATTTTACTGTAACTTACCACAAATGTTTTTGAGCAATTTTAATGACCTTAGGACAAGACATTGCCTGGGATTTGTTTGAGATTGGTGTTGCCTGGGTCACTGTAATCAACACTTACAAACACATACTTCTCTTCAGGGTCAGTTTTCTTAAATGTCATAGTTTATCTACCAATTTTCTAGCTTAAGTTGTCATTTAGTGAATAACTGGGACTTTGATTTTTAACCTTGCATTAATAACTTTCTTTTATTATAGTACTGACGTTTATGCATTCATTCAAATAATTTGGTTTTCGTGGAATCGTTGTAGTTTTATAATAATAATAATAATAATAATTATTATTATTAAATTATTATTATTTAAATTTATTATTATTATCAGGGTATACAGGGGAGACATGCCAAGATATCATGATTGTGTCTCCATGTGACAAACATGACTGTAACCATAGCAACACACTTGAATGCATTGAGAATGGCAACACTCACAAATGTGTCTGCAACACTAGCTGGACAGGTAATATATAGAGGATATTTGTTGTTTCAGTAGAATATCCATTTTAATTCATGAGTGATCATAGAAATTTGTATTTTCACGAGTGAATAAAAAATCGATATTCTACCGAAACCAACAATTTTTTTGTTTATTTTATGCTTTTCCACCATTTTTGCTTTTTACTTTAATTGTTATCTACATGTATTCAGTGTTTTTTTTTGGAAAATATCGCATGACTGATATGACAATTTTCAGTCCGGCATCATTGTCGGTCCGTTTCATTTACTCTTTTAAATCTGGTACAAATATGAAACAGTGAAAATTATCAGAGTGGTAATTTTTACTGTTTTAAACAGTGAATTACCAATTTTATTTCACTGATATTTCCCTGTAATTTACTGGAAAGCATAAAATAGAATCTGTTATTATGATATAATTGTTTGGTGAAAGATTTTATTCCATAGGAAGTTCAAGCAGTTTCATATCATATTATCGTCTGTGATTTTCTCTACATTCGGACATCTAGAAATAATTGTTTGATATAAATTTCAGTAAATCCCTCATACTGTCATCAAATTCTAGGTTGGCACTTAGGTATTAAAACCAGTTTGTTTAAGTCTGCCTAAATCTATTTAATTTTGAAATATTTTTCCCAAAAACGTGAAAACAGGCCTCATTTTCAAATATTTCAAAATTATGAAGCTATTTTGGCTACCATTAACACTGGAAACTGTAAATGTGTATAAATTGTAATGTAAATTTAAGTGTAAATTGTAGCTCATAACAACAATAGTGTTGCAAGATGTATATTCTCCAAGCTTATGAATGAATGTAATGTCATCAATAATACATTTATTTCTAGGAGAAAGGTGCTCAGAAAGAGTGGATGTGTGTACCAGCAATCCTTGCCTGCATTCCGGAACTTGTGTGCCCCGGGAGGGTTATTATATGTGTGACTGTCCGGTGGGGTTTTCCGGACCAAACTGTGAGGTTTGTTAGTTCTGAAGGGAAATAACTGTGAACATGGTGTAAAACATGTCGAGTGTTTACCATGAAACTGTTGTATCTGCTTAACATTTCTATATAAGATACACTAGTTTTACTCCCAACCCTCGATGTTTATGAGTGGAATCCAGATGAAGGATAGTTTTTGGCAAGCTTACTCATGTTTGCAGTTTTTGTGTCTCGACAAAAGTAGAAAAGTAGCCGTTCTGAATTTACAGCATGTATTGCACAAAATATATTTTTACCCATCTGAAACCATGTGTATTTAAAAAACATCAAATCAAGGCATTCTAAATGCAAAAACTCGACTTTGGATTTCAAACAAGATGTATTTGTTCATGGTGTTAAGTAATTTTAATTATTGACATCTAAATATTGTTAGAAATCTAGTGTTTACCTTGCCACATTTCTTGTTACTCGTTTTCAGCTGACCCCTTGCTCTTCGATCCCATGTTTGAACGAGGCAACATGCGAGGTCGGTGGGTCTACTGGGTTCACCTGCACTTGCCCTGGAGGCTTCACAGGGGTGCTGTGTGAACAGAAACTGGACTTCTGCATGTCAGACCCCTGTGGTCGGCGGGGCACTTGCCTTGATAACCTGAACGGCTACAAATGTTGGTGAGTACACATTGTTGCATCTCCTCTGCCTTAATGATTGTGTTGTTGTTTTTGTCATTTGCAACCTTATGTCTTTTGCTGTTGCTGCTGCTGACGTTGTTGTTTACGTAGGTGATGTTGTTGTTGTTGTCGCTGTTGCTGATTTTACATTGTTAGTGTGAAAATTTGAGCTGCAATGCAGGGATACATTCTTTATTCACTAGTATTTCTCCCAAAATCTTAATTGCCACTGAGTGGTAACATACATTTTTATGACCCCCGGCATCTTGATGCGGGAGACATAATAGTGATTGTCCTGTCCATCCGTCTATCTGTCCATGGTTCAGTGATTCCGTCCGTGATTCCATACGAGGTTAACCAGATTTTACGCTTGCTACAACACTTGGATATTTACATAGTTATTGCTTATGACCATTCCCAATCCACCCATATCACCCAATCTCACTTGACCTTGACCTAATTTTGACTTCTAATAATTCAAATGGACTATTTCTTGGTTAACTAGATTTTACCACTTTGTCTAGCACCAACACCGCTTACTACAACACTTGGATACTTACACAGTTTTTGCTTATGACCATTCCCAATCCACCCATATCACCCAACCTCACTTTGACCTTGACCTAATTTGGACTTGTAATAATTCAAATGGGCTATTTCTTGTTGACTAGATTTTACCGTTTCGTCTAGCACCAACAACACTTGAATTCTTACACAGTTGTTGCTTATCTTATGATCATTCCCAATCCACCTATATCCCCCAACCTCACTTTGACCTTGACCTTATTTGGACTTATAATAATTCAAATGGGCTATTTCTTGTTGACTAGATTTTACCGTTTCGTCTAGCACCAACACCGCTTACTACAACATTTGGATACTTAAAAAGTTGTTGCTTATGACCATTCCTTATCCACCCATTTCAGCCAACCTCACCTTGACCTTGACCTAATTTGGACTTGGAATAATTCAAATGGGCTGTGTTCAAGCGAGCATGGATACAGTTTTTTAAATACAGTAAAAGCTGTAAAAGATACCATGATTTTTAATGAAAGAGTGAAACGCATCAATACAAAATATACCATCAGTATTGACTGAATACAACAAATTACTTAAACAACAGGAAATGCCTAGTTGTATGTGAAAAGATAAACATTTTACATCTATTCTATGCTGGATTGTCATTATAAATTCACATATTACAATGTAAAAGGTCGTTTATTTATCTCTTATATCCACATTGTAGCCAGGCCCAGCTAGCTCAGTGGGTAGAGCGCTAGACTGTCAGTCCGGGGATCGTGAGTTCGAACCCCAGCCCGGCCACATAACTTGTGTGGGATTTGTCATGAAATTATTTCTACGGCCATTCTCCCCCTACCTCTGATACAAGTAGGGCAGTTGTCAGTTACTGGCATAGGTATGTGCGCTTAGTACTGGTAAACCGCTTAGATCGGCTAAGCTTGCCCAGGAAAAGTGTGAGTAGGTTAACTGACCGCCGTGATATGACTGAAATACTGTTAAAAACGGCGAAAAATTCAATCAAACAAACAAAATAATATCCACAATGTAATGTACATTGTGCAGGTGTGAAGCCCAGTGGACGGGCCTGCACTGTGATGTGCCTGTGTCCCCGTGTCTTACCAGACCCTGTCAGAACAACGGAACATGCCTGAAGACTGGCGCTGGGGTGAACTACACATGTACATGTCTGGCAGGTGGGTGTTAAAGCATTCTCAAACTTCAAGATTATCCAATGAAATCCATGGGCGGTATTCACGAAGCATCGTAAGTTAAATTTTATCCTTATCCTTGGAAATTTGGAAATTTCCTCAACTGTATAATTCCATAAAGAAACAGTTTAGCATTAAGTAACACTTTAAAATAGCATCATTATGAAAGTGTTATTTGAGCAATGTCAACACCATATGCGTCGGTTTATTAAGTAAAGAAATAGAATACATTCAAATTTTGCACTTAAGTGAAAATATTTAAGAAATTACTTAAGATGCTTAGTGAATACCAGCCCAGGTAAAATATGTAACAACTCTTTGGCCAGTATTAAGGATTACGGCTAAGTATAAATTTCAGAACTTTCGAAGTCACGGAATTCGACTGAATCTAAGAAATTTGATGCACAAGTATTCAAGATTATAAAATAACTGAAACTGTGTTTCTTTCATTTAAATGCTGTAATGTCTTTTAATGTTAACTGTGATAACATAATTATAGTACCTGTTTGTCTTGATAAGATGAGGATGTTGTTACTAATCCTTCTGCATCTTCGCAAGTGGCTGTACAATCTGACTCTTGAATAGCATCGTCTGTTGTCATCGCTGCAGTGAACGCTGAAAACCGGTGTGGTTACCGTGCATACTTTTACCCATATAGCACCCGTTTTTAGCTCACCTGAGCACAACATGCTCATGGTGTGGTACTCGTGGTAAGCTTTTGTGATCGCCTTTCGTCCATTGTTCATCGTTAATCGTTTGTTGTTAATCGTTTGTCGTCAACCTTTACCTTGTAAACACTCTATAGACAACCTTTATTACCCAATCTTCATAAAACAAGTGTCTTGCTGTTTTATGTATAGGTCTTTTTACATTAGACTGATTTGAACTTGTGAATATATCTTAATAATTAAGTATTTTACCATTTCGTAAATAGAAATAATTGGATTTTACATAGAAAAATTGATGTGATATTTTCCTTTTAGTAAAACGTAAGTTAAGATTTCCATTAGGAGCTTTGTAAATACCATGAGGGGCATCGTGAGAAAACCGGTCTTAATGCATGTGCGTAAAGTGTCGTCCCAGTCCGCACAGGCTAATCCGGGATGGCACTCTCCGCTTTTATGGTATTTTCTGTTTCAAGGAAGTCTCTTCTAACTATAAATCCACTGTAGGCAGAAAGTGCCATCCTGGATTAGCCTGTGTGGACTGCAAAGGCTAATCCGGGATGACACTTTACGCACATGCATTAATTCCCATTTTCCCACGACGCGCCTCCCATCATTTATCACTGTGATGATGATTGTTCTATTATTTTAGATTACACAGGTCGGGATTGTGAGTTGATCATATCTGCTTGTGAGCCAAATCCCTGCCTTAATAGGGGAACCTGCAGTGACCTTGACCCGGATACTGTGGGTGAGGACCACAGTTACAATTGCATCTGCCCTCCCGGTTACCATGGTGACAAATGCCAAGACAACGAGGCTGTATGTGTCAAGGGGGCTTGTAAGAATGGGGGCACATGTGTTGCATGGGGGAACACAACACAGTGCACGTGTCCTTCTAGATTTATGGGAGTCCACTGTGAAAAAGGTCAGTAAAAGTAATAATTGTTGAATGCTTGTGTTTGTCGTGGTAATTTTATGTAATATTTAAAAGTATTGGAGATTTAACTTTGTGTTTTGTTGAATAAACTTATTGTTATGTAGCATATCTGATAAAGTTTGTCTGTACAACTTTTATTTGAACTGACCTTATCCTGGAAGAAGCGCAGTCTGCAGTACACAGCACATTGCTCATGCATAAAACTTATATATTGAATCCTATATTTGCAATCTACTGCCTTTTGTTTAGAGTTGTGAAACAGAATGGAATCCAGCAAATTACATGTGTTTAGGTAAACTACATGCTTAAGCAGCTATATATCCAAATGTTGTATGGTTCCAGAGAGACCCCGCGATTACGAGATGCTGATCACACAAGGGAGGTCACTCCAGTGCCACGTGGACCGTGACATCAGTCGCCAGGGGAATGTGTCCGTCTGCTCCTGGTTCAAGCAAACGTCATCTGGCTATGACTGGGTCTTCCTAAGGGTGCTAGATGAGAGGTACGTGTAGTAAGCCGTGTAAAATACAGGCTTTTCAGGACAATAGAATCATTAATCTGACACTGACTATTATGCCTGAATATATTACAAATCCGTTTTGATTAGGCCAGAGTTTTTTTATTTCTTGGTTCTCGGACACTTTTGGAAAAGTGTCTGGTTGGAGGAGGGAAAAACATAAATAAAAAAATAAATAAACAACACAGAATTGAGTAAATTAATGACTAGAATTTCACGAATGGAAATGGGCAGTGATATTTAACTTAATACTTTATTACTTACAAAAATCATATAACAACAACATTAACTTAATCACTACATGATAACCATGACATTAATATATTAGTTTTTTGCATTCCGTGTAACAGGTTGAAACCCTTTCACAACGTCATTTTTACGATATCGGTTACATTAAAAACAAATTTTTTTTTTGCTTATTGGAAAATATCGGGTCGGCTGATCTGAGAACCAAGAAATAAAAAAACTCTCGCCTTAATATATTCGTAGACATACTGGAATCAAGTTAAATTGATGCAATTGTGAAACATGTACCTGAGCAAAACTGATTATTAATATAGGAATTAATTCAAGCCATAATTATGCCAATACAGTTTGTGTGTGTCATGTCAATTTGTCGAGCTATTGCATTTTTAATTTGCATACAAACTGGTATCTTTTTGAATATTGTACTGTTTCTTTAAATAGTGTATTTAAAATCTTTGTACTTGAATAGGAATGATATTTGTATCAGCACTACTTTATACTGTAAATAATTTATGTTTCTTCCACTTTATTATACCCCCACAAACAAATATTAGGGGGGGAGTATATAGGAGTGAGCTTGTTGGTCAGTTGGTTTTTGGTTTCTGGATGATAACTCTAGAAAGGCTTGACATATTCAAATAATTTTTGGTACACATGTGTAACATCATAAAATACAGGTCAAGTTCGATGTTGGTTACAAATCACTAAATTTTGACAGAGTCATTGCCCCTTTTCGACTTAAAATTCCCTAAAAAAAACATGGTTTCCGGATGATAACTCAAGAAAGGCTTGAGATATTCAAATATTATTTGGTACACATGTGTAGCATCATAGAATACAGGTCAAGTTCGATGTTGGTTACAAACCACTACATTTTGACAGAGTTATGGCCACTTTTTGACTTAAAATTCCGTAAAAACATGATTTCCAGACAAAAGTTTGACTTTGGTTACAAACTACTAAATTTTGACTCAGTTATGGACCCTTTCTTACTTAAATTGACATTAACTCATAAAAAGCTTCACATATTTAAATTATTTTTGGTACATAGGTGTAACATCATAAAATACAGATCAAATTCAAATTTGGTTACATACCACTAAATGTTGACAGAGTTATGGCTCCTATTGAAATTAAATTTTGTCAAATACACTGTTGACCATTCACAAATTAAAGTATTCTCTCTCTGTCTATATCTTTTGAATGGATGCCATAGTTTTGTGACAGGGCCATAGTGTGGGGGTATATCCGTCATTCATGTGACAATTCTAGTTTTTAATTGTTTTCACTTTAGTTACAATTCTTAATATAATTTTATAAATTTTACGAATTTTTAGAAACAGAACGTTACTAGAGATTTCTAGAGATGCCGTGAAACTGTCATTTTGGCAAGGGGAGGCAACTTTAACAGTGCATATGAACGTGAAAAACTCAGACTGGCACTTAGTGTGTGTGGTGTTGTCAAATCAGACTGGCAACTGGACTGTGATAATGGATGGAGCCATCCTGCAGACTGCGAAATCTGGAGTTGGAAAACTTTTGATTGGGTAAACATTGAATTGCTTCGGAAAATTTCTCATTTGCCATTGTGACTTACCTATGCACCAAATGGTACTAGTTATGATAAATGATAAAATTATAACATAAAAAAAAAAGAATAATAAAACGAAACTCAGGCAGATCCTTTAATATTGTCAAGTTTGTAATATTGATCTTGTTGAAACATTGTATGATTGAAAAAAAAAAAAAAAAAGAAGTTTCTTGACTTACTGTTGTAGTACTGTGGAATCACTTAAATTCGTGGGTACAAAAATTTTGCGCTCTTACAATCGCGGACATATTCGCGCGGTCTTAAATGCGCGCAAATCTGATTTTGAAAAAACAAAAACATCAGATATGTTTTACAAAAAATATGTGCCAATTTTGGCAGAATGCCATCAAACGGTCCTGTTGTGCTTGTTGGTTGCAATAAACGTGTACCAGTACCATAGTAGTCTCTTAATTGTTAACAGTGATTCACTTCTGAAAAATAGGGGCCCGATATTTAGGCGAGACAATAGACAATTTATATCTTAATACTTAAACAAGGACCATTATGGTTGAGCTTTTATTCATTAAAAATATTCACATTGCGACAATCACATATACCTGCATATATTTATAAACAATTACCCTTGAACATTCTAAGAACAATTACCCTTGAACATTTTAACAAACGTGGAAACTCCCGTTGCGTTGCTAAATTATGCAATCAGTACATATTCGTGGTGGTCCTAAATTCCCGCAATGGCGGGAGCGCGAAAATTAGACTGGCGCGAAAATTAGTGATTCTACAATATTATGTGTTTCTTTCACAGGTTCAAGGTTATGGTGGGCAGCCTTGACAACAGAACAGATTTGCAAGGTCAGATCTCAGGCGTTAATGTCCACAGTGCTTCTGTTCTCCCAGACAACCTTGACCTCTTGAACTGTAACAGCAGACAGGGTGACCTGATAAGCTGGACAGAGTTTGCGGCTTGTGTTCATGACAATGGTGGTTCTGTAGCGCCAGCATCATGCCCTGCCTCCAAATGTGCCTCTGGGAGTGACTGTGGAATTGTGCAGGCTGTACAGGGTATGTTGTTTGAATCTCATTTTTCTTTGCTTTTCATTATTGGTCCACCAATGACAAAAGGAATGATTCCTATCCATAATGTTTACAATAACAACAACAGCAATGTTTAATAATGTTTAATAGTTTTAATTTTGTGGTAGAGTTATATTGTATGTGACTGTGTTTAGCTTTAAAAAAAGCAACTTCTATTTTGATCTCAAAATAAAAAAAAGAGTTCATCTTTTTAAAATCAACATGTGTGGTACAATAATGTTATATCTGGTGTCACTGTACAACCTTTATAATCAGAAATAGCAGGTTTTTAATTGAAAATAGTAGATGTTTCATTGATTTAGCATATAAATACTAATTATGGCTTGTCTCCCATTTGAACTGTTGTTCTCAACTGCAACAACATATATTTCAAAATAATTTTACAGATAAAACAAGGCCTGTTGTTGATTTCTGTCCGGATGACATTATCCGGGTGATCACCAATGGCAACCTGCAGGTGAATGTCACATGGTCTGAACCCCGTTTCGATGACAACCAAGGACCACTGAAGGTCCAGCAAACACATCATTCAGGTGGGTGCCTTAGCTCTCAAATGTAGCTAATGCAATAGCAACATGAAGAATATTGATGCAAAGCATCAAAGAGGCGAGGAATGGGTTGCAAATTTACAAGTAAAAAACACGGAGATGAATGCATAAGAAATCAAAGCGCTGAAGGTACTGCAGTTGTTCGCTATTGCGTAACACTGGGCACATCATAGACAGTCTGGGCAATTAAATAGGGATGATATACGTCACCTTAAATACAGTGGTAGTAAATGTTTAAACGAAAATATTCATTTACGTATTTACTATAACATTTGTTCTATATTATAAATATGACTTGAACATTGCAAAGCGATATATACTATTTAAAATGGCAAGTTGAAATACAATATTGCCTCGTAAACATGTAAATCAAATTTTGAAATAAATATATCGTCATTGTGTAATTATGGTGTTTTTTTTCTTGAATTGTTTAGGCCCATTGTAAATCGTACGCCACTATTTAAAATGTAATCAGGTGTAAAAACTAGATAAAGTCACTTTCAGCAGCTTAAAACTCAATACGAGTACGCTGTATTTATATCCTTTCAAAAAAATTATTTCAAAATGAAATAACAATGTCGGACAAATTATTTGTCAGATTTTCAATTGCATGCTCTTTCTTTGGGCTACAAACATATATTTATTTAATGACATTCCTATTTGACATTCGGACATAAAATATTCATTACTAACACATATAATCTGGATATACATGTATAATTATAGTGAAGAACGACAAATATGAGTTTCATAACCGGACACTCCGTGGAAGACAGATGATTACGCTGTCGAAGATCAAAAGCTGTGGAGTTGAACAAACCTCAATATTAACCTTAAAAACAAACAAGATGATGAATATTTAAAATATTAAACAGTAAATGAATGCAAAGACTGTGCTGCAAGCTTTTCAACCGTATTAGCAAGTGTTATAAGTTCTTTGAAAGAAGTTACTATCAAAATATTGTTGGTTTCTTTTGGAAATGTCTTAAAATGTATTCCCTTTCAATTAAGTAAGCATCTGGAGTAGCAAAAGTGTCAAAAAGTATATGAAACAAATTATCAATCCATGCCTGGAATCGAACCTGGGTCCTTCAGAATGCGAGTCGGACATGCTGTCCACTAGGCTATTGACGCTACGACTATCAGCGTTTAAAATTCTGCCTATTGTAGTTTCTGATATGATTAGTGTATCCAACCTTAATCATGATACATCGACTAGATCTGAAATGCTCCATAAAAATCAACCGCTACTGCATAATAATCGCTAAACTGTTCTTTATCATTATTATGATGGCCAAGTAAATTATAAAATGAGTAATAAACATTCCCTACTAAACAAATTCACTACTCAACAAATAATCTTTACATGAGTCGGCGATAAAGAGATGACTAGGTAAGGGTTAGATTTTGTCTATTCGGCTCGCCTCGTGACCTAAGACTTTCATTCAGTTATGTTTTAGGACGTTGCACAACGTACTATTTTATTGTTCTTCTGCGAGTACAGTCATATTTGATCCTACATTGAAAGTTGTTGACTTTAGTTTACCCAACATGTCATGTTCTAATTAAATTCATTATCGTACTGATTGCCATTTGACAAATTAAGCGATATTTAAAACGGCACTTCTTACTTGCGCGTAGTCGACTGGCCTAAAGCTATTAGGATCATGGTTGTTAGACTGTTCAATTTTGGAATTGCGGTATCTTTAGTTGTTCTGCGAACAACTAAAAATGTTTATAAACATGAACAACATAACAAACTGACTAGTATAAAATACAATTTTGTATTACCGTAAAAAAGCTCCATGTTTTTTAACACTATAAATTTGTGGACACCCTCTTTTTGATCCAAAATAATAATTTTTTGTCACTATATATTTTTGGACATCCAGATTTTAACCCATAAATAATGATTCTAGATTTTCGAACATTTTATATGACAGTGGTATTTTAGCAGAATTCTAACCTGTTTGCGTTAATCCGGTGACACATCACACATGTGTTTTTACAACCGGATGAAGGTCAGATAACCTGGCAGATGAATGAGTGGAGGCGGTGGACCGTTACATTAGGGTTATTGGGTAAAGAGCCATGTGCCATAAATAATGGGTTTACCCGATTTTGTATATGGGTAGTGATATCTTATATTAAATATGCTGTTGAAATTATTGTATTAAGGAACCAGTATTAACCAGTCTTAATTATTTACCAATAAATTCTGCTTAATTTATTCACAGTTGTTGTTTTAACGCTGCAAATGTTAAGGTAAGTGATTGAATTTGTCAATATAAATAGGTTCAAGGTAAGGTAATGAAGATCGAACGTACAGTACGTGCCATGCAAACCCGCAAAGTTCGTGAAATGCTACAAGCCGATTTGATCGCGAAGCGCAGATCGCTCACTCGCGATGCCACGAAATTTTGCTAATTATTGCGACGAAAATTCGCACTTGTCCGCGAACTTACGTAGCGAACAATTTTGTCTCGCCATGAATCGTGACGAGACATTAATTAGTAAAATGCACACCTGTACGCAATATTTTCACTTAGCGGTAAATAAATAATTTGTGTTAGAAAACTTTGTGGAATTGATATTTGAATGTATTCCTTTTAATTATATTAGCTACAAAATCAGTCAAATTAAGATGTGACAGTTGTTGCAGAAGATGTGAACGCGAATAATCGAATATTCAGTGTATTACCAGTTAACCGCCTTAATTATCGGAAAACTGGTTACTCGTTGCCCTTAAAAAAAACTAATAGTATTATGATATAAAGACGGAATAAACTATTGCTAGGTACTTCTATCTTATGTAGGCTATATGTAGCTTCATTATCATTCGGGATGTGAACTGGAATTTTAAAAGACCATTAGAAAAAAAAGAAGATAAATCCCAAAATACATAAACATTAATAAAAACAATTAAGATGCCACAATCAGTTTATTTGCTATATTGACACGTCAGTTAACACATTGGTGGCATGTGTACACAACATGTAAAAACACTGAAAGGTAGCTCTGGTCAACACGCATTCACCCCCACCCCTCATTGGGAACCGGTAGTCTGCAGAACAAATTATGTTTCTTTAGCAAACACCAATTTTAGAAGAGGCTACAATAACCTTTGTGATGGTTTTCGTTTGATATACATTTGTATTTACATTTATTTTGTTGGCAATGTAACGACTCGCCCCATTAACAACTTGCCCCATAACACCTCGCCCTATGTTTAATAACGACTCGCCCCGTATGTGTAACGACTCGCCCCATATGTATAACGATTCGCCCCATCAAATGTGTTTTTAGGAATCTTTTATATTTTGATGTTTTGTAGCTTAATTTGCGTATATATTAACATGTAAACGAATAAATATGGTATAATAAGACGATGTGATATAATTGTGTAATATCATTAAATGTGTTTACTGCCTATGTAATGTAATAAAATTATGAATTGAAAGTTGATTTGTGACTGTATTGAATTGTGATCTATAGTAATCGCCGACCTGTAATGTTGGAACATTTAAATTAGTATAAATAATGTGTTTCACATACAAAAAATGTGTTGTAATAAGATGATGTGATATAACTGTGTCATTTCTAACCGCTTTGTGTCGAGGCTACAATAATTGTTGTGATGGTTTTCGTTTGATATACATTTGTATTTATATTTATTTTGTTTACCGATGAGTTAATATTGTTAATATTATTGGAAAAGTGACATCAAATTTAAATTAAGCGAATTAGTGAAATGTGACATATATGTAAAAGAGGTGATTATTTGTAGTGAACAAAAGAACAATCAGTGATTAATAACTTTAAGTTGATTTTAATGATTACTGTCCGAATTGTAAATGTAAACTTAAACGTATATACACACTATATAAATTCATTGTGACTTTTATATGCCTTTTCACAGTTTTCTTTGATTAATACTTTCAAATAATAGGGCTTTATTATATAATTATTTATTAATTAACTGTAATATGAAAGATACAAAATTAATATATCTACATTTAACATACACTGTGCGACACACAATGTAAAATGTAGAATGTTGCGATAAGACCATAAAAACTGTACAACTCTTAATTTTTAAAGAGCAGCAGCACATATACCTGTAAAATCGGCACGAATCGCGATGAAATTTCGCCACATATTTGTCGCGAAATCTCCACTGGGGCCGCCGGCTATATTTCGCGAATGTGTGCAAACTTTCGTGACGTTGCTTCGCGAATATTGATCGAAGGCTCCTCAGGACAGCGCGAATTCTGCAGTTTTCGCGTGGCACGGACTGTATGATTGGATCGTAATAATTAACCAATCAATTGAAAGAACAAAATTTATTCAACCTTAACTGTATTGGAACTGAATGACGGTATGATGTCAATTAGTGCCAATGATGATAATCTGATACCGGTTTCATTTGAAATCTTTTGTTATGCCAATTAGTGCCAATTAACAATTCAGGTATCTACTGTACTATGCCCCTGCTCAACACGATAAGTGTGACAAACAGGCTCCAGTTTTATCGCACCTTATCACAAGTTGCACGAATGTTTGAAGGTGTTAAAGATTTTTGGCTCAAGAACAAACAACAAAATCATAATTTGCATCTTTTATTGCATTAATTACAGGTAGATAATATACGAGATGGTAATCTTTGAACTCGGTCAACGGAAATGAAGTCTTGGCGTAATTTTCTGTATACAAAATCATACATATGAAATGATTTAAAATTCATTGCCAACATCGCTAAAAATTAATAATTCTATATTGCATGGTATTTAACAAGCACGCGCAATCATTAATCAATACTATCCGTGTATATTCTGCAAAAAACGTTATACACAGGACATATCCAAACGTAATTGCAATATTGTCATAGTGTCGATAAATTTCGGACACCTGTAATTTGGGAATATTTTTGTGTATGCAAATTTTCGGACACGAAAAAATTTAATTATTTTTAAGTGTCCGAAAACAGAGCTTTTACGGTAGTGTATGTTCGTAAGGCATATAAGTTCAACAAAATTAGTGATAATGTCTATGATCAAGTTTGTAGTAACATTGCATTACCCATGTTGAAATCTGAGATAGATAATGAATGTAGAGAAATCTTTATAAAAAGGTTCAAGTGGGTATTAAACCAACATTGCCGAGTTTTGACGTGACTCATATTCCCTTCACTGACATATATAACGTATATAGAGTTTATGGTTTGTGAACGTATATAAACACTTTGTTTTGATTATGTAGACAAGATGTGACCTAGAGACCGGTAATATAATGTTATTAAATAAGTGATTTCATACAGGCATTGTTATTTGTCCAAGGTCTACTGTATTGGCATGAGCCCGTAGGGCGAATGCCAATACAGCTGACCGAGGACAAATAACAATCACCAATCACATTGCTTTGATCCCATACAGGAACAGTTGAATTAATACAGGAACAGTTGACATTTTTATTTAATTACGCTAACTTGATATAAGAGGTGCATTTTCACTGATAATGTGGGTAATATTGTAACGTTGATTAATAATTTGAGTTATTAAATTGGGGTACATATATGTTGTTGGTCGGGCGGGTGGGCGGCGTCCAACTGGGGTTTCCGCTGAATAAAACGACAACAAATTGAGATATTTTAATGAAACTTCGAATCCCGGACAAAACCCCAGCCGGATAATTCCCTGACCACTGTTTTTAACACCCCGGAAAAAAACCGGTCAGTGTTGTTCACACCTGGACAAATCCCCGATCACTGTTTTGTCAACCCGGACGAATCCCCGACCGATTGGTAATTTTTACTCAGTCAAAAAATATGATCTTGCGTGAATCGCAGTTGACAGCGCCAAAAGCGCAGTACACCATTCGCTGGAACAGAGCGGTAGCCGCCAGTGACATACATACGATCGAAGTATGCAATTATATAGGACATGGAGTGAACTAATTAATTTGTTTTCACAGGGTTGGAGTTAATTATGTCACTATAATTTTTTTTGTGTGTAACAAAACAGAAAACAGTTCTGTTCTTTCTGTGAAATTAATTAATTAAAGGACATGGTGTGAAAGCAAACTGATAATTAGGTTGTTTGTTATACATGCGTCTTTCAATTAGAATCATTATTTCAGTTATAATATTGAACAGAATAAAACACGCCTTTTATTATATATATTTATACTAACACTAGCAATCTATAATAATATTAATAATGTTATTATATAATAAATCATAGCTACGAGGAAACAATAACTTTAGCATTACACGCACTGTAAAAAATTTAATACCGAGCATTCTATAATAATTAGTGGTTTGTGACCTTCTTTCTGTAATTTCTTTTTACTTTGCACACAGCGTTTTAGAATGTTTTAACGTTTTAAATATTTAGAGCTATCTTTGTAATAACGACTATTAGATATCATGATATACATGGAATGACCTTTTACATTACTTAGTGGCACAATCGGGGATTTGTCCGGGTGTGAAAAACCGTGATCGGGTATTTGTCCGGCCCTGCAAAACCTTGAACGGGGAATTGTCCGCCTTTACAAATTTGATGAACGGGGTTTTGTCCAGTCATGGAATTGTCCGGATACCTGAAACTTCATGCATAGATACCCTTATATCAAGACCTCTCTTGGGATTGCATATGGGTTGGGTTGGGTCAAGGTCACTGTTACTAGAAATAAAAAAATGGTTTCCGCTCAATAACTCAAGAACGAATTTAGCTATTGTAATGAAACTTCATATATAGAAACCTTATATCAAGACCTCGCTTGGGATTGCTTATTGGGTGGGTGCGGTCAAGGTCAAGGTCACTGTTACTAAAAATAGAAAAACGGTTTCCGCTCAATAGCTCAAGAATGAATTGAGCTATTGTAATGAAACTTTATACGAAGTTTAGGGGGGGTATATAGGAGTGAGCTTGTCTGTTTGTTGTTTGTTTGGTTTCCGGATGATAACTCAAGAAGGGCTTGACATATTCAGATAATTTTTGGTTCACATGTGTTACATCATAAAATACAGGTCAAGTTTGACTTTGGTTACAAACCACTAAATTTTGACAGAGTTATGGCCCCTTTTCGACTAAAATTCCCTAAAAACATGGTTTCCCGATGATAACTAAAGAATGGCTTGACATATTCAAATAATTCTTGGTGTACATGTGTAGCATCATAAAATACCGGTCAAGTTCAACTTTGGTTACAAAACACTAAATTTTGACAGAGTTATGGCCCCTTTTCGACTAAAATTCCCTAAAAACATGGTTTCCTGACGATAACCCAATAATGGCTTGACATATTCAAATAATTCTTGGTATGCATATGTAGCATCATAAAATACTGGTCAGGTTCGACTTTGTTAACAAACCACTAAATTTTGACAGAGTGATGCCCCTTTTTTGACTTAAAGTATCTAAAAACATGGTGTCCTGATGATAACTCAACAACTGCTTGACATATTTAAATAATTATTGGTACACGTGTGTAGCATCATAAAATACAGGTCAAGTTCGACTATGGTTACAAACCACTAAATTTTGTGGCAGCATCAACTTTTCGTTTCCGCTTTCTAACATGAGAACAAATGGAGCTATTGTAATGAAACTTCATACATACGTTATATCGAGACTTCGCTTGGGATTGCATATGGAGTAGGTGGGGTCGAGGTCACTGTTACTAAAAATAGACAATTCTAGTTGCATATAGGGTGGGTGGGGTCAAGGTCATTATTACTAAAATTCAAAAAACGGTTCCCACTCAATAACTCAATAATGTATTTAGACATTGTAATGAAACTTTGTATTTAGATACCTTATATCAAGAGCTCGCTTGGGATTGCATATTGGGTGGGTGGGATCAAGGTCAAGGTCACAGTTGCTAAAAGTAGAAATATGGTTTCTGCTCAATAACTCGAGAATGAATTGAGATATTGTAATGAAACTTAATATATAGATACCTTATATCAAGACATCTCTTGGGATTGCATATGGGATGTTTCCAATCAAGGTCAAGGTCGCCATTACTAAAAGTTAAAATATGCTTTCCGCTCTATAACTCAAGAACAAATTGAGGTATTGCAATGAATCTTCACATTTAGATACCTTAAATCAAGACCTTGCTTGGGATCGCTTCTGTGGTGGGTGGGGTCATTGTCAAGGTCACTGTTACTAAAAATATAAATATCTTTTATGCTCAATACTTCAAGAACAAAATGAGATATTGTAATGAAACTTCATACATAGATACCTTGTGAGCTTTCCTGGGCGGGCGTCCGCGTCTGAATTTGGTTAAAGTTTTTATTTAAAAGTCTTGTAACTTCAAAACTACACAAGTTATTCACTTACTTGGAATATACCTTTGTCATCAACTCCAGTGTCAGGGGCAATATTTCTTATAACTCGGTTCTGTATTTTGACAGAGTTATGCCCCTTTTTCACTTAGATTTTCTGGTTTAAGTTTATATTAAAAACTTTTGTAACTTCAGAGCTATATAAGTTAATCACTTTAAAATGGGAACATACCTTTGTCATCAACTCCAGTATCACGGGCAACCACCCTTTAACTCTGTTTTGTATTTGACAGAGTTATGACCCTTTTTGTCACAGATTTTCTGGTTAAAGTTTATATTCAAAACTCTTATAACTTCAAAACTACACAAGTTATACGGGCTTGGCAAGCTCAGTTGGTAGAGTACTGGACTGTCAATCCGGGGATCGTGAGTTTGAACCCCAGCCAAGCCACATAACTTTTGTGGGGATTGGTCATCAAATTATTTCTTCTGCCATTCTCCTACTACCTCTGATTCAAGTAGGGCAGTTGTCAATTACTGGCATAAGTATGTGGACTTAGTACTGCTAAACCACATAGATCGGCTAAGCTTGCCCAGGAAAAAATGTGAGTAGGTTAATTGACCGCCGTGATTTGACTGAAATGCTTTTAAAAACGGCAAAAAATCCAAACAAATAAACAAACAAATACTTGGAATAATTTGATGAAATAATTGCCATAACTCAGTTTTGTATTTCAACAAATTTATGCCCCTTCCACTTTCAAAAATATGTACCAACTGTAAATATTTCGAATAGTTAAGCGCGCTGTCCTCTGACAGCTCTTGTTATAAAATGTGTTTAATCTTGATTACATTATTAAAGTTAAAACTTGATTTGAGGCGCGTTGTGGGAAATCCGGGCTTAATGCATGTGCGTTAAGTGTCATCCCGGATCAGCCTGTGCAGTCCGCACAGGCTAATCCAAGACGACACTTTCCGCCTACAGTTGATTTATGTTTAGAAGAGACATTCTTGAAACAGAACATGCCATAAAAGCGCAAAATGCCATCCAGGATTAGCCTGTGCTGACTGCACAGACTAATCCAGGACGACACTTTACGCACATGCATTAAGACCGGGTTTTCCACGACACGTCTCATTTGTAGTATGAAGCAGTTGTAGTTTTAACTTGTGTTGATCTATTGACATGCCTGTATTTCAGGTGAAGCTTTCACATTTGGAGAGTACTTTGTGACATACTCGGCCTTTGACCCTTCTGGAAACATGGCTACATGCTCTTTCAGAATATTTGTACAGGGTAAGAAAGTGAGAGTTGATTGAATCAAGTAAAGTAAAAATCTTTTTCATATGTATAGCCAAGTAAACCTACAAGTGTTGAATATACAATTCTATAGAATAGAGAATAAAGGTAGCAGTGGTGTACAGGAAACCTAAAATAAATGAGTGTCGTGAGAAAACCAGGCTTAATGCATGTGTGTAAAGTGTCATCCCAGATTAGCCTGTGCGGACGACACTTTCCACCTACAGTGGTTTTATGTTTAGGAGAGACTTCCATGAAACAGAAAATACCATAAAAGCGAAAAATGACAGTGGACAGCATAGGATGATCCGGGACGACACTACTCACATGCACTAAGCCCAGTTTTCCCATGCCACACCTCAAATAGATTTAAACTCAACTAAAATTCTACTAAATAATTATGTCATCATTGTTGTTTTTTATACCATCTTGAGTATTGCGTGTTTATGTTTGAACCATCCTGTCATGAGTATTTTGTTTGTATGTAGTAATTTAGTCCTCCGGTGACTATTCCATTGTGATGAGTTATGGGTTTGTTAGTTTGTTCACCATGCTTACAGGTCAGCTGTTAGGATCTCTGGACGCTCCTGGCTCAGTAGCTCATACTTCACGGTTTACATGTCACGATTTTCATTAGATCAGCTTCAAACTTTGTCAACATTGTTTGATCTGAACTGTTAGAAACACTGGATTCGTGTATTTTGTGCATTGATACTCTATAGATCATAATTTTCATTTGATCAGCTTAAGTCTTGGCCTGTATGATGTTCTCATTGAATGCTCATGTTTAATTTTAGCCCATCATTGTCTGCTGCCACAGGCTCCCACTGAAGGTGCCATGTCATGTGATGCAGTAGGGCATTCTGGGACGGTGTGCTCCATTTCCTGTAAGGATGACTCAGCATTTCTGGAGCCGGTTCCCAGCCAGTATGTGTGTGGACAGGAAGGGGTCTGGGACCCACCCAGGGGCAGGACATTCACATTTCCTCAGTGTGCAAGTAAATAAAGTTTGTATATTTATTTATGGAAATTGGAAATGATGGAAAATGAAAGTGTTTAAATACAATGGAGGTCTTCGCCAAAAGATGAAGTCCTTTTGGAATCTTGCATCACTGGTGTGAATTTTTAAACAGCTTTGTGCTAGTATATATTGAAACAAGGAGTAAAACATATTCAATAGGATTGTACACTTGTATATTTTACTGTTATCAAGCAAAAAGTTATAGATGTTACATTCTCCTGTAGGTTACACATCACCAATACTGACATACTCAGGGAGTCTTATTGTGATTGGATTGTCCGATGGCTCATGCTCGGACCCTGAAAAGTCTCGTCTGGCCTGCCTGGTGCTGATGAGGGCGAACCAGTCGGGCGTAGCAGGCGGACTGTGTTCCCAGTGTCAAGACTGCTCAGACCTGAAGGCCATTCATGTTGATTGTCTGATTGTCTCAATAACAAAGCGATCCACCCAGCCAGTCCAGTTTCATGTGAATTTCACATTTTCTCTTGTTGGGTATGATTCTTTGCATTTTGCATATTTTATATTTTCATATTCAGATGTCATGAAATAGACAGGTGCTAGGTTTTAGCTTACAAATTACGACAAGCCCTAGACTGAAAAATATTAATGAGGCACGTCGTGGGAAAATCGGGTTTAATATATGTGCGTAAAGTGTTGTCCCGGATCAGCCTTTGCAGTCTGAACAGGCTGATCGGGGATGGCACTATCGGACTGTAGTGGATTTATGTTTAGAAGAGACTTCCTTGAAACAGAAAATACCATAAAAGCGTAAAGTGCCGTCCCAGATTAGCTTGTGCGGACTGCACAGGCTGATCCGGGACAACTATTTATGCACATGCATCAAGTCCGGTTTTCCCACGACGTGCCTCCAATTATGGCTCTTATGTAAGATTGGTCATTGGTCAGTTGTTTTTAGCTCACCTGAGCACAAAGTGCTCAAGGGTGAGCTACTGTGGTCAGTCTTTGTTTAAATTAAGACAATGTTTGAGATTGAGTCCTTTAGTAGTCACGCAGCATGTTTAGATTTTGCTTATGCCATAGTGATTTCCATTTTTACCCCATCATAACGCCTGCATTGATGAAACAACACCCCGTGGGATAAACTAAGCTGTATTCCAGCGTCATTATAATGACGTCATTTTGTTTATTTTCGTGACGTCATTTGATGTTTTTCACGTTATTCAGTGATATTCTTTCGTTTATTTTCAAAATAAAGACAGAAAATGTTGGGATAAATAGAATACCAGGTAAGTGTTGAATACAGATACCTTTATTTCCGTGGCACGAACACCTAAACCACTCACCAAGGCTCGTGGTTTAGGTTTTCTAAGCCTTGCTAAATAAACGTATCTGTATTCAACACTAGTATTTTCTTTATGAAGCAGGTGAGTGATGGATTGTTAAAAGTTCTCAAGAGACAGTCAAGTATTGCCTGAAATATTATATTGAAAAGGTATTCATACAAAAATATCATTGCTATAACTAAAGACACTTAAAAACACATTTATTGTAATAAATGTTCACATTTGCCTACAGGTCAGCAACAGTAGATTCAGCTGTCGCTATGAACCTGTTTGAGTCGTCGTTGAAAAATGGCATGGACAATTTCACAGTGCAATCAGTTACCATGACAACCACTATGCAGTGCGACCTGGGACAGGTCTTGACCGGGGATAAATGTGGTAAAATTACGAGCAATTTTTTGTTATAAAGAACATTTGTATACAGGACATTGTTTTGTGAATATATTTCTGAAATCTTTAGTGAATTGTTTATAAAGAAAATTGTTTTGACATTGAAATTAGGGAAATTTAGAGTGAATAGTTACAAAATACATTGTTTTAACATTAAAATTAGGTAAAATTATCAGTGAATCGTTACAGAATGAATTGTTTCTACATTGAAATTAGTTAAATTACATGTGAATTGTTACAAAGGACATTGCTTTGACATTGAAATTAGGGAATTAAAAACAAGTGAATTGTTATAAAGGACATTTTCTGACATTGAAATTAGTCAGATTACCAAATAATTCGTCATAATGGACATTTATTTGTCAAGGACTTTTCAACGTGAAATTTTGAGTGATTCATTTATACAAGGCAATGTTTTGTCAATCTTGTTTTTGAAATTTTGAGTGAATTATTTGGAAAGGACATTAATTTCACATTGAAATTATAAAAGTTCTTGTTCATATGTATAAATTAAGAAAAAAAGATCATTCAAACTTGACGAATAACTCTCTACAATTTTATTGAATCTATCGTACAAAAAAAATGTCATCAGATATTGTCTACCAAGTCCCAAATTTAATGAATGAGATTAGCTAGTGGTTTTTTTTTCAGTTTTATTATTTTCTCCAGTTAAAAATGTCAATTTCCAGTCCTTTCACCTTCTGTTATTTGCAGTGAACTGTGGCAAGGGATACTATTACGTGACTGGTCAGTGTATCAAATGTCCTGTTGGGTCCTACTCCGAGACAGAGAGGCAGTTGCAGTGTACGAGTTGTGGCCAGGGGCAGACAACTGTGACTGACGGCTCAATGAGCCCTGCAGATTGCTTCCGTAAGATTGTGGTTCCTACTGAGCTTGAATTCATGTAGCTCTGTGATAAAATCTTCTGTCAGTTTCTTAAGATGATAAAACTAAAAAAATGTAAGTTTATGCTCAATTATAGTTCAGTTTGCGAAAAAAAGGTTTTATTCTCATGAAGAGTGATCAGTTTCTTCTTTTTTTCACCAATTTCAAATAAAAGTAATAAATATCATGATTTTATGTAGAAAATATAATGTGACATTTTCACCTAATTATAATTTGAGAATTTTCTAAGGAACTTTGTTAATACTGGGTCCTGTTATCCTGTGATATGAAGTGAAGAAGAAAGAAAATTGCATGTTAAATGTATAAATATTTAAAGTGAGATGATTAAGCCCATGGATGATCTGTTCCAGTGAATTGTTCCGAGGGTCAGTATGAACTCGATGGCATCTGCGAGTCGTGCGAGGTTGGGACGTACCAGCCGAGTACCGGTGCCAAGTCCTGCCTGCCGTGCCTAGTAGGCTACACCACACTAACATCCCAGGCAACACGACCGGAACTTTGCATAGGTAGGGGGACATAGGTTGCATCACAACCTCTTTGCATGAACTTACACTGTAGCAAAAACTTTGGATAACCTAAATGTACGTGTGTTGAAAAGTTGGTCAAATTGCAAGGCCTTTTTTGCACCATATTATTGACACATGTTAAACCAAAGGAATTCTGTTTAATGATTGTTGTTTGGTAATAAAAAATCCTATGTTTTCATTACTTCTTCTGGCACATAGTTCCAAAACTAGTTCTCTAGGTCAAATTATGTAAAAGGCTTCTTTACACTGTAGGGATATGTTATCATAAGATCAGCTTGAAACTTGGATTGCAGTCCTTCATCAAATCTTTGTTATTTAAAAATGTTGGCCGTATGCAGTCGTCAACTGATGTAAACGCATGTTTAAAGTTGTGTTTACTGTCTTGAATCATGTTTCATCACAACATGCTAATAAACCAATGAATGATATAGGGCCGTCTTGACCCTCTTGTTTTTAGCCGGATTATTCAATGAAGAAAAATCTCGGCTTATAGATTAGCGAAACGGGTCGGTTGGGCGGGCGGTCGGGGGTGCAGGCGGTCGGGCGGTTGGGCGGGCGTTGCGATGTCGTTAACAATTTGCGTTAAAGTTTTCTATTCCTGTCATATTTTCCAACGTTCTTGGTCAATCTTCATTAAACTTTACAGAATTGTTCCTTGGATGGTCCTCTACCAAACCTGTGAAAGTGGTTCCGCTTCACTGCACAAGATGGCCGCCTGAGCTAAAAATAGAATTATGTCTAAACGCCATTTTCTTCTAAACCTATGGCTAGATTTTCAAATAATTTTAAACAAATGTTTGTTTAGTGTTCCTCTACCAAACTTATTCAAATGGTTCTGCCTCACTGCACAAAATGGCCACTAGAGCTAAAAATAGAATTTGTGTTAAAAGTTGTGTATTCCTGTCATATTTTCAAAAGTTCTTGGTCAATCCTCATGAAACTTTACAGAAATGTTCCTTGGCTGGTCCTCTACCAAACCTGTGAAAATGGTTCCGCATCAATGCACAAGATGGCCACCAGAGCTAAAAATATAATTAATTCTAAACGCCATTTTCTTCTAAACATATGGCTAGATTTTCAAATAATTTAAACAAATGTTCGTTTAGTGTTCCTCTACCAAACTTATTCAAATGGTTCCGCCTCACTGCACAAAATGGCCACAAGAGCTAAAAATAGAATTTGTGGTAAAGTTTCTTATTCCTGTCATATTTTCTAAAGTTCTTGATCAATCTTGATGAAACTACACAAATGTTCATTGATTGGTCCTCTACCAAACCTGTGAAAATGGTTCCCCTTCACTGCACAAGATGGCCCCAGAGCTAAAAATAGAAATATGTCTAAACGCCAATTTCTTCTAAACCTATGGCTAGATTTTCAAATTATTTCACACCAATGTTCGTTTAGTGGTCCTCTACCAAACATATTCAAATGGTTCAGCCTCACTGCACAAGATGGCCACCAGAGCTAAAAGCAGAAATATGGCCAGTTTAGAAATATATCTAAAAGCCGTTTTCTTCTAAACCTATGTCTAGTTTTTCAAATAATTTCACACAAATGTTCCTCCACCAAAATTATTGAACACAATATCTTAAAGCTTACATTTTCAATTTCACATTTAACCATGAGTAACCATTTAAGGAACATTTTCATCCATCTTGCATTTGATCATTATTTTCCAAAACAAAGTTCCTTTGACGGACACTTTCTTAAATGCAAATATGCAACATTACATAGAAACAAACATAGTATGTCAGTAATTTCATGCCATCTCTCTAGTCCACACTTTTTTCCCATTTTATTTTGAGACCAAATTTTTGCCAAGTCTCACCAAACTGCATTTATTTTTGATCATCAACATGAAACTTCCAAACTTCATCACCAACATTGCCTTGTACATGTACCCCCATCGGCAAAATAAAAAATCCGGATTTAATGCGGTTTCCGCATTTTTCTCTTGTTTTAGATTGGTCAGTTGGTATCATTTTGTAGACTTACTTTCCTTCAGGAATGCAATACACAAAAAATGTACATGATTGGCTACATTGTCTACATCCTGCTTGCATTTTCAGAACGGGCCCAGTGTTCCATGTGTGGTGACGCCGCACGGTGCATTCCCCAGGGCAACCAGGTTACCTGCCAGTGTCAGCAGGGATACACATGGAGGGACAACTTGTGTGTTGGTATGAACATCTGCACTTGATTCTTGAATGAACAATGGGGGATCCTCTTTATTTCTTATACAAGTGTGAAAGTTTCTTTCTTTGAGGCGTGTCATGGGAAAACCGGGTAAATGCTTGTGCTTAAAGTGTCATCCCGGATTAGCCTGTGTAGTCTGCACAGGCTAATCTGGGATGGCACTTTCCACCTACAGTGGATTTATGTTTAAAAGAGATTTCCTTGAACCAGAAAATATCATAAAAACGGAAAATGCCATCCTGGGTTAGCCTGTGCGGACTGCGCAGGCTAATCCGGGACAACACTTCACACACATGCATTAAGCCTGGTTTTCCCAGAACACGCCACATTTCCAGTTTGTACTTGTAATGCAAATAATACTGTTTTGTATGACAGACAGCATTTATTAAAATGTATATGATTGTATGTTATCAAAAGTCTCTACTAAAGTAGATCTGGTCAAAGTGTTTTCGTATTGATGTACCTACACTGGGTACATGATTTTATGTGAACATGATAACAAGACACATATCTAATAGCAAAGGAAGAGCTGTATTGACCCCTATGTTTGGTTGCTGCAGACGACTGTACCGACGTGTGTGTCTATGGCAGCTGTTCCAAGGACATGTCAGGAAATCCTGTCTGCAAATGTGACGCTGGTTACCAGGGCCTGCGATGTGATGAGAAACAAGGTACCAGTCTATACTACACTGAAATATAAAAGTATGGACTTCAGGATTTATTGTACAGTAAAATCCTGCTCATAGGGTTCTTTATTAAAAATCGTCTTCCAATTCACGCTGTGTAAAACATTGGTCCAAATAATGGGGTCATTTTGTAGCATTGTTTCAATTTTTTTGTCTGCGATTAGTGGTCATAAAATGGAATAGCAGGGTTGTCAGTATTATCAAGGTTTGGGTATTACCATTGAAAGATGAAGGAAATACAATAAAAAAGTGGCTGTTTTAACGTGGTAGTCGTAAAATCGTAGTGATCATAACACTGTTTAGTGACAGAAATGGTTGACCACTACTTTCTTTTGCAGTCAGTGATGATCTTAATTGAATATTACAAAATTTAATTCCTTTTCATGACCTTTTTTTATTGTCTTTATGCTCCTATGGCGAGTGATGTGAATTTCTGTTCAGCAGGTCTGACAGCTGCAGTCATTGCAGCCATTGGTGGCAGCACACTGGGCTTTGTACTTATCCTGGCTGTGGTCATGATCATATGCTGTAAAAGGTGGGACTTTGTACTTATACTGGCTGTGGTCATGATCATATGCTGTAAAAGGTAGAACTTTGTACTGATACTGGCTGTGGTCATGATCATATGCTGTAAAAGGTAGGACTTTGTACTTATACTGGCTGTGGTCATGATCATATGCTGTAAAAGGTAGAACTTTGTACTTATACTGGCAGTGGTCGTGATCATATGCTGTAAAACGTAGAACTGTGTACTTATACTGGCAGTGGTTGTGATCATATGCTGTAAAAGGTAGAACTTTGTACTTATACTGGCAGTGGTTGTGATCATATGCTGTAAAAGGTAGGACTTTGTACTTATACGGGCAGTGGTTGTGATCATATGCTGTAAAAGGTAGGACTTTGTACTTATACTGGCTGTGGTCATGATCATATGCTGTAAAAGGTAGAACTTTGTACTTATACTGGCAGTGGTCGTGATCATATGCTGTAAAACGTAGAACTGTGTACTTATACTGGCAGTGGTTGTGATCATATGCTGTAAAAGGTAGAACTTTGTACTTATACTGGCAGTGGTTGTGATCATATGCTGTAAAAGGTAGAACTTTGTACTTATACTGGCAGTGGTTGTGATCATATGCTGTAAAAGGTAGGACTTTGTACTTATACGGGCAGTGGTTGTGATCATATGCTGTAAAAGGTAGGACTTTGTACTTATACTGGCAGTGGTTGTGATCATATGCTGTAAAAGGTAGGACTTTGTACTTATACTGGCAGTGGTTGTGCCCATATGCTGTAAAAGGTAGGACTTTGTACTTATACTGGCAGTGGTTGTGATCATATGCTGTAAAAGGTAGGACTTTGTACTTATACTGGCAGTGGTTGTGATCATATGCTGTAAAAGGTAGAACTTTGTACTTACATTGGCAGTGGTCATGATCATAGGTAGGACTGTGTACTTAGATTGACAGTGGTCCTGATCATATTCTGAAAAAGGTAGGACTTTGTACTTATACTGACAGTGGTCATGATCATAGGTAGGACTTTGTACTTATGCTGGCAGTGGTCATGATCATAGGTAGGACTGTGTACTTATATTGGCAGTGGTCATGATCATAGGTAGGACTGTGTACTTATACTGGCAGTGGTCATGATCATAGGTAGGACTGTGTACTTATACTGGCAGTGGTCATGATCATAGGTAGGACTGTGTACTTATATTGGCAGTGGTCATGATCATAGGTAGGACTGTGTACTTATACTGGTAGTGGTCATGAGCATAGGTAGGACTGTGTACTTATACTGGCAGTGGTCATTATCATAGGTAGGACTTTGTACTTATGCTGGCAGTGGTTATAATCATAGGTACGAATTTGTACTTTTATTGGCAGTGGTCATGATCATAGGTAGGACTGTGTACTTTAATGGCAGTGGTCATGTAGGTAGGAATGTGTCCTTATACTGGCAGTGGTCATGATCATAGGTAGGACTGTGTACTAATACTGGCAGTGGTCATGATCATAGGTAGGAATGTGTACTTATATTGGCAGTGGTCATGATCATAGGTAGGACTGTGTACTTATATTGGCAGTCGTCATTATCATAGATAGGACTGTGTACTTATATTGGCAGTGGTCATGATCATAGGTAGGACTGTGTACTTATATTGGCAGTCGTCATTATCATAGGTAGGACTGTGTACTTATACTGGCAGTCGTCATTATCATAGATAGGACTGTGTACTTATATTGGCAGTCGTCATTATCATAGGTAGGACTGTGTACTTATATTGGCAGTCGTCATTATCATAGGTAGGACTGTGTACTTATATTGGCAGTCGTCATTATCATAGGTAGGACTTTGTACTTATACTGGCAGTCGTCATTATCATAGGTAGGACTGTGTACTTATATTGGCAGTCGTCATTATCATAGGTAGGACTTTGTACTTATACTGGCAGTCGTCATTATCATAGGTAGGACTGTGTACTTATATTGGCAGTCGTCATTATCATAGGTAGGACTGTGTACTTATACTGGCAGTCGTCATTATCATAGGTAGGACTGTGTACTTATATTGGCAGTCGTCATTATCATAGGTAGGACTGTGTACTTATATTGGCAGTCGTCATTATCATAGGTAGGACTTTGTACTTATATTGGCAGTCGTCATTATCATAGATAGGACTGTGTACTTATATTGGCAGTCGTCATTATCATAGATAGGACTGTGTACTTATATTGGCAGTGGTCATGTTCATAGGTAGGACTGTGTACTTATATTGCCAGTGGTCATGATCATAGGTAGGACTGTGTACTTATACTGGTAGTGGTCATGATCATAGGTAGGAATGTGTACTTATATTGGCAGTGGTCATGATCATAGGTAGGACTGTGTACTTATACTGGCAGTCGTCATTATCATAGATAGGACTGTGTACTTATATTGGCAGTCGTCATTATCATAGATAGGACTGTGTACTTATATTGGCAGTGGTCATGTTCATAGGTAGGACTGTGTACTTATATTGCCAGTGGTCATGATCATAGGTAGGACTGTGTACTTATACTGGTAGTGGTCATGATCATAGGTAGGAATGTGTACTTATATTGGCAGTGGTCATGATCATAGGTAGGACTGTGCACTTATATTGGCAGTCGTCATTATCATAGATAGGACTGTGTACTTATATTGGCAGTGGTCATTATCATAGGTAGGACTGTGTACTTATACTGGCAGTGGTCATTATCATAGGTAGGACTGTGTACTTATATTGGCAGTCGTCATTATCATAGGTAGGACTGTGTACTTATACTGGCAGTCGTCATTATCATAGATAGGACTGTGTACTTATATTGGCAGTCGTCATTATCATAGATAGGACTGTGTACTTATATTGGCAGTGGTCATGTTCATAGATAGGACTGTGTACTTATATTGCCAGTGGTCATGATCATAGGTAGGACTGTGTACTTATACTGGTAGTGGTCATGATCATAGGTAGGAATGTGTACTTATATTGGCAGTGGTCATGATCATAGGTAGGACTGTGCACTTATATTGGCAGTCGTCATTATCATAGATAGGACTGTGTACTTATATTGGCAGTGGTCATTATCATAGGTAGGACTGTGTACTTATACTGGCAGTGGTCATTATCATAGGTAGGACTGTGTACTTATACTGGCAGTGGTCATTATCATAGGTAGGACTGTGTACTTATATTGGCAGTGGTCATGATCATAGGTAGGACTGTGTACTTAGATTGACAGTGGTCCTGATCATATTCTGAAAAAGGTAGGACTTTGTACTTATACTGACAGTGGTCATGATCATAGGTAGGACTTTGTACTTATGCTGGCAGTGGTCATGATCATAGGTAGGACTGTGTACTTATATTGGCAGTGGTCATGATCATAGGTAGGACTGTGTACTTATACTGGCAGTGGTCATGATCATAGGTAGGACTGTGTACTTATACTGGCAGTGGTCATGATCATAGGTAGGACTGTGTACTTATATTGGCAGTGGTCATGATCATAGGTAGGACTGTGTACTTATACTGGTAGTGGTCATGAGCATAGGTAGGACTGTGTACTTATACTGGCAGTGGTCATTATCATAGGTAGGACTTTGTACTTATGCTGGCAGTGGTTATAATCATAGGTACGAATTTGTACTTTTATTGGCAGTGGTCATGATCATAGGTAGGACTGTGTACTTTAATGGCAGTGGTCATGTAGGTAGGAATGTGTCCTTATACTGGCAGTGGTCATGATCATAGGTAGGACTGTGTACTAATACTGGCAGTGGTCATGATCATAGGTAGGAATGTGTACTTATATTGGCAGTGGTCATGATCATAGGTAGGACTGTGTACTTATATTGGCAGTCGTCATTATCATAGATAGGACTGTGTACTTATACTGGCAGTCGTCATTATCATAGATAGGACTGTGTACTTATACTGGCAGTCGTCATTATCATAGATAGGACTGTGTACTTATATTGGCAGTCGTCATTATCATAGATAGGACTGTGTACTTATATTGGCAGTGGTCATGTTCATAGGTAGGACTGTGTACTTATATTGCCAGTGGTCATGATCATAGGTAGGACTGTGTACTTATACTGGTAGTGGTCATGATCATAGGTAGGAATGTGTACTTATATTGGCAGTGGTCATGATCATAGGTAGGACTGTGCACTTATATTGGCAGTCGTCATTATCATAGATAGGACTGTGTACTTATACTGGCAGTGGTCATTATCATAGGTAGGACTGTGTACTTATATTGGCAGTGGTCATGATCATAGGTAGGACTGTGTACTTATACTGGCAGTGGTCATGATCATAGGTAGGACTTTGTACTTATGCTGGCAGTGGTCATGTCGTAATCATAGGTAGGACTGTGTACTTATACTGGCAGTGGTCGTGATCATAGGTAGGACTGTGTACTTATATTGGCAGTTGTCATGATCATAGGTAGGACTTTGTACTTACGCTGGCAGTGGTCATGATCATAGGTAGGACTTTGTACTTATATTGGCAGTCGTCGTGATCATAGGTACGAGGGGTGTCCGAGAAGTTCATAGAATTTCTATAATAAATGCTTAGTTTTGCAGATAATTGCTTTAAATTGTGTGTATGTGTATTTCAGACCTAGTGTTCCATTGTCAGCTTAATATGTAAGAAATAATATTTTATAATGTTCGATATAACTGCAACTATGGCAACGCACACGCGATAACCCAGAGCACATACAAATTTCAGACACACGGTTGATTAATATGGTATATTTTTGGTATTTCGATGACTCCAAACTTTCTGCCAAATGACGTGATGTTAGATGAGTACCTTGACATCATTTCCAGAAAATTTAAACATTGTCGTTATTGTCATTGGGATAACGTTGTTATTTTAGTAAAGTCACTAGCAGAAAACAATCACAACATGATGTTGCCTGGTGACGTCGAACTACGCAGTGTTATGAAGTTTTGTGTAGGTCTAAAGAAGACGCTGTCGGAAACACTAAACTTGATCATAGAATCATCAACGCTTCCATCCTGCGGCAAAACGTTTGTCTACAAATGGCATGAGAGATTCCGTAATGGACGATTGTCAGTGGACGCCCCTCGGTTGTAACCACTACGAATATTGACAGAGTGAGGGATCTCATTAACAAAGACAGGCGGTCACCAGTGCGCAGCAATGCAGATGATCTTGAAATATTAAGGACTACAGTTCACCAGAAATTTACTTTGAAGTTAGGAATGTCGATAGTCAGCGCACGCTGGGTGCCTTGCTTGTTATCTCTAATGGAAAAGGAACAATGCGTGGCTTGTTCCAAGGCATTCCTGTAATGTAAGATGCAGAGGGAGCAGGTTTCCTGGATCGTATTGTCACGACTGATGAGACCTGGTTATATCATTATGATCCGGAAACGAAGACCCAGTCATCCGTCTGTAAAACGCCAAGCACACCCCCTCCAAAAAAGCTATAGTGCAGAGGTGTATCGGAAAGGAGATGTTTATCTTCTTCATGGACCGGCAGGGCATGATACTGCAACACTGGGTACCCAACAGCCGCACAGTGAATACAGACTATTATTCAAAGGTATTTATTCATAAATGTGTATGAATTTTCAAATAACTTGGCACAAGTGATAAGCCTGATGAGACGAGTGTAGTGCGCAAGAACCAGGTCCCTAGATCCAAGGTCAAGGTCACAATTCAAATCAAGGGTCAAATAATAGAAATCAATTCTTACCACACTGTCTGGAGCATATCTTTGTCAAGCATGGATGGATTTTCAAATAACTTTACAGAAGTGACAAGCATAGTGAGACAGAGTGTCGCGTCCATGAACCAGGTCCCTAGGTCCAAGGTCAAGGTCACAATTCAAGGTCAAAGGTCAAATGTAAGAAATCAATCCTAAACACTTTGTCTGGAGCATATCTTTGTCCAGCATGGGTGGATTTTTAAACAACTTGACTGAATTTACAAGCATAGTGAGACGGAGTGTCACGCACAAGAACCAGGTCTGTAGATCCACGGTCAAGGTCACAATTGAAGCTCAAAAGTCAAATTTAAGAAATCAATCCTTAACACTTTGTCCGGAGCATATCTATGTCAAGCATGGATAGATTTTCAAATAACTTAGCAAAAGTGACAAGCATGGTTAGACAGAGTGCGGCGCGCAAAAACCAGGTCCAATGTCAAGGTCACAATTAGGGTCAAAGGTCATATTTAAGAAATCAGTCCTAAACACTTTGTCCGGAGCATATCTTTGTCCAGCATGGATGGATTTTCAAATAACAGAAGTGACAAGCATGTGGAGATTGAGTGTGGCGAACAATAACCAGGTCCGTAGGTCCAAGGTCAGCGTCACAATTCAAGGTCAAATTTATGAAATCATTCTTAAACACTTTGTCTGGAGGATATCTTTGTCCAGCATAGATGGATTTTCAAACAACTTGGCCGAAGTGACAAGCATGGTGAGACGGAGTTTCAAGCGCAAGAACCAGGTCCCTAGGTCCAAGGTCAAGGGTCAAATATTGAAATTAATCCTTAACACTTAATCCAATGCATATCTTTGTCCAGCATGGATGGATTTTCAAATAACTTGGCAGAAGTGACAAGCATGGTGAGGTGTTGTGTCGCGCACAAGAACCAGGTCCCTAGGTCCTAGGTCAAGGTCACAATTCAAGGTCAAGGTGTAGTGGCAGCGTCAGCTTTTCGTTTCCGCTCTCTAACTCAAGAACGAATTGAGCTATTGTAATGAAACTTCATACATAAATACCTTATTGCAAGACCTCGCTTTGAATTGCATATGGGGTGGGTGGAGTCATGGTCAGGGTCACTGTTACTAAAAATAAAAAACGGTTTCTGCTCAATAACTTGAGAACGCATTGAGATATTTTAATGAAACTTAATCCATAGATGCCTTGTATCGAGACCTTGCTTGGGATTGCATATGGGGTGGGTGATGTCAAGGTCAAGGTCACTGTTACTAAAAATAGAAAAACGGTTTCCGCTCAATAACTTGAGAACGCATTGAGATATTTTAATGAAACTTAATACATAGATACCTTATATTGAGACCTCGATTGGGATTGCATATGGTGTTGGTGGGGTCAAGGTCACTGTTACTAAAAATAGAAAAACCGTTTCTGCTCAAGAACTTGAGCATGCATATTTTAATGAAACTTTATATGTAGATTCCTTATATCTCGACCTCACTGTGGGATTGCATATGAGGTCGGTAGGGTCAAGGTCACAATTTCGAAAAAAAATTGTGTGTGCTTACTTTAATGCATTTCATTAGAAAAATTTCGTTTTCAGGGAATTTCTATGTTTCTTGTTTATTTTGGCATCTTGATTATAGATTTAAGAATATATATGGAATAGTTTTGATAACTCAACTCACCACACAGAGAGAGGCTTTGGATATAAATTAAGTGCACAAATACCATGACTACCTTATAAGTTTTTTAATTTTTTCTCTTTAGTCATTGAATCTTAACCCCCAAAAAGCATCTTTGATGGGCGTATCTTTGTGACAATGGCACTCTTGTTATATTATGATTTGCATATTTTAATAAAATACTACTAACTATATATATTATTAACCGTATTAATACATATAATTTATTGAAAGGATGATGAATTAAACATGCAGGTGCTCCGGCAAGACCTCGTGCATGCGATACATAAAAAACGACCGACAGTGGATATTGGCCGGATTATTCTGCATCAGGATAATGCACCAGCACATCGGGCTTCTTCGACTCTTCTTGAGAGCGATCTGATTGGACAATCCACCTTACAGCCCCTATTTGGCCCCCATGAATTTCCGTGTTTTCCCGGTGGTAAAGCAACTGCTGCGCGGACAACATTTTCAAACCCGTGCTGATCTCCAACAACTTACCCAGCGGATTGTGTCTACATTTGACAAGATGTGGTATGCAGACACTTACCAGAAATGGGTCAGTAGACACCAGAAATGTGTGATGACGGGCGGAGATTACGTTGAGAAAGTGAACAGAAAATTTACAGTATGACGTTAATTGACGTTGTATAACGTCACCGTGCGCCGGACAGTATGTGATAGGTGTTATTGTGCTCGTGTTGTAAAAATACTGTTCATTATCATGTTTTGATACTTGCCATTCGTTTCAAGTTGTATTAAATATTAGTGAATTGTTTTTTCGTTTTAAAATTTCATATATTATAAAGCTTTAGAGCAATTCCGCAAACTTCCCGGACACCCCTCATATGTGGGACACAGGGCCTATATTAATAAAGATGTCTTAACTGTTATTAACTTTAGTTTAAAATTAGTCAAAATTAGAACTTTTGTTTGAAACACTTTGCTTTGGATTATTTGCATAATAAATACTACATTCTAAACACTCGTGTAATTGTATTGCAATTTCTGTTTCCAAATCATCAAACATAGCGTTTCTTTGTCAGAAAATCCAATAAAAACATCTCAGAATTTTAAGATTTTTCTTCATTTCTAAGATTGTTTATTAATACCAGCCCAGATCTTTACTTACTATATCTTTTCAGGCATTTTCATGATTGTAACCAAAAAGACGACAACAACAGCAGCATTTATCGTCGGAATCTTCGCCACAGTTTCCGTGCCTTTGCCCTACGCATGAACTGGGGATGGGCGGAGACTGAGTCAATGGCCTCGGAGGGGAACCAGCAGATACGCCTGAGACAGCTAGGTCACCGAGGTCACTATATGGTGGAGAGCCACGCGAGAGAGAGGCTGAGGGGGGTGCCGAGAGACAACGGTAGCGACGATAGTGCCATCACCAATACCAGCTACTTTTAACTTGTCATCCCATTTGTGTATATAATAAGCATTTAGGAGATACATTAATTTATTAACGAGTGAAGAAACTAGATCTGGAAAATATTTGTGACTTAATATAATGGGACCAAATTTGATTAACCAGTAGATTATTTGATAACTGTTGTTATATTATCCTATTTATTACCGGTAAATAGTTCATTATTTGTTTGTGTTAATGTTTCCGGTGAAGTATTATGCATTATGTGCCTTAGCTGAATTCATGTATTGTTCTTTTTGAATCTCAAATCTAAGGGGAAGTTACAAAAGAAGCTCATGTTGTGGGGAGTTTGTTGTATGTTCTCTGTTGATTGTTCAGCTAGTGTACAGTTTGTTGTATGTTCTCTGTTGATTGTTCAGCTAGTGTAAAGTTTGTTGTATGTTCTCTGTTGATTGTTCAGCTAGTGTACAGTTTGTTGTATGTTCTCTGTTGATTGTTCAGCTAGTGTACAGTTTGTTGTTTTTTTGTATAATTTAGATGATTTGATACAATGTTTCAGCACATCTAATGCATTTGTTAAGTAGGTTTAGAAACTGCTTTGAAGTCTTCACCATATTTGTTTGCTTTGATGTTGATGTGTTTTGTAATTGTGCACTCACTTTAATGTGTTCACCAACTAGCAATAGACTTTAATCATATGAATAATCATTGAAATCAATGTCCATGATCATGTGGCTAGTCATTGGCTCATTGGCCATTATCATGTTTTGTCATTCCTTGATCCTATGGATAATCAAATTAATCATTGACCTAGATCATAACGGATATTCACTGACCAGGATCATACAGATAATCATTGACCTTGGTCATATAAAATAATCAGTCTAATTATTGACCTAGATCATATGGAATATCATTTACCTTGATCATGTGGATAATCATTGACTTTGTTCATATGTACAATCATTGACCTTGGTCATATAAATAATCAATTTAATAATTGACCTAGATCATATGGAATATCATTTACCTTCATCATGTGGATAATCATTGACTTTGATCATATGTATAATCATTGACCCTGATTATATGGACAATCATTGACCCTGATCATATGATTATCACTGACCATTATCATATAAATAATCAATTTAATCATTGACCTAGATCATATGGATAACCATTGACCTTGATAATATGGATAATTATTTACTTTGACCATATGGATAATCATTGACCTTAATCATGTTTAATCATTGACCTAGCTATTATGGATAATCAGTGACCTTGATCATGTTTAATCATTGACCTAGCTATTATGGATAATCATTGACCTTGATCATATGTTTAATCATTGACCTTAATAATTTATGTTAACTTGTGTTTGTTTATAGTATTAGTTAGTGTTCGTTGGCCATGTTGTTGATGATATTAGTGTATTTATATCCAAGTACTGTTTTCTCACATTCCAGAAAGTTCCTTGTTGTGCAAATAAAGAAATACAACAATTGCTACACGTAGAGTTTCCTTACTCCGGTGTTAATCAGCATGTAGCACTAATGACAGAGTTATGTAAACACACGATTATGTGACGTTAGAATAAGACTTCAAACATAGTATGTACCTGTTAGGTTTCATTTCTGGTATACAACAGAGCAGACATAGTATGTACCTGTTATGTTTCATTTCTGGTATACAACAGAGCAGACATAGTATGTACCTGTTATGTTTCATTTCTGGTATACAACAGAGCAGACATAGTATGTACCAGTTATGTTTCATTTCTGGTATACAACAGAGCAGACATAGTATGTACCTGTTATGTTTCATTTCTGGTATACAACAGAGCAGACATAGTATGTACCTGTTATGTTTCATTTCTGGTATACAACAGAGCAATTCATTATGTTTAAGTGTGTTTGTTTAATTCAGACAATACTAATTGCGTAATTTTCATTATTCTTTGTTTAAAAATAATAATTGTGTCTTCAATAATATTTATTGTCTATAAAATGGACACAGTTCTGTTGTATTATGAAAATATTGTCAGTGCGTGTAAGTATGTAGATTTTTTGGTGATTTTCCCTGGTGCAGTTGTGAACACAGGTGTCTACCATGGTAATTACTTTGCAGAACCTTTTATGACATCCAGTTAAAGGCACTTACAAGGTCATACACGTTAAGCCAAACATTATACGAGGCATGTCGTGGGAAAACCGTGCTTAATGCATGTGGGTAAAGTGCAGTCCGCACAGGCTGATCGAGGATGGCACTTTCCGCCTACAGTGGAAATACCATAAAAGCAGAAAGTGTCGTCCCGGATTAGCCTATGCGGACATGCATTAAGCCCGGTTTTTCCTTGACACGCCTCACAAGTTTAATGTTGAGATAACAAACATATAAACTAATGCATTATGAGCTAAAAACTTGTACACATTTTCCCCATACAATAAATGGAATTTGAGTAGCTTAAAGTTCAGTTCAGTGTTTACATTTCCAACACTACGAAACTAGCCAAAGTTCCTCATGGTTTATGTAGTATATCATGCAAGACAGACGATAAACTGACCGTTTGATTATAGAATCCGAATTTGAACACTCACCTTTTGTGCGGCTTTAAATTTGTGGTAATTCAAGGGCAATAACTTCTCAGTTCCTAGGCCATTTGCAAACCAATATACCCAGCAATCTTTGATGGGGGGGGGGGGGGTAATTAATAACGATAACGTTGGTAATAATAGTAGAAAAACTAAAGACCAAAGCTTTCTTGAAAATGTATTTTATCCGATCATGAAACATCATATAATACAGAAAGTGTAACCAGATCAACAGCTAGATAATAAATACATAACAGCGAAATGTAAGCTTTTCTATCACGTATTGTTTCCGCACATTAGTACTGGCTGGCATTGTCGGTCTTCTTCTATGACTCAAATTTTCTTTCCCTTCTCTACGAAAATCAGAAACAAATAAAAACTTTTGTCAGATATTTTCACACAAAAACATTACAAGCGATTCAAATAACAGCTTCTTCATTCACTCGCTATATATAAATATCACATTTAATTGCACTTTATGGTTTACAACCATTTCCGTTTAATATGCGCTCAAGTCCTGTGCTGTGAACATCCATATTTTTCAGGCAACAATTTTAATAGATGTTGAATAAATTACAAATATTTGACAAAATAATTGTTACTTCTACACAAATGTATACAATTTAATCTACTTTCATTGGATGTTAATATCTATTATTGTTATAAGACTTACATAATATTAGGTTATTAGTTTTCAGTTGTGTACAAGTTCAAATACAAGTCTTTTGTACACAACACTTGTACACTTACAGGTCGCGGTGGCGTAGTGGATATGGTGTCCGCCTAGCGATCGGGAGGTCCCGGGTTCGATCCCCACTCTGGGAGCGTTCTCAGTGTCCCCCCCGAAGACACCAAGTACTGGTTCTACCCAGGAAACGGACTCGAGAGTGTCTCTATAAGCCTAAGGCTTTCGATGCAATCGAGCTAAAATAAATAGGTTTAAACTATGTATATTGTTGTATTACTTGCCTGAATTCACTCAATATTTACATGAAATTACAAGTCTACAAAACAGCATGTCAGCTCACCTCATGAAATCATGACGTCAGGTTCGGTTACTTGCAAAACATGCATGTTGTCTTTTCAGTAGATAAGTTATTACAGTTAATCGGAAATAAATCAGATGATTTGAAATGTAATATTATTATTTTCAACTGTGTAACCCCAGATTTGTTTTACCATAAACAACATGAACTAACCCTATATCTGGAACACATTCAGAGTACTCTGACATTATCACATGTTTAACCTCGAATCATCCAATATTCAACACTTACCTAGTATTCTATTTATCCCATCATTTTGTGTCTTTATTTTGAAAATAAACAGAAGAAAATCACTGAAAAACACGAAAAACATCAAATAACGTCACGAAAATAAACAAAATGACGTTATTATACTGTGCGTGTTTGCTGTATTCAACAAGGTGGAATACAGCTAAGTTTATCCACCAGGGTGTTATTTCGTCAATGCAGGCATGATGATGGGATAAAAGAAGATATATAATAGTAGAACATTATATTGCATACACAACCAGTTATGTTAATGGCATAGGGCCATCTTTGTTGATTTTAACAACTTGTTTTTTTAAGGGACTGCAATATGGTTGCTTCTGACTTTCTAGTGAATTATTCATATGTACATGCAATGTGGGACTACTCAAGTGAAAAACCTAATAATGACATCAGCACGCCAACCGTTTAATAGTTTCTGTGAATATTATATAATACACAAAAATATAAAATGAATGAGACAAAACCTTATTGAAAAATATCTTCAAGAGAATGCATGACAGCTTTTTCCAAACTAAAATTACGAATAAACACACTATTATATGAAGTTAGAACAAGCATCAAACATAAAAAAAAACACAATTTTATAACAACCTCATTGTCTTATATGCATTTTTGGCAAGTAATTATTAGTAATAATTTGTTACAGTAGTCATCTGCAAATATGATGACTGCATTAGTGAAATTAATTTGATCACAAAACTGTCGACTTGTATGCTTTCACAACATTTTAAAAAGAAAATAAGACGCAACAAGTTTTCAATAAAAATTAAGGAAAAAAGCAAATAATACCATCAGTGTTGTATGAATTACAGTAGCCTACCGATACTTAAAGCATTAACTGCTCGGTTATATGTGAGAAAATAAATGTAACAGTTGCATTCTATGTTTGTTGTCATGTTCTTACTTCACATACCGGTAACAGAGTTTTCAATAGTACATAAACAATCTTACCCACATTATTTTGAAATTCTTCTTATTTTTCGGAACAACTTATTGTGAATGATCAGAGTAATATATTTGTATCACTTAGGATATTTACACTGAGTGTTAACAATTTTTTGTTCAAACCAAAATTTAATATTTATATAATAAGTATGTGGCCATTTTTTTTTATATCACTGACATCCACTATAAAAATTGCTATGAAAACACTAATATAAGACTGACAAGTGCAGTGGCAAATGTATTCAAATACCATATTTAGCATTATGTTCAAACACTAATATAAGACTGACAAGTGCAGTGGCAAATGTATTCAAATACCATATTTAGCATTATGTTCAAACACTAATAATATGAAACACAATAATACACCAATCATTAGTATGTTCCAATTCCCATTATTATGTTCAAATGACTGTTATTATATTCTATTGCCTGAAAAACAGTACTCCAGGTAAAGTACTTAAACATTTACAACTGAAAAACAAAAACAGTACTCCTGGTAAAATACTCAAACATTTAAACTGAAGAACAATGTGTACACATTTATATTAAATTAAATGAAAACAGATATTATTGCAAATTTGTAACAAACTGTTGAGTCATCAAACGAGTCATTGCTAAGTGACGTTATACAACATTAATAATTTTACTATCCAACATGCAACAACTAAATCTAAAATGCCCTGTATAAAACAACAGATATACAATCACTGTAGCTCACCATCATTGCACATTCATAATTCATTTGATATATATTCTAGGTCACAATTTCCCCTTTTTCATTTAATGTGTTGAAATGGGTTGTTTAATTCGATATCTCTTGTCTACACCTTGACATTTAAAGGCAATTTTCAATTGATAATTCAAAATCATTCCATATCGGCATCACATTTTCACACTTTGGCCCGTATTCACACAGCTCCTTAGAGAAAACTTAAGTTAATATCTTAAATTCGTCAAATTCCTTAAGTCTCTGGACGTTTCTTGTATAGGTTTTCTTACATTAGAATGTTTCTAACTAGTAAATACTGCTTAGATGTTAAGCACTGTACGCTTTCGTAAATGGAAATCGATGGATTTCATATAGAAACACACTATTATGTGAAGCTGGAATAAGACGTCAAACATAGAATAAACTGTTTTATTATAGCAATGTTTTATATGCAGTTTACCATTTGTAATATAAAAATTTTGCAGAGTAATTAGTGCAATAGACACCTGCATATATAACTGCATCAGTAAAATTGATTTTGCCACAAAACTGTATACTTGTGTGCATTTACAAAATTTTCACAAAAAATAGAACTGTGTCAATGCATGCATGAACACAGTTTATAAATACAGTAAAAATGATCAAAGACACAATCAGTTTTAATGAAAAGGTCATGTAAAAATGCTAATTATACCAACATTATTGACAGAATATAACAAACATACATAAACAACATGAAATGCTCAGTTTTATGTGAAACAATAACAAAAATCATGTCCATTCTATGTTTGTGTCTTATTCTAACTTCACATAATACAGTGTTTAGACAAGAGAGCCACGATGGCCCTAGGTCACTCACCTGATATCTATGTATGAAGTTTCATTAAAATATCTCAATAGGTTTTCAAGTTATTGAGCAAAAACTGTGTTTCTATTTTTAGTAACAGTGACCTTGACCCCACCCACCACATACATAAAGCAAGGTCTCGATATAAGGTATCTACGTATAAAGTTTCATTAAAATATCTCAATGCGTTCTTAAGCGTAAACCGTTTGTCTACTTTTAATAACAGTGACCTTGACCCCACCCACCCCATAAGCAAACCCAAGTGAGGTCTCGATATAATTTATGTGTATTAAGTTTCATAAAGATATCGCAATGCTTTCGCAAGTTATTGAGAGGAAACCCTTTTTCTATTTTCAGTAACGGTGACCTTGACCCCACCCACCCCATATGCAATCCCAAGCAATGTCTCGATATAAGGTACTTATGTATCAAGTTTCATTAAAATAGCTCAATGCGTTCTTAAGATATTTAGCGGAAACCATTTTTCTATATTAAATAACGGTGACCTTGACCTTGACCCCACCCACCCCATATGCAATCCCAATCGAGGTCTCAATAAACTGTATTTATGTATTAAGTTTAATTAAAATATCTCAATGCGTTCTCAAGATATTGAGCAGAAAACGTTTTTTTTCATTTAATAACGGTGACCTTGACCTTGACCCCACCCACCCCATATGCAATCCCAATCGAGGCCTCAATATACTGTATTTATGTATTAAGTTTCATTAAAATATCTCAATGCGTTCTAAAGTTATTGAGCGGAAACCGTTTTTCTATTTTTAGTAACATTGACCTTGACCCCACCCATCCCATATGCAATCCCAATGGAGGTCTCGATATAATGTTTTAACCAAATAGGAAACCCGTGGGTCTTGTGGTTTCAGAGAAGACTTTTTAAACCATTTTGCCATTTACGTCTATATAAACCATGTGAACCCCGGGGTGTGCCCAGCTTTGACCCCAGGGGCATCAGTTGGACAATCTTTATAGAGGACCACTACTCAATGTTACATACCAAATATAAAACCTCTAGGCCTTGAACTTTCTGAGAATTTTTTTTTAAAATTCATTTTGCTATTCAAGTCTATTTAAACCATGTGACCCCCGGGGTGTGGCTAATTTTTACCCCAGGGGCATCACTTGAACAATCTTTGTAGAGGACCACTATACAATGTTACATACCAAATATGAAACCTCTGGGCCTTGCAATTTCAGAGAAGAAGATTTTTAAAGTCATTTTGCTATTTGAGTCTATATAAACCATGTGCACCACAGGGTGTGGCCAGTTTTGACCCCAGGGGCATCATTTGAACAATCTTTGTAGGGGACCGCTATACAATGTTACATACCAAATATGAAAACTCTGGGCCTTGCAGTTTCAGAGTAGATTTTTAAAATCATTTTGCTATTAAAATCTATATAAACCATGTGACCCCCAGGTTGTGGCCAGTTTTGACCCCAGGGGCATCATTTGAACAATCTTTGTAGAGGACCACTATACAATGTTACATACCAAATATGAAACCTCTGGGCCTTGCGGTTTCAGAGAAGATTTTTGAAGTCATTTTGCTATTCAAGTCTATGTAAACCATGTGACCCCCGGGGTGTGGCCAGTTTTGACCCCAGGGCCATCATTTGAACAATCTTTGTAGAGGACCACTTGCGGATGTCACATATCAAATATGAAAGCTCAAAGCCTTGTGGTTTCAGAGAAGATTTTTACAGTTTTCAGTTTTTAAATCTATGTTTAGCTCTGGTGACCTACATATGCAGCGGACTGGAACGATTTCAACAATTTTGAAAGAGGGTCACCCAAGGATCATTCCTGTGAAGTTTGGTGAAAATCTACCCCGTGGTTTAGGAGGAGATGTTCTTTGAATGAAACTGTTGACACACGACGCACGACGGACAAAAGGCGATCCTAAAAAACAATCTGCAATTTTCACTTAAGAACAACCTGAGTTGAGATTTCCCTTTGGAGCTTTGTGAATACCAACCCTTAACTCTATCAATCTCAACTGGTGCCTTGATGTGCACACTTGGTTGGGTTGTTAATCTACTAAACAAAATGCAATTACTGCACGTATGTTTTCATGATGAGCAGGCTTTTGTACTTATTAGCTCAAATAACACACATGGGTAATTTATTTTGTATTTTATTATAAGCAGTTCACACTTTCATGCAACAGAGTCAGCATAAAAATGCTCTTGACAGAATGTCTGAGAATTATAAAATATTCAATGAAAATACCTTATGAAGATGTCATTTTCAACTTTTGATGCCAATATTAATATATGTGTAACTGCAAGCACTGCAATTTTGCAGTTTTTACAACTTAAAATTCTTACGGGTTTAAAGAAAGGTTCCATTTGATTTACGATCATTCCAATGTATGTTTATTGGTTTTCTAAATAATTATGTTCAACTATAAGAAGATCTGTACTGCAAGTTTTCAACCAAAATGTGTTTTTAGAGTCTATATACACTGTACACTGTTTAAAAATTGATATTTGGATACAAAAAAATAAATGATCAACAAATTAATATCACTGTAGCCTCTGTATCAAAAAAACATTCTGAACACATCAGAACCTATCCTAGTTCAAATAACCACTGTTATGCAGTAATAACTGAAGACCTAAGTTTCTTCATGTTTATAATTCAGTTGTTGGACAAAATTATAGCACTTCACTATCGCCTAGTTATGTAACAGAGATGATGCAAAAAGTGAGAACAAGTGTATTAAATTTAGTGCATTTCTGGTTGACAAATAAAACATCTGGTGGAGAGAATATGATGAAAATGTAATGCTATAAAATGATCAAGCATGGTGATTATTTTCAAGAAATACAGAAATCATCCTGATCAAAAACAAAGATATGCACAGTCTGAAGTATTATCCAAATTTAAAATATTAACTTGAGGCATGTCATGTGAAAACTGGGCGGACTGCACGGGCTGATTGGGCGACACTTTACACACTTGCATTAAGCCCGGTTTTCCCACAACATGCCTCATTTATATTACTTTTTTGTGAAGGAAAGAAATGGGCACATCTTATATCAAGAGAATTTGTGACATTGTTTAAGGCTTCCGTAGAAAACATGTCACATACATGTCCTTGGAATAATTGTAAGATCTGGTTTTGATCAAAGAGAAATATTAAGGCATTAAAAATAAAACCAACAAATTTATGCTGATCAACAAAAAAGGTTGAACACTTTTAGGAGTAAAAATACCAAATAAAAATGCCCTTCAGCACATGAACATAAAATCAATAAACATTAAAAAAACTTTATAGTAAACAGATGGATATGCAGTAGAAGAACAAAGAGACTGGTAAGTGGCGACGTTTTGGGTTGTATGAAAGTACTAAAATCAAGTTTATACAAGTTTCAATTCGATACCACTCACACTATGATCTATAAATCTTTATCACATCTTTAATTTCTTGTCTGCAGATCGGGCACAAAGGGTTGCGTTCTTTCCTCACCGCCTGAGCGCACTCAAAACACATACACATATGTCCACACGTGTACAGGACCGCGTTAACAGGTCTTTCATAGCACACATTACACTCGTTATTCTCATTGTCTGCGACGGGGTCACTGATTGAGCTATGGGTCGCTGGCATCGACTGGTGAACTGGGGTATGGGTTAAAGGTACAGCAGGCACGAGTGGGGTAGGCTGACTAATACTCCGTGACATCGGCGGCGGCGTTTGACCTTGACCTTGACATTCCACTTGTCCTCCAAGGTTCAAGGACATGGGTATCATGGAGAAGCGCTGGGAGGGTGGGGGAGGCAGAGTCACCATGAGGGCGCTGGATGTTGACCTTGACCTTGGCATGGGTCGTGGTGGCGGGGTGGGCACTAGTGGCGGAACTGTGACACCTGCAACACAGATCATGTGACCTCTTTAAGACATAGAGAATATTTGTTGATTTCGGTGAAAGATCATATTTTACTTCATGTGTGTTGATAGAAAATTATATTTTCACGAGTGGTGCAGCCACAAGTAAAAATATATTTTTTCTATGATCACGAGTGAAATAAAATACAATCTTACACTGAAATCAACAATTTTTTTATTTATTTTATGCTTAAGGACAATAAATAAATAAAATTGCGTGAGATAAGCTTGAACGTCACAAGTTCCTGTATTCTGACGTCATAAATGATTCCAAAACTTTCACTCGTTAAGTATGGTGGGCAAAAAAGGCCATATTTTGTGAGTTGTTGTCGCTAAATTATAATTTTGTTGAATTTTATCATGTGTTTTATGTAAACACATGCATGTACAAACTGAACATGTATATACATTTGCCAAGGGTTGTAAACCACTACTTGTTGATCGATGCTATTTATGGAAAAAACGTCAGTTTTGTGTTATATTTTCACTGGAGTGAAAATATAAAATCTTATATTTTCAATGCTCAGTCAGTGAAAATATTTCACCAATAAAATTCGATATTTCACTGAAAAGCATATAATAAAAAGAAATCATTTGTATGTTAAAAACAAAATTATCATTTGAGCGGTGTTTAAAATATTAATATGTTTCATGAATCATATGACATCATATGAAATCAGATCATGTGACATCTATAAGTACCAGTAATAGTTAGAACATGTGTCGCGTCGTGAGAAAACTGGTCTGAATGCATGTGCGTAAAGTGTTGTCCCCGATTAGCCTGTGCAGTACGCACAGGCTAATCCAGGACGGCACTTTCCGCTTTATGTTTTTTTCTGTTTCAAGGAAGTCTCTTCTAGACACATATCCACTGTAGGCGGAAAGTGCCGTCCTGGATTAGCCTGTGAGGACTGCACAGGCTAATCCGGGACGACACTTTACGCACATGCATTAAGTCCGGTTTTCCAACGACGCGCCTCATATTAAGTAAAATCTTATTGGTTATTAAGGGGCATTAGCTGTATATCATTGGTGAATAAATTTCCATATGCAGTAATGCTCACTACAGATTCTAAACGGCGAGGTTCAAAATTACTTATAAAAATCTCAAAAAAAGTCTGTGAAAAACATGCTCTTAAGTATTTCGCTTAATGGGTGCAACCCAACATTTCATTGTCTCGCGATGTAGGTTAATTTTATTCTAAGACAAGTAATCATTTGAGCGGTGTTTAAAATATTAAATATTTTAAATGAATCATATCACATTCATAAGACAACATAATAATTTGAATGTTTTACAACAAAGTAATATGTATTTAAATGGATCATGTGACATAAAATAAGGCAAAGTATTAATTTCAATAAGTTTTATAGGTTTTATGTTTGGATATAAACACAAATACTGTTCAGATAAAAAGCAAAAACTGTACACTTCTTGTTTTTGGTGAAAAAGAGCAATGACCGTATAATGGATTTTTCCTCCAGCACTTTCTTTAAAAGCATGTATTTACTCAAAACATTTACCTTTTGTGTTTTCGTTTATTATCGTGCCTTAGGTCAAAATGCCTTATATATATGGTAGTTTTGAAATGTACTCGCATTTATCTGCTTACATATATTTCTCTCAGATCATAAACATTTAGTTCCGCATGAATGATAGAACATCGACCAACTACAGAACAATCACAAATACACTAGGCCCATTAGCATTAAAAAACTTTGTGAGTTGTGACAACCAACATTCACACCAGAAGTTCTGTATCTCGAAAATAGTTCCAAATTTGTAATTCTGACCAATAAGAACGCTTGTAATTTTTAGCTTTGTTTTCAAATATATGAGGCGGGAAACCTAGGCTTAATGCATGTGCCTAAAGTGTCCTCCCGGATTAGCCTATGCAGTCCACACAAACTCATCCAGGATGGCACTTTCCGCTTTTATGGTATTTTCTGTTTCAAGAAAGTGTCTTCTAAACATAAATACACTGTAGGCGGAAAGTGTCGTCCCGGATAATCCGGGACGACACTATACGCACATGTATTAAGCCTGGTTTACCCACAACATTCCTCGTATTAATATTAAATGTTAAGACTAAGATTTAGCTTAAAAATGTTCAAAGTCATGGGGCCTGAAAAACGATAGCCAGTGTCTAGCCTTAGTAATACCTGATAGCCAGTGTCTAGCCTTAGTAATACTTGACAGCCAGTGTCTAGCCTTAGTAATACCTGATAGCCAGTGTCTAGCCTTAGTAATACTCGATAGCCAGTGTCTAGCCTTAGTAATACCTGATAGCCATTGTCTAGCCTTAGTAATACTCGATAGCCAGTGCCTAGCCTTAGTAATACTCAATCGCCAGTATCTAGCCTTAGAAATACTCGACAGCCAGTGTGTAGCCATAGTAATACTCTATAGCCAGTGTCTAGCCTTAGTAATACTTGATAGCCAGTGTCTAGCCTTATTAATAGTTGATAGCCAGTGTCTAGCCTAAGTAATACTTGATAGCCAGTGTCTAGTCTAAGTAATACTCGATAGCCAGTGTCTAGCCTTAGTAATACTTGATAGCCAGTGTCTAGCCTTAGTAATACTCGATAGCCAGTGTCTAGCCTTAGTAATACTCGACAGCCAGTGTCTAGCCTTAGTAAAACTCAACAGCCAGTGTCTAGCCTTAGTAATACTTGATAGCCAGTGTCTAGCGTTAGTAATACTCGACAACCAGTGTCTAGCCTTAGTAATACTCGATAGCCAGTGTCTAGCCTAAGCAATACTCGACACCCAGTGTCTAGCCTTAGTAATACTCGACAACCAGTGTCTAGCCTTAGGAATACTCGACAGCCAGTGTCTAGCCTTAGTAATACTTGATAGCCAGTGTCTAGCCTTAGTAATACTTGATAGCCAGTGTCTAGCCTTAGTAATACTCGATAGCCAGTGTCTAGCCTTAGTAATACTTGATAGCCAGTGTCTAGCCTTAGTAATACTTACCAATCGTTTTAATCTTCTGTACATTCCCATATACATCAAAGAAAGCCCAGAGGGGTAGCGTCCGGTCTACGTGCATCAGTGTGGATACCTTGAAGTTGTTCCTTCCATACTGGACCTCACCTGCAGAGAAAAACATTAACGATTAGCTTGGCCCGTATATCAACCCATTCTTAAAATTAAGACATAAATAGATGTGTCACAGACACGGACTACAGTTGTTTGGACACGGACAAATGGTGTGTCGCGAACACTAATTTTGCCAATGGTGATACTAATTTATTTTCATATATATTTTATACTGGAAAAAATGACAAAGGGCCATAATTCTGCCAAAATTGTTCACTGCCAAAATTGTTCACTGCCGTAATTCCTTCCTTTACGATCACCTACATGTTAAGAAATTCTTATTACCATCCGTGGTCCTTTATTTGAGGCACGTGACCAATTGCCTATACAATACAAGACAATACATACAACACAACACAAAACATAAAAATAATTAAGACTGGGGTCACCACCTTGGAACGGTCAATGGAAAGCATTGAGTTAAAAAAGCATCAATCAATACCTCTTACAGATATTGAGAAAGTTGACCTAAAGCAAAAAATCTGAAGTTGAAAAAAGGGCAATAACTCCACCAAAATCCTTGATATAATTACCTCCACTTGTCTACAAAATAACTTCATCACTGTGATCAAGTACTTTGAGTTTCAAGTCAATACCTCTTACAGACATTGTGAATTGGAAGTTCCAATGCATGTGCATAACAGACTTCCCGAAAACCGTCGGTCCGACGGACATGACCCGCAAATTTTGAGTGGGTCAGAAATTTATTTACTAAGAATCAGTCCGACCGTCCAACAACTTTTTAAAGACTTATTCCTATAATTTATTATGTAACTGGATAAAAAACGCCTAATATCGGAGCAATTGAATACTGCTCCGCTATATCGTGATCGGCACGTTGCGAATCTGCCGTGGATCTGATCATAATTTTTTTTTAATGCTCTTTATTGATTATCTTATTAGCCCAACTGCCGTAAATAAATCCTGTTTGGTCCGAATTTTCGCGCCTTAATCGCTACTTTTTCATTTAAACTCGTGATATGCGACAAACAATAACACGACCCGCGCAACATCAACGTGTAACAGTTTGACGTCACCAGCTTACACTGCGCAACGCCCTTTCACTGCAGTCGGTTTAATTAGCAGCCTAATTTCAAACAGCTGTGGGTCGTGAAAAACATGCTGAACGCCGTCCACTTGGTGGGTGTTCACCGTCACTTAAGTGATAGATCAATACTAACCTATACGACAACAACGTCATCGATACCGCGTAACTGCTTTCGCGTTTTAGAGGTAAAATAAATGGTGTCTACAAAAGATCTAGACTGAGTAAAAATATGACACATACAATTTGCACATCCTTTGCGATTTTATAGACACCTAATTGTTTTGCACAAAAGTAAAGATTTCACAGTTCTTTGCGCTACAAATTTTTATATCACGGTCATTACTGTAACGTCCACGCTTTCTATGCAGATGACGTGACGTTGTGATTGTCAGCATAATTTTGGCGGGCTTTTTTTCGCTAACCACGGGTTTTACATGAACAACGAAATGTAAATAGAATATTATGTGTGTATGTCTTTACATGAACAACATGTGCATACGAAATGTAAAATAAGAATATGTGTGTATGTCTTTACATGAACAACATGTGCATACGAAATGTAAATAGAATATGTGTGTATGTCTTTACATGAACAACATGTGCATACGAAATGTAAATAGAATATGTGTGTATGTCTTTACATGAACAACATGTGCATACGAAATGTAAATAGAATATGTGTGTATGTCTTTACATGAACAACATGTGCATACGAAATGTAAATAGAATAGGTGTGTATGTCTTTACATGAACAACATGTGCATACGAAATGTAAATAGAATAGGTGTGTATGTCTTTACATGAACAACATGTGCATACGAAATGTAAATAGAATAGGTGTGTATGTCTTTACATGAACAACATGTACATACGAAATGTAAATAGAATATGTGTGTATGTCTTTACATGAACAACATGTGCATACGAAATGTAAATAGAATATGTGTGTATGTCTCATGAACAGTAAAATTCGGATAGGTGTTTCGGATTTGCGTTGTCATAATATTGTTTGATATTAATTAAATGTATTGTATATTGTATGTTATGGGTGTTAACAACAATTAACAAGGTGTGCAAGTTACGTTTGCTGTTTGAGATTGCGAAAACACACTAGTATATACGTGTATAATGTGTACTGTAGACTATACATACATGAATGAATTTTCGGTCCGGCAATTTTTATTTCAGTCCGGCATGTTTTGACTGGTTGTCGGACCGAATGTCTGACACTCGTTTTGAGCTTTCGTGAAGTCTGGCATAAGTGTCGTCCCTGATCTGCCTGTGCAGTTTACACAGGCTTTAGTTGTTTAGAAGAGACTTCCTTGAAACAGAAAATCCATAAAAGCGGAAAGGGTCGTCCTGGATAAGCCTGTGCGGACTGCACTACGCAGATGCATTAAGCCCAGTTTTCCAATGACACGTATCAAATGGTATGAAATATCATTACACATAAACAATTCTAAATGGTGTAAAGCATGTGAAACAACTAGGAAGCAAGAGAAGAGTCAATGATGCCTTTCCGTTATATAATTGCAAAATACACACATTTACCGGAAGATACTTTACCAATGTTCTTAACAGATCTTGAAGACAATAAGTTTACAAAATGATGCAAGGCATTAAATGACGATTTCATGTTGTATTCAGACCTAAGATCTCTATATTGTGGACAAATTCATAGAAACTAAAATTCAGTCTCGATCATTCATTTGTAGCCTGATGGGGTATTATATATGTAAATGAAAGTTGGGTGAATACAAGTGTGTTGTAATGAAGCTTTGTTTCAGACAACTGTTTTTCTATACAATAGTAATAATGATAATAATTCATAATAATAATAATAATAATAATAATAATTATTATTATTATTATATCATTACTATCATTATTATTATTATTAATACTATAATCATTATTATATAATTATTATTATTACTAAGAAATAACATAAATATGTGACAGCTCAATGAAGTTAACCAAAATATATTATACTTAATCATTTTCTGGCATCAAGATCAAGTATACATGTACATGTGGGTTATCAAAGAAATAACAAGAACTTCTTACACTATTTACACAAGCACAGCTCAAAATATCTCAGCAAAAACATTGTTCTCTTTCATGTAAATCTCATGTCAATTCACCCTGGTATCTGACCCAAATTTTGAAAGTCTGTTAACATTACTCTCTTAATTATTTACATTCTACCTAACAGACATGTTTTCTCAGGTAAAAATAGCTCCAGGCCAAACAAGAATATTTTAGGAGTTGGGTACATATATGTTAACAGATATTATACAAACATCAAACAGATTTCTTATGGTTGAACCAAATAGTGGCAAAAATTACCCGTTTACTCATTTTTTCCCCCCCAAAAAATCAATGTATAAAGTCAAATCTTGGAACTACCTAGAAGTAGATATCTAAAACCTGTTTCAAATGATTTAGTTATTCAAGATTAAAATACAACATCATTCAGTCATATTGCAGTCTAAAATGTGTTACTTAAACCAATCTATAATACAGAAAGAGTATACAACAAATCAATCATGAAAACATATTTAATATATTTATCAGGATAGGTATACATGTACTAAATATCACCCAGGAAACATTTATTACAAAATATATATCAGGATAGGTTTCAAGTTACTCAATATCCCCCATTTTGCATACATGTTTATTTACCAGAACCAAACATTTTTCTCTGATGTCTGATAATTTGAACACAACTTGGTAAGGTGCCTCCATAGCTTAGGTGGCAAATATCCAATTAATGTGTGGAATTCGTATCTTGTTGAAATATGCTAGACAATAATAATGGTGGAGCCTGGACAATGAACCTGAAGAATCAAATAAACCCAAAGAAACAATTACCCAAAAGTAATTACTGTTGGTACATACAAAGAAAACTTACTTCCAAAATGTTAACTTTAAAACTTTCCATGATACCACTATCCAAACAAAATTGTTCAAACCAGATTTTGGTCTAAATAATTATATTTGTCTATATAAACTACTTTTTTGAATTAAACCAGGCTTTTTTTCTTTGCATACATGACGTGTAAGAGTAGTATTACAGTAAACAAATTAACGAACGTTAAATCTCACGCCATTTAACCATTGAGAAAAAACACTGCCTGCCATGCAATACATGCAGTGGTACAGTTAAGCATCGTTTTTTCATTAAAACAAATAGATTTTTTTGAAAAAACAATTTAATTTATAAAAAAAAACAAATTCATGTTTCAAAAAACGAACTGCGAACACATTTTTATCGTTTTTATTGACATAGATTATTTGCTGAGTTAATAATTACTATAGCATCATATAAAAAAAAAGACCGTTTTGACTGGTCTGGTCCCTACTTTTGCTTCTTTATCTACCAGATATTCAGATTTAAATAGTAAGTAATAAGAATTGGGAACCAGATGTTGTAACCGTTTTGACTTGGAACCAGTATTGAAAGAAAAACATGGTTGAATTGAAAAATAAAAACAATAATGTAAATATTGTTCAAAGGAAAAGTTCTCCCTTTGTTGTTCCTTACAATAATTTGTAACCATTTATGAAAAAGTGAACTAAATTTGACAGCTTTTCAAGAAGCAAAAATTGTAATGGACGAAAAATAGCGGATTTTTCAATTGTAATTATAGACTGAAAACTATTTAAAATTTGATAAATACTAATTAATCTTGAAGGTGGTCAGTCAAAAAACGATTTCATTACAAAATGTTTCATTACAAAGTGTTAGTTCTAGATGAAACGGTAAAATCGACTTAACCTTGTCATGGACGGAAGAACGGACAGGACGATCACTATATACCTCCTGCATCAAGATGCCGGGGGCATAAAAACTGTTTGCCTGAAAAATTATCTGTAGCACTGAATCCATGTATTGATCAAAAGTACCAGACATTTTGTTACATTTTTGTAAATAAAACTTATTCCATCATACTATTTCGGAAAAGATCTACAGTTAGGAACATTAAAGGTACACAACAATTTTTCCACTGTAAATAATGTGGTAATTCCAGGTTATTAAATACTATACAATATAGCACTACTATGAACCAGTACTGGTACATAGTGTCTCTTATGGCGACCACTTGAATTATTTCGTGGGTATGGACCAAAATTCTAATCTCCCGATCCCAAGCCCTACACCACATCGATAAATACCACTGCGATCTTTAATAAAAATTGTAAAATCAAAATGAAATAGATGGAATGTTACTACATACAAACCTTCGTTTGTAAGATAAAAGCTCAGTTCATCCTCCATTTCAGGACTTCGACACACATCTTTGTTCACCACCCAGTATTCCAGACGATCCAATAACAAATCAGCATCATCTGGGAGATCTTCTGCTTTTAAAGTCGACGGGTCACAAGATGTTAAACCGAATGCCAGTCCACCTAAAAATGATCGATCTACACCCTGCACCTGGAGCACTATTTTTTCCCCGCATCGTACAGGGCGGGACATAAACACATACGCATTACAAAATTCGTCTTTAGTTCTCATTGCTGATAAATGATCCGGAGAAACATGAATGTTACGTCCACACAGATTGTGAAACGGGAGCGGTGTAAATTCACAATTCCCATGAAACCGTGAAGCAGAGACACGTAAATTAGCCTCGCGATTGTTTCGCCGATTGTCAGAGATTGTCAATGAAGTCACGTGCGATGACGACATGCTGTGGTTTGGTTGTCTGGTAGTTGTTGATCCCATTGAGGAGCCTGTTGTCATGGTAACCATGTTATTCAGCGGCTGCTGAAGTGGATTGTTGAACTCTACGCATGCCGTGTTACCATAAATATCCAACAATGCCCACAATCGTCCATTGGTGTTCACACCACCGAAGAAAAACCCTTTCTCTTCTCCATTAACCCCATAAAACACATCACCTGACCGAGTTACATAGAAAAATAGTTCATTTCCGGCAACCGCGTATCTTTCACCAAGAGCTTTAGCCCAGTTACCGGGCTTATTTGTCATATCAGGACAGGCATACCTCGGCAAATCCTCGCCTCGTAACGTCCCAGGATCTGTGCTCGTAAATCCAAACCTAAGCACCCCACTCCAACTTCCAGACGTGTCAACGAATTTCAGAAAAACTCGCTCCCCGATGGAAATAGGTCGGTTACTAAAGCAGATGCCCTTGCAGAAGCTGTCTCCCCGTTTTGCCTGGCGTCGGTCGTTGCACAGATGTACGTTGTCACCATGGACAGGATGAAAGGTCAAGGGTGAGCCTGGATGGTAGGACAGGTCAAGGCTGTTTCCTGAAAATGGAAGGAAAGCATGTTAAATCATGTTATGATGCCGCTTATTATGCTTGATGCAAAGGCACCATACCATTGTGAATACCAGTCGAGGTCCAATTTTGTCCATTTTTGTTTGTTCCTTAATCTCCCTTTTTATGCATTTTATTCTCTTTTCTTTTTCTTTGGCCTGCCTTCACTTCACAATCAATTAATTTTATCAAACTGTGCTAATAAATGTATTAAATTATGATTCACTGAGCTAATAAATGTTTTAAATTACAAGTTCACTGCAGTAATGTTTCAAATTACAAGTTCACTGCAGTAATGTTTTAAATTACAAGTTCACTGCAGTAATGTTTTAAATTACAAGTTCACTGCAGTAATGTTTTAAATTACAAGTTCACTGCAGTAATGTTTTAAATTACAAGTTCACTGCAGTAATGTTTCAAATTACAAGTTCACTGCAGTAATGTTTTAAATTACAAGTTCACTGCAGTAATGTTTTAAATTACAAGTTCACTGCAGTAATGTTTTAAATTACAAGTTCACTGCAGTAATGTTTTAAATTACAAGTTCACTGCAGTAATGTTTTAAATTACAAGTTCACTGCAGTAATGTTTTAAATTACAAGTTCACTGCAGTCTGCACTTATCAACAATACCATAATGATGATTATGCTGTGTCAACTAGATTCAGTATAAACTAATTCATCATAAACTAATCCAATACTACGATAAACATTAAATAAATATCCCATTTACACCTCACACACGCTATTCTATGCCATTAAATCATCCAAAAAATATAAGCTTTTGACACAACTATTCCTAAGAAAATTAAGTGACACTAACATAGCTATTTTGAAAAATTCCTGGCAAATAATTTCAACATCTTTGCTTAATCAAACAAAAGTCAGGACACATCTTAAAGACTCATTAAAGTGCGTGCCCACATACAATGTACATAAATGTCACATGTTCTACATGGTTCACATCACTCTAACAGGCAAATGCATGTGGCGTGACATATCGCATGAAATCATAGGACACCTTATAGACATGTATGTCAACATATAGAGCTGTTTAAATACATTTTCTTTCAAACATCTAGGTATTGATGATAAATAAAACAGAATCAGTGACCATATTAATGAGGCTCCAACGGAACAAATAAAGTGGATTAAATGAAACCATAATATAATAGGTAGTTATATTTGCATGGAAAAGTTTTATTATAGTAAATATTGAACACTTACTTGCAATTAATTATATATGTTTATGAACATTATTTGCTGAATGTCTCAAAGAATAATATATTTGAGGCATGTCGTCGGAAAAATGGGCTTAATGCATGTGCGTAAAGTGTCCTCCGGGATCAGACTGTGCAGTCCGCACAGACTAATCGAGGACGGCACCTTCTGCCTACGGTGGATTTATGTTTAGAACAGACTTCCTTGCAACAGAAAATACCATAAAAGCGGAAAGTGTCATTCAGTATCAGCCTGTGTGGACTGCACAGGCTGACCCAGGACGACACTTTATGCACGTGCATTAAGCCCATATTCCCACCACACACCTCATATTATACTTCATGTTTAAGTAAGTAATATAGTTCTCCTTATGAGCTGTATGAATATTAGACCAAGTCTCAAACACTAAAGAACAACAGACACAGCCTTGAATTGAAGATTGAAACCAAATTGGGTGTTCTAACCAATCAAACTGCAACTTTAAAATGAAGACACCCATTTCTATGAAGATGAGTAATTGCCAGTTATTCATATAATGTTAATGTTAAACTTCTTCAAACATTTACACTAACATTGCAAAATAACTTGCTTTAACAATTACATGTTGAGGATATTTCGCAATATATACAATTCAACTAATCCAGTGCATTTAAATTTATGAAGAAACATCATATATAAATAAAAATATACAAAACAAACATATTTCTGTATAAAACAATAGCTTAATTTTTAATCTTCCCAAACATTTTCAGCATATGGGTAACAGAATAAAAGCTAAACAGTCATTACAAAATAAAATTAAGTCCAATAACCAAGCCACAAACTGCGATACAATAGCTAATTACAACCTCTGAATAATTATGACGCCATCCAGTATCAATCTGAATCCAAAAGAGAGGCCACCAATCAATACCAGAGTCACTTAGTCCTTAATAATTTATAAGTTCAGTATGGTAAGTACGGTAACCACGTTTCCAGTCCTATCGATAAAGCAACAGTCCAGATGCAGTGCCTTTCTGTTGACAAAAATTCAACCCTTGCATGGACATTTTCAGCCAAATCATTGCTGGCCAACATACAAAATAAAATATTATTTGCAGTCAACACAAATCCCATCTTTTGCATGGAACCAACATAAAGTTAATAAAATATTGGCCCAAATATATAAACAAGAGGGACACGATGGCCCTAGGTCGCTCACCTGATATCTACGTATGAAGTTTCATTAAAATATCTCAATACGTTCTAAAGTTATTGAGCAAAAACTGTTTTTCTATTTTTAGTAACAGTGACCTTGACCTTAACCGCACCCACCACATACGTAAAGCAAGATCTTGATATAAGTTATCTACGTATAAAGTTAAATTAAAATATCTCAATGCATTCTTAAGTTATTGAGCGTAAACCGTTTTTCATTCTTTTAATAACAGTGACCTTGACCCCACCCACCCCATGAGCAAACCCAAGTGAGGTCTCTATATAAGATATGTGTATTAAGTTTCATTAAAATATCGCAATGCGTTCTAAAGTTATTCAGCGGAAACTGTTTTTCTATTTTCAGTAACGGTGACCTTGACCCATCCACCATACATGCCATCCCAAGCAATGCCTCGATATAAGGTATTTATGTATTAAGTTTCATTAAAATAGCTCAATGCATTCTCAAGATATTTAGCTGAAACCATTTTTCTATCTTTAATAACAGTGACCTTGACCTTGACCTCACCCACCCCATATGCAATCCCAATCGAGGTCTCAATATAATGTATTTTATGTTTTAAGTTTCATTAAAATATCTCAATGCGTTCTCAATATATTGAGCGGAAACCGTTTTTCTATTTTTAGTAACAGTGACCTTGACCCCTCCCACCCCATATGCCATCCCATGTGAGGTGTCGATATAAGGTATCTATGTATTAAGTTTCATTAAAATATTTCAATGCGTTCTAAAGTTATTGAGCGGAAACCGTTTTTCTATTTTCAGTAACAGTGACCTTGACCTTGACCCCAACCATCCCATATGCAATCCCAATTGAGGTCTCGACATAATGCTTTAACCAAATACGAAACCTCTGGACCTTGTGGTTTCAGAGAAGAATTTTAAAATCATTTTGCCATTTACGTCTATATAAACCATGTGAGCCCCTGGGTGTGGCCAGTTTTGACCCCATGGGCATCATTTGAACAATCTTTGTAGAGGACCACTATACAACATTACATACCAAATATGAAACCTCCGGGCCTTGCGGTTTCAGGAAAGAAGATTTTTAAAGCCATTTGCTATTTAAGTCTATTTGAACTGGGTGTGGCCAGTTTTGACCAATTTGAACAATCTTTATAGAGGACCACTTCCATGGGGTGTGGCCAGTTCTGACCCCAGGGGCATCATTTGAACAATCTTTGTAGAGGACCACTAGAGGATGTCACATATCAAATATGAAAGCTCCAAGCCTTGTGGTTTCACAGAAGAAGATTTTTAAAGATCAGTTTTTAAATCTATTTTTAGCTCTGCTGACCTACATATGCAGCGGACCGGAACGATTTGAACAATTTTGAAAGAGGGTCACCGAAGGATCTTTCCTGTGAAGTTTGGTGAAAATCTGCCCAGCGGTTTAGGAGGAGATGTTCTTTGAATAAAAATGTTGACACACGATGCAGTTCACATGACTGACAACGGACAAAAGGCGATCCTAAAAGCTCACCATGAGCACATTGTGCTCAGGTGAGCTAATAAAATATACTGAAGTGAACTAATAATAAGGGGCGGATCCAGGATTACGGGTTGGGGGAGCGAAAAAATTGGGATCGTGCAGTTATAAACACTTTATGTTGTCTGCAGTGATCAGCCACAGATCCGTACCAAAGATATAAAATATATCTTTGCACATCATCATCAAATTCCACTAAATTCATAGATCTATTTGACATTCAATGTCATATCAGGAACACCTTTAAACATGTAAAATCCACAGCTGCCTACATTCAAATACACACACATCGGGAATTATTTGTATTTTTCATTTACCGATGTGTTATGCATGGTCTCTTTTCGAAGTGAATGTCATTAAATTTTAATAACTCACATGCTCAAAGTCATGCAGTTGTCTTCACATGTGATTTGCAGTGTGTTTTTGTTTCATCGAAACGAAATAACGGACAAACAGACGAACATGTTTTACATGAAATATTATGATATATACTCGTATGATTGCGTTGTGAACTAATAAGGCAAGTGAGTCCGACTTTTTTGTCAATTTCGCTGACACAAGTCATGGTGCCGGGAAAACTCTGAAAATGCCAGGAATTGGAGCCAACGGTTTGGACTCCCCTCTACTTTTCACATTATATATTTCTCGCGAATGAATAAAACAATATGAAATTTGGTATAATTGCTAATAGAAGATTGAACAAGAAGTTTGTCTATTTAGATTTTTGGGAAATGAACTATTTATTGAGACAAAACTGTTTAAACTCGAAAGTATAGTCATTGATTTTACTTGAATTTTGACTTTAAATCATATTTATTCGAAAATTATATATGTCTTTTATGTATTATCATGTGCCAACGGTTTATTGCATCTGACATCTTTACATAAGAATTTAAAAAATAATAATTTACAAATAAGGTATATATACCCATTGTCTATAGTTTATCGTTTTCGATGAACTTTTGCACTTGTACTATGGTGTACGTAAGAAATTGTAGGAATCGGGCTAGGTTGGGTATGTTTTACTGAATTTGATGTGTATCTTTTACCAAATTGAGCGAGCGAAGAGAGCAAAAAAAAATTATCATATATTTCCAGTTTTGACAGTTTTGTATATGCCCATATATGTATAGTCCAGAAGTTTTAGGGGGGGGGGGGGGGTGTGTGCACCGGGTGCGCCCCCCCTGGATCCACTACTGATAATTCTTAGGAGTTTTATTTGTTTTGCGGTATTCAATAACTGTGATATCACTAGTGGGAGAACCCTAACCGTGCAATAAGTAGCATTCATATAAATTGCAACTAAATTTCAATATACCGCACGCTCAATATGGTATAAAACACTTGTAGCATATTTTAACCTGAATACGTTAATTATTTAACCTCGCCCTGCGGGCAGTCACAGGGTAATCCGGGCCGACACTTTCCGCCTATAGTGTATTTATGTTTAGAAACAGAAAATACCATAAAAGCAGAAAGTGTCCTTCACACGGAAAGGACAACACTTCTCACATGTGCATTAAGCCCGATTTTCCCACGAACGCCTCAATTGTTTTTTTGTTTTACATTGTATAAACTATCTAACTAGAGTTTTAAAATGTGCTGGTAAAGAGTGTTAAGAAATCAACAATGTCTATAGGAGTCGCCATGTGCAGTCGCCATGTGCAGTCTCATCGGCAGGTATAAACAGTTTATTTTGTATGTCTCCCCACAATTCGCCCATTTCATGGTCTGCTAAATAAATTACAGACAATAAACAAGAACAAGCAAGAATGTATAAAAATGTTTCATCATAATTGCAACCTGCTGAATGGAACATTTTCTACTGAGAAAATTGCTACAATTTGCCCCAAAAGCTTATAAAAGATGCAAAAAGGCAGAATTTATATATAAATTCTCAGACAAATTAACCTCTTCCAAACGCAAGCACTGACTAGGCATCCTCTATAAAGTTATGGAAGCTGATTTATTTAGGACACTAACATATGCTCTAACGTGTATGTCATTACATTAACGATAACATAAAATGTTTTCTTCATGAAAGGCGGCCATAAAACAAGGTAAATAACCTGAAAATCACAAAGATAATGTGTTTTCCAAACCACTTGAGTTTTGTTTTACTGGAAAACATGCTTCAGAGCAGAGATTTTATACATGCTTTTGGAATCATTTCAATGTTTAGAACTCAAATGACACAGTACATGCATTTTGGTGTTAAAACTAGTAATGGTTTCAAAGGTCTATACCAAGCCTTTAAGTACTTGATTTAATGTATATATTCAAACTTTCATGTCCACACCATGATAAATTAAAAGAAATTTTTTATATCATCTTACAACCAGGATGTATTTCTGAATGATGGACTTTCATCGACGACAGGTAGTCTGCTCAGTTGCAATTTGATTTTACTCTTTACTCACAACGTTTACATTGCATCAATAAAACTGTTCTGTGAAATGCTAGATTAGAAATTGTCTTTTAATTACATAAAACACGTCTCAAATCGAAGCCAATTGCTTAATTACTTCAGCAAATTGTTCACTAGTTTGTGTTTTTTAGACTGCGGCAATAGCTGGAGTCTTTAGTACCGCAAAGCGAAAGCATGTATCGCTTTTGAGATGGCAATTGCACAGTGGCCTCCCCTGCTTAAAAGCTTCAATGCAAGGGAGATTACTCACCACACGGCCAATCAGAACTGTGAAACTGGCTCAATACTACTACTACAACAATTGCTACGGATAGATGACAAGAACTAGATCCAATTTAAACCATAATAAAAATCAACATAATTGTTTTTAATCCGAATCTACAATTACATAATCGATCTATCGTGCCGTTTCGGTATGTTTCTGTGTGTTGTTTACTGGTTAGTTACGTATTTAAGTTTTATAGCGTAAGGCTAAAGATGGTGTAGTGGCTCGTACGTCACCCGCACGCATTGAGTATTATGGACATTGTAGAAAGCTTTCGTTGGTTTATCCACAGAGCGGATTCAATTATGTGTGGGCTGAAAAAATAATGACCGATGTTTTTTATGTATATATGTGGCATGTCGTGGGCAAACCGGTCTTAATGCATGTGCGTAAAGTGTCGTCCCGGATTAGCCTGTGCAGTCCGCACTTGAAAATACTGCAATACTCAGTACATAATATAATAATATTCAGCCGATGCATGTTGCAGTTTTCCAGATGCAGTGCAGTATCTCTGTAGCATCTAAATCTATGTGCTATCATTTGTAAGTACATCATGTTCGATACATCGAAACATGGCTGCACGAGAAACTTGCTGCAGCCTCTGCTCACGCCGCAATGCTATGAAAACATAAACAGTCGCCGGTGCCAAGCTTGCGGTTTTCTTTGTTGTCAGTCATTGCTTGATCAGAATTTAAAATCTTGGCTTCCACTCAATTCTCGGCATTATCTGCACAGTGTAAGCTCTAACATTTTAAGTAATTAAATAACATACTGTGGTTTTCAGAGAGGAGAAATTGTTAATACAAGGTTTGTAAACAAAATTCCATCATCTTCTGCAACAAAATTGTTATTGTTGTTGTTTTTTTTAGTCAAGCAACATGTTTGTTGTTGAGTTTTACTGCAGAAACAGTGATGGTTACAGTTACTGATTATGCAAAGAAGGGTCATTATTAATTACACAACTTAAAAGAAAGCATGAATTGCATTTTAAAAATACTGTAACATTACATTGGCCAGGAGGGAGATTGTAAAGTGAACTCTGGCTACCTGTAAGTGAGGCAAATAACAGCTGGGGACTAAAATGTGAACTCTGGCTACCTGTAAGTGAGGCAAATAACAGCTGGGGACTAACATGTGAACTCTGGCTACCTGTAAGTGAGGCAAATAACAGCTGGGGACTAAAATGTGAACTCTGGCTACCTGTAAGTGAGGCAAATAACAGCTGGGGACTAAAATGTGAACTCTGGCTACCTGTAAGTGAGGCAAATAACAGCTGGGGACTAAAATGTGAACTCTGGCTACCTGTAAGTGAGGCAAATAACAGCTGGGGACTAAAATGGCTGACTTCCGCAACAAATGATGGATGTTTTGCCTTGGTTTGAACAACTTTTTTATGTGTTTCATTTAAAGAATAGGCCAATGTTGTGGCCCAATATTGCATGTAATCACATGTTTAATATCAGGATCATAGCCTTTGAATTAAAAAAGTTATTGAAGGTACAATGGGTGCAGGTGTGATATTGAAATGTAGAACTGACATCAGTTATACGCTTTTTTATTAGTTTGAGGACAAAATCAGACAAGTTTATGATTACCAATATGCAGTGTAATCTTACTTTAACTTAATTAAGCAAGTTGAACACTTTTGGCACAAACGTGTGTACTCCCAGGCTGTAAAACCTTACTTTAAGCACTATCATATTTCTGGTGATGACTTTAAGTACAAAATAACAACTGGTAATCAGGCGTTAAACTTTGACAAAGGAAACTATTGGATTTGCAGATATGATGCTCAATCAGTTCGTCCATCCATTTATCTACATTATCAATTGTTTTGTATATAAGTTGTTGAAACCAGTACACTTGAACGTTTAAATAGTAGTAAATAATTACCAAATTGAATTAAACTAATATGAGTACACGAGAAAAATGCAGAAACCGCATTAAAGCCGGATTTTTTATTTTATTAAGTCAATGTTGGTGAAGAAGTATGGAAGTTTAATGTTGAGCTCAATAGTGGCCATTTTGTGCAGTGAGGCGGAACCATTTGAATAAGTTTGGTAGAGGACCCTAAACGAACATTTGCGTAAAATTATTTGAAAATCTAGCCATAGGTTTAGAAGAAAATGGCGTTTAGACATAATTCTATTCTTAGCTTTGGCGGCCATCTTGTGCAGTGAAGCAGAACCCTTTTCACAGGTTTGGTAGAGGAACACCCTAGGAACATTTCTGTAAAGTTTCATGAAGATTGACCAAGAACTTTTGAAAATATGACAGGAATACGAAACTTTAACGCAAATTGTTTACGACAGCGCAACGCACGCCCACCCGCCCAACCAACCGGTTTTCGCTTATCTGTAAGCCGAGATTTTTCGTTGAAAAACTATTAATTAACTAATATAATGAATTATCAAAATTGGATAATTACTGAGCCACCGTTTTTAATGATATTGTTTATTTACTGTTATTAAATTAGTTTTTTTTACAATATGAGGTTATTAAAATATTACTAATACATTGATTGATTCCCATATAAGTTATAAAATTAAATGGTTATTCATGTCTTCAGCAAGTGAGTCTCCAATGGAATTATCAGATAATCAATTTCTGTCCATTTATGGTTGATCCAGAAAGCTGTTCACTAGCTGAAGCAACAATATTGTGGAACTAACAATGCCCTGCTTTTTTTTTTTTTCCATCCTCCAACCGGACACTTTCCCAAAAATGTCCGAGAACCAAGAGATAAAAAAAAAATCTGGCCTTAACTGATAATAAAACAATGGACAATGTAGATTTGTCTATGGTGCATTGTATTGTGTAAATGGCTGATTACCGGTTGTTATTTTCTACTTAAAGTCATCACCAGAAATATTTTAGTGCTAAAAGTACGTTTTTACAGTCTGAAAGTATGAATGTTTGCTCCAGAAGTGTCAAACTTTGCTTTTGTGTAAGAGTATGGTTATACTACAAGAGTATGGTTATACTACATAACGATAGTCATAAAATTGACTGGTATTGTCTTCAAACCATTAAAAATGCGAAAAAATGATGTGAGATCTACATGTCAACAACACACCTGCACATATTGTACCTTCAATAACATTTCCATATCAAAAGGTTATGGTCTTGAAATAAAACAGGTGATCAGATGGAGTATTGGGCCACAACATGGGCATAGTCTTTAGAGGAAAAACAGAGACATCATTTGTAGCAGAAGTCAGCCATTTTATCACCAGCTGTTTGGCCTCACTTAAAGGTAGCCAGATTTCACTTTACGATCTCCCCCCTGATTGGCATTCTATAAATCATGTTGATGCAATAAACTGAAAGATGTAAATAAATAACTATTACAATGGCATCTTCTAAATGTTTGTTGCCTCTTTTTATTATGGGCTCATTCATCCATATTTATTGCCATTACAATAAGCTTGACAATAAGCAGTATCAGTTGTTACAGATAACAATTAACATAGGACAGTGATCATTTCTGTCATTGGTGATCTGTGAACCACAGATTGTATACATTGTACATTGTTTAATACACTAAACGGTTCGGCATGATGCCTTCATCAGTAGTAATAAAAATAATAAACATAAACAAAGGAAGTGACGTCGACGTCATACTGTGACGTTACGTCGTTAGGCGGAAAAATGATGACCTGTAAGAAATGTAAAATAGCATTATGCTGAAATATGTAGAACACATAATCATGATAGTATAAAATGATGGATCACAGTTGATTCATCAGCCTATTAATTATAATATAATAAAAAACATAGTAATAGGCAAACATCGAATATATGTCAAGTATGTGAACGTATTATATATCGTACAGCACTTTGTTATTAAGACCGTTAGGAAGCATAGTCTTTAATTTATGTATCCAAAACGTTTCTTTACATAAACGGCCTAGATTATTATGAACAACATCCATTGGAACAAAAGAGAAATCTGACAATGTACAATTATTGTCTAGAGACCCAAAATCGGTTGCAACATGTGATACAGGATTTATTGAACAGTTTCTTATATCAAATCTATAGTTATTCATTCTGCGGGAAACATTTTGATTGGTTTGTCCGACATACTGTTTATTACATTTTTTTTGTTTTAATCATATTCAAATTAATATGCAATATTACCCAATCATCGCACTTGGATATCATGTGTTAAGCTGTTAAACTATTTCATACAAAAGAGCACGTGCATAATGTTTGTGATATTCAAATGAGCAAGTGGTATTGTTTGTGATTTTCGATGAATGGAAATTAATCCGTTAACAATAGCTGGGGACAAGTTTCAACTATTCATGGCAAAATCCGGATCGGTCTATTCTGTATTCTCCATACATGTGCCAACATTTTGCACATGCTTGCTGTGGAAATTGCTGAAACAGGTTTCCAAAAACATATTAGTGACTTAATACATAGATTAAATAGCATACAACTATTTTATGGGGGTCAACATCTTATACTAAGCTATCTATATGTTAATATGTCTCATTTCACCTCTCTGTAGTGTATTTGCTAATCCTAAATCTTTTTCTTTGTTCTTTTAGGGCCGATATTCGGCCCCATTCCCCTGCTTAAAAAGTATATGAGGCGCGTCGTGGGAAAACCGGACTTAATGCATGTGCGTCAAGTGTCATCCCGGATTAGCCTGTGCAGTCCGCACAGGCTAATCCAGGACGGCAATTTTCGCCTACAGTGGATTTATGTTTAGAAGAGACTTCCTTGAAACAGAAAATACCATAAAAGCGGAAAGTGCCGTCCCCGATTAGCCTGTGCGGACTGCACAGGCTAATCTGGGACGACACTTTACGCACATGCATTAAGTCCGGTTTTCCAACGACGCTCCTCATATTTACCTTAAAATTCCCCACAGAATATAAGCTTTATTTATTTAGAAAAAAGACTAAACTCTGACCATAATTGACTAAGATCAAGTATTTTTCGTAAACAATCTCAGCAATTTTTCATCAAACCACGTTAGTCCATGTTATCATTTGTAGCAAAACAATTAATTAATGTTTTATAACAAAGTAGAATATAAACATGTAATAATGCTTTTAACAAAAGAACAAATACCCTTTTGGCGTAAAATTCCCCATCTGAAGGGCCCCGCTACCTTTCCCCCAAAGGTGAAAAAAAACACTGTTAAGTATTCAGAAATCAAGATAATGGTTGCAATAGAAAGGATTTCAGGAAAATATTTCAAAACAAAAACTTGTGTTTTTCTTCCCCCTTATACTTGTGATCTAAGACATGTACCCATTCATCTCAAGATGCAAGTCCATCAAACAAGCAATTAAATAAGCCATGAATTATCGGTCTGATTGCTGCAATTGACCCAATTTATTCCAGTTTTTATCTGGTTTAAACACAGATGGTAATAAAGTTTATCAAATTCAAACTGTTCTTGGATTTTATATCAACAAGGATCCAGGTGAGACTATTACTTCTCTCACCTTGCCTTTTTACCCATCATTTAATGCCCGGTCCTTTGTTTTCATTCTCTCTTTGGGGTGAATGATTTTCTTGTGGGTAGATCAAAGAACTCTTCAGGAGAAGATAGGAAAGAAGCATTAAAAGATTGATATGGAAGACAGATGGTAACAGATAAAAAATCATTATGCACCTGGCAAGACAATGTAGTCCTCTACATTGTGGAAAAACTATAACTTTGCGTAAGACCTAGTTACAGTGCAGATATGTCAACAAACACAAGCTCAGGATGTCCTTAACAGCAGACTCTAGATTCAGAATTGTATACAGTTGACTTGAACTTGCTTGTCTCGAATTTCTCATTGGCTTATTTTTTTTTTCGAGGGATCGATGTTTTATTGCTATAAATCATATAAATCTGTTGTTTGGCTCGAATTCGCTATGGTCAAAATTTCTGATGGCTCTAAGTGTTTGTCAAAGTTCCAGTTAGGTCGAAATGTCGGATGGCTCAGTGTTTGTCAAAGTTCCAGTTACAGTTTTCACACACTTAATTGTTTGTTTGGCTTGAACACACTTCGGTCACATCGAGTCGTTTATACATTATAGTACTGATATCTGAATACTCTTCAATTGGATATTTGACAGTAAGTCAAATGGATTCTGTCCGTACATGTATAAATATGCATTCTCAAACTACGTTTTCGCGCAAAGTTTAAATGGCTCGAAGATTTCTCGCCAGTCCCTGCGACTTCGAGCCATCGGGAGTCAACTATATACAAAACAAGAATCTGTGTTTGATAAACACACATGCCCCCAGTTGGTGCTTGATAGCCCATTTCTTAGTCCAAATTAGGTCAAGGTCAAGGTAAAAGTGAGGTTGGGTGATATGGGTTGATTGGGGATAGTCATAAGCAACAACTGTGTAAGTATCCAAGTGTTGTAGCAAGCGGTGTTGGTGCTAGACGAAACGGTAAAATCTAGTTAACCAAGAAACAGCCCATTATAATTATTTTAAGTGCAAATAAGGTCAAGGTCAAAGTGAGGTTGGGTGATATCGGTGGATAGGGAATGGTCTAAGCAACAACTGTGTAAGTATCCAAGTGTTATAGTAAGTGGTATTGGTGCTAGAAGAAATGATAAAATCTACTTAACCATGTCACGGACGGAAGGACAGGACAATCACTATATGCCTCCTGCATCAAGATGCCCGGGGGCATAAAAAAAGAAATGTTAGTACTGTACAAATTGTTTGAGCATGACAGAAGTCACAGTGCGACAAAGTACTTGAAACAAGCATTTTTGCGTAACGACACTTAAATAAACTGTAATGAAACATGATCTCACTGGCAATAACGAACATGCAAAAACTAGAATGAATCCTTTCAAAATACATGTCAGCCTGTAATGTAGTATGGAAGCAAGTAATACAACAGCAATAAACGACTACTTAATGTGCTTGTAAAAAATAAGGAACATGCTTCAATAAAGGAAGACACCAATGGTAACATCATTTCATTATCTCATGGAGAAGGAAGTTAATAAAACAAATAACAACCTACTCTGTGAGAAGATCATTAACAACAACAACAATAACAGCATTACAAAAGCTGAACTAAAACTAGGGGGGTTAGGGTCATCAATGAAAAAGCTTTTATTGTTAAGATGAATTCTCATTATGTATTGTAACCAACTGTAAAACTCATTCAAAATTGTTCAGCCACAACAGCATGGGCTACCAAAGCTGCAGACACTTTTTCCATTAATTACACCAAAACATGCATTCTGTCCAAAAGCGGCTTACACACCACACTGCTCCTAGAGTCCAGTTAGGCCAAAAAAAAATTCTGCGTTTCAGGCAACTCGCCCCGTCCTAGCGAAAACCCCCCGACCCTAAAGTTTTCAGCGATGATTGTATCCGTGAAATTCGTATTCGTAAGATTTTATATAACTTTCAATGTTTTTTTTTAACAAAATGTGTCTTGAAAAAAAAGTCTTAAAAACCCCTCAATCCCAACCCTACCTAACTTTTTTGAGACCCATGCCCAAAACACACAATTTTTTTGGCCTTACTAATGTTGTCAATGAATCATGGAGTGGATGGGCAAACTCGATTTGCTCTCCATTACCCGACACATGAGGAGAGTTTGTTCCATTAGCCAAGCAATTAGTGACACATAATACTAAGAGTGCCAATAATCTAAAACACGTTTTGAATAAACATCTCAGCAAATTAATAAACATCGATCTTTGTACAATTCACGATTATTGGAAGCAAAACTTATTAGCTTTCAAATAATGACCAAAGAAGTATTCAGTTGAGATTTACCTTGTTAAAAAAAAGTACATTACTATGAATTCATTCTGTAACAAGCCCATTAAAGGACCTGCAAACGTAACAATACTGGATTTCGATGGGTAAGAGACACATCACTCCCCTAACCATCATCAGTCTCATACAGATAGGTTACACAAACGTAACAATACTGGATTTCGACGGGTAAGAGACACACCACTCCCCTAACCATCATCAGCCTCATACAGATAGGTTACACAAACGCAACAATACTGGATTTCGATGGGTAAGAGACACACCACTCCCCTAACCATCATCAGTCTCATACAGATAGGTTACACAAACGCAACAATACTGGATTTCGATGGGTAAGAGACACACCACTCCCCTAACCATCATCAGTCTCATACAGATAGGTTACACAAATGTAACAATACTGGATTTCGATGGGTAAGAGACACACCACTCCCCTAACCATCATCAGTCTCATACAGATAGGTTACACATCACCATTGTGAACCAGTTAGCATGTCTTGTTAAGATACTTGACATGCAACCTTAACAAACAAGTTTCAGCCTTGTATCAATATAGGTTATATGCCACCCTTGCAAACCTGTATCACCCTTGTAAAGATACGTTATATAAATGTCTACATGTACCATCCACATCAGTATCCTACAGAGATGTGTCACACCACTATATCAGTCCTGTACAAAGAAAACTGACTCAAGCAGGGCTATATTCAGGTCAAGGATACGGAGAGCAATACTGTATTATAATGACGGCTGATTTGTTTGACACAGAAATTAGTGTCAGGATTATTTACAGTCATGAATCACAGCTGAGCAAGCTCATTCACACTTCCTTGAAGACTTTACAGGTTTTACTGGCATCTTAGTCACCAGACTTGCATTGAAGGTGCAACTGTGTCACTTGCCGTAGGTGTAACTGTGTCACTTCCCGTAGCGCAGGCTTCCAGGTATTGCTAGTCAGCGTATTCAGTGGGCTATTGTTGTTGTCTGAACTTTCAATTGATTGAAGAGGTAGTCTAATTCCAGGTGTTCTATGAGAAAGTCATGTTAATGCATTAGATACTCTGTGAAATGGAAGATTGGTATCAATTTAAATGGAAACCATGATAAACTGTTAAGTGCCAAAACACAATGAAGTTTCACCCGGGAAAATTTCTGCGCAAAAACATTAATGTGCAGTTAAAAGTGCGTAAGCATATTGTTATTCCAATTTTGGGAACTATCGTAGATAACGTTACTGATTTCACACAAAATTTAAAGAAGCACGATGGACAAAACGTGAACGAAAAAAACACTTGGAGATTGGAAATGTTTATTTCCATGGCTGGAAATTTTAAAAACAAAAGATAGCATTTGGTGATAGGTTCACTGGGTACTGGACTGCACAGGTTAATCCGGGACGACACTTTACGCACATGCATTAAGACCGGTTTTCTCATGACGCATCTCATTTATTGTGCAGGTGCATCCTCGGTCAGGCATGAATGTTGTGCTTGACAATGCCATAACATTGAACATGAGTCTTTAGAATTTTAATGATAAAGCAAAAATTATTTTGATTCAAACATGACCTGACAACATATACTACAATTACAATGTGAACTATATTTTACAGTTTCGAAACTACTTTTGTGAGTTGTTTTTTGGCAATTTAACAACATAAATTTTGCAGTGTCATGTTTGAATTCCAGAGAGCCAATAAAAATCATAATTAACCATAAGATCGCAGAAAGCCAACTTTGGGTTGAGGGTACATCTATGACTACCTTTGGTTTATAAAACAGAAATATTCTATATCTTTTGAAATGTATTCTTTTTTGGTAATGGTCAATAACAAGTAAAGTCAAAAAGGTTTGAAGCACAAAAATTGAAAAACTAACCCGAGGTTTATTTGCTACAGAATTTCACTTTCTATTTCCATTTGAGCAGCATCCTGAGCCTTACAATTTAATGATCCCAGGTATTTTTGGGCCGGCTAGCTCAGTTGGTAGAGCGCTGAACTACAAATCAGAGGATCGCGGGTTCGATCCCCAGCCTGGCCACATAACTTGTGTGGGGATTGGAAATGAAATTATTTCTACGGCCATGCTCCCCCTACCTCTGATTCAAGTCCAACAGTTGTCAGTTACTGGCACAAGTATGTGCACTTAGTACTGGTAAACCGCTTACAGCGGCTAAGCTTGCCCAGGAAGAGTGTGAGTAGGTTAACTGACCGCCGTGATATGACTTAAATACTGTTAAAAAGGCGAAAAATCCAAACAAACCAGGTATTTTCTTATATTTAACATTTTCAGAAACTTTTTATCAAACTCAATTTATTTTTCTCTCTTCTTCCCTACATTTTATTGTTAAATAGCGAAGGTTTACTGCTGGATTTAACAGACACTACGAAGGTCATTGACTCACACTAGCAACAGGGAAATATATAACCACCACAGCATTTATTGTGCCAAGGAACTGCCATATAAAACACATAATTATGATGATGAGTTAAAAGTTCAATTATCATTCTCTATTAATGTGGTTTCAAGTACTCACATACTAATAAGTTCAGGTTTTCTGGTATCACAAACCACAATCATGAGGCATGACCCAGTGACCTTGTTTGAAATGAACAAGTACCCAATGAACAAGTGACCTTGTTTGAAATGGACCAGTACCCAGTAAACCAGTGACCTCGTTTGAAATGGTTAAGTACCCAGTGAACCTATCGCCTTGTTTGAAATGGTCCAGTACCCAGTGAACCGATCACATTGTTTGAAATGGTCAAGTACCCAATGAACCAGTCACTTTGTTTGAAATGGTCAAGTACCCAGTGAACTTATCGCCTTGTTTGAAATGGTCCAGTACCCAGTGAACCTATCACCTTGTTTTAAATGGTCAAGTACCCAATGAACCAGTCACCTTGTTTGAAATGGTAAAGTACCCAATGAACCAGTCACCTTGTTTGAAATGGTCCAGAACCCAGTGAACCAGTTACCTTGTTTGTAATGGCCCAGTTTCAAATGAACCAGTCACCTTCTTTGAAATGGACCAGTACCTAGTAAACCTATCACCTTGTTTACAATGGTCAAGTACCCAACGAACCCGTCACCTTGTTTGAAATGGTCCAGTACCCAGTGAACCAGTCACCTTGTTTGTAATGGTCCAGAACCCTGTGAACCTTTCATCTTGTTTGAAATGGTCAAGTACCCAATTAACCAGTCACCTTGTTTGAAATGGTAAAGTACCCAGTAAACCTATCGCCTTGTTTAAAATGGTAAAGTACCCAATTAACCAGTCACATTGTTTTAAATGGTCCAGTACCCAGTGAACCAGTCACCTTGTTTGTTATGGTCCAGTACCCAGTGAACCTTTCATCTTGTTTGAAATGGTCAAGTTCCCAATGAACCAGTCACCTTGTTCAAAATGGTCAAGTACCCAGTGAACCTATTGCCTTGTTTGAAATGGTCAAGTACCCAGTGAACCTATCACCTTGTTTGAAATGGTGCAGTACCCAATGAACCAGTCACCTTGTTTGTAATGGTCCAGTACCCGGTGAACCTATCATCTTGTTTGAAATGGTCAAGTACCCATTGAACCTATCACCTTGTTTAAAATGGTCAAGTACCCAAAGAACCAGTCACCTTGTTTGAAATGGTAAAGTACCCAATGAACCTGTCACCTTGTTTGAAATGGTCCAGTACCCAGTGAACCAGTCACGTTGTTTGTAATGGTCCAGTAGCCAGTGAACCTATCATCTTGTTTGAAATGGTCAAGTACCCAATGAACCAGTCACCTTGTTTGAAATGGTCAAGTACCCAGTGAACCTATCACCTTGTTTGAAATGGTCAAATACCCAATGAACCAGTCACCTTGTTTGAAATGGTCCAGTACCCAGTGAACCTATCGCCTTGTTTGAAATGGTCCAGTACCCAGTGAACCTATCACCTTGTTTAAAATAGTCAAGTACCCAATGAACCAGTCACCTTGTTTGAAATGGTCAAGTACCCAGTGAACCTATCACCTTGTTTGAAATGGTAAAATACCCAATGAACCAGTCACCTTGTTTGAAATGGTCCAGTACCCAGTGAACCTATCGCCTTGTTTGAAATGGTCCAGTACCCAGTGAACCTATCACCTTGTTTAAAATTGTCAAGTACCCAATGAACCAGTCACCTTGTTTGAAATAGTGAAGTACCCAATGAACCAGTCATCTTGTTTGAAATAGTAAAGTACCCAATGAACCAGTCACCTTGTTTGAAATGGTCAAGTACCCAGTGAACCAGTCATCTTGTTTGAAATGGTCCAGTACCCAGTGAACCTATCATCTTGTTTGTAATGGTCAAGTACCCAATGAACCAGTCATCTTGTTTGAAATGGTAAAGTACCCAATGAACCAGTCACCTTGTTTGAAATGGTCCAGTACCCAATGAACCAGTCACCTTGTTTGTAATGGGCCAGTACCCCGTGAACCTATCATCTTGTTTGAAATGGTCAAGTACCCCATGAACCAGTCACCTTGTTTGAAAGGGTAAAGTACCCAATGAACCTGTCACCTTGTTTGCAATGGTCAAGTACCCAGTAAACCTATCACCTTGTTTGAAATGGCCTAGTTTCAAATGAACCAGTCACCTTCTTTGAAATGGACCAGTACCTAGTAAACCTATCAACTTGTTTGAAATGGTCCAGTACCCAATGAACCTAAGTGTTTCTGGTTAGGGTGGGTGTTAGAGCTAAAAAACAACCAAAATTATCAGCAGACATGAGCAAGCCTGGATAACTTCAAGGAATTGGCCAGTACACAAGGTCACATGCCCCCTGCACTAAGAAGCACCATCACCGTTGGCAACAACCAAATAACAGCAGCAGGAGGGCTAACAGAGATTTTTTGTGCATCACACTGTCCTTCATATTTGAAACATTCTGATAGCTAATAATGACTGGTGTACTTAAAAATATAATGTTTGTAGACATATTAAAGCAATCAGGAATTTCCAAATATTATTGCATTTTACCATACTTTTTTTTTTTATTTATGTTTTATATTTGTAGTTTTGTTCTTTTTATGAAATACATTCATGACATAAACTGTTGCTTTGCACCTAAATGAATTGCCTTCAGTTTTACCTTGGGAGACAACTAGTTCTATACAGAGGTCAACTGTAGACATTTGATAAGCTGTGCTAAACTTGTTACTGCTAACTATAACATACAGCCAAGAGGACTGAACATGGATGATGATAACGGAGATAGCCATCTCCTAATTAGCCCAAACCTAGAGATGATGATAACACAAATAGCAGAGGCCAATTAGACCATCCCAGACAGTCAGAAAGATTTGACCAATTGGAAATCAACAAAGCTTGCCAGGTTTTCAGTCTCTAACAAAAAATACTGATGACTCTGATTACATTCCATCTAAATTATTACTGCCGCCAAGAAGGTTATGATTTTGTTACTGTGGGTTTGTTTATCTGTGTGTCTGTTAGCAACAAAATGGTATAAAAAGATTTGCATGAAAGTTGTCTGGCCAATGAACAAATGATTTGATTTTGTTGGTGATCTCTATCACCCGATCACTGTCTGGACCTATTTTTAAAATTCTTATCATTGGAAGATAAGTCAAGGGGGGTAACCTATAACTGGAAAATTCATTTGTAAAGTTGGTTACATAGCTTGGCGGATGCCTGCACTTTCCGATGGCTTTCTAGTTGGATACAACGCTTTATTTCAAAACATCTTGCAAAAGTCATGCAAAATGCTGCTTAATGTATGCTCAGCCATTTTTTAACTTCTATTTGTTTATTTTTATATATGTGTGTGTTTATTTTACATAAATTGCTGTATAATAACACTTAGAAAAATAACTCACAACACGCCTGTAACAGAAATATGTTTGGAAGACAGTGAGGATTCAAATGAAGGTCAAAATGATATTGCCTAATTGCCATATATGTCTCACCCGATGCCACACTAAAACCACATTCACAGACAAATAATAATGCCCTTAACACATTTATAATCTTCTAACCAATTCATTGTACTAAATGAATACCTTCTTTCAAAGATATTTTAAATACATAATTATAAATGTTTTATATGCAGGGGTCTCTCTCGGGTTTGGGGGAAGAGTACCTGTACCCTCAGGCGGGGGAATTTTAGAGTCATATTGTACAAAAGTGTGAATTTCGACTTAGCAAAAGAGTCAATAATAAAAACTGTTAAATATACTGTCTAACCTGTCTTAAGAGACCGCCCATGGTGATTCTTAAAAGTGGTCTCTTAACACAGGTGGTCTCTTAATGCAGAGTAACTTGCAAAGGCAGTTGATCTATACATCTTATGATTTTTTACCTGAATAAACATAATAGTTTATTCAAATAAAGTTTGTATGTTCAGAAGGAATAAAGAATAAATAAGTGGTAATAATATCTGGTTTATTATTTAAATAATTTTATTTTACATTATTATATTACACACGTATGTTGTATTAAGCGATAAAATAGTATAACGGTACTATGATTCTATAATCTTCAATTGTCATTCGGTCTGGGAACCAAATGATTTTACATGTATTTGTTATCGTCATCAACCTATGTTTATTGTAAATAACTGATTTCAAACTTATGAAATGAACTGTATATTTTACATGTTAATCATATAATCCAACAAAGTGTAAACTGTAAAAACTGAACATTCCCCACCCACCATATGTCAAACCATGTTTACGCAGTAGTAATTGACGTCATAGCTCGTGCTATTAAAATACGCTGCCCTACTGTCCCTGACTAAACCGCAGATGGAAAATGCAGACAATTTCGGGTCAAGTAAAAAAGGAATACGCACACGATAACAGCTTAGCTGGTTAAAAGTCAGTCCAATTCCATTTAAAGAAAATGGATTAAACAGTCACACCTGCAACGGATTAGATTTATTTACCCATTAAAAACTTATCTATTATCGGATGACAATGATACTTGCTGATTTGTGGATTAACACCTTTCACAGCAAATGTCACAGTTGCTTAGCAATGTAACTGCCGAACTGACACTCGGTCGCTTAATACACTAATCAAGGTTAATTAGGACTACGTTTAATGGTCGCTGGTCGCGGAATAGAGGTGGTCGCTAATTAAGGCCATTTTTAATAGAATTTGCCTTGGGAGGACTTAGTAATGGTCGGATTTTATTGTTAACCGTTCGTAACGGTGCTAAAGTAAATTTGATTCCTGAAATTACTGAAATTACTCCCATAAACAAAAACAAATTTGATCGCAATTTGTTTAAGGGAAATTTAAGCCAAATGGGGGAAAAATATATACTTTTTCGTTGGGGGAATGATGCCGAATTTCGGCCTAAACAAATGGAGATCGAGACCCCTGTATATGCCATATATTACTGTTGAAAATTTTATTTTTGTTGATGTTTCTGTTCTTTCAGCTTCAATTACATTCTTGTACAACAAATATTTACAGTGAAGAACACACCTAATATTAACATAAACAAGAAGTACCATTAAACTACAACCTAACTTATTGGCGAGGTGTAGTAAATAGACAATAAATACTGGATTAACGCATTATTATCATGTACCCAAGCACTGAGGTATTTTGGGAAATGGAATACTTGGCAGCAAAGTACATAGCTGGCATGTATATTTCAGGAATGAGTACAGGTATGCAGGCTATAGCCACAGCCAATGAAGAAAGGCTAAAAAAAATATTTCCATGTTTTAGCATTGGACAAATATATAACGAAATCTATGCACTTAGCATCTTGATTGGTAAAATTTATCAAACATTGCTGAATAAAAGATATGGAAATCAACTTACAATCAGTCATTTCAAAAGTATCACAAACCCAGGAGTACAGAAATGAGAAGTAAGTTAGTAAAATCACTCATTTACTAAAGCATCTTAAACTAGCTACTGTTTGCTTTAATATTTTTCAAGAATTTACCAAACCTAGTTTATCTATCTGAATTCCGGAGCCTATTCCAAATAGTATTCGCATCTTAAAGTTTTAGCTTCACACTTAACCAACCAACCCATTTACAAATGCCAGATTTCCTAAGAACAAAGAACACTGGACCAGCCAACAAAACTCGAACTCACTGTTGCTGTTGCGCTGCCGATTCTGCACGAGTCGACTGTGCTGCGCCAAAAGGCTCTGCCATTCCGGACCGCTGACCAGACCAAAGGCCTGTGGCGGGCACGAGTTACGACGTTTCGAGTAAGTCATGCAGTCACACACAACACTTTCCAGACTGTATATTCCCATTGCCGAACTCATGAAACACAGGGCTTCAGCGGAAATTTCATCACAATTTCACACTGATACTATCAGTATACTTCAGGAACACATGATCTCTGTCTAAAGCTTGGAAATAATAAGACTGAAAAGCATGCTTGCTTGTGTTCTTTTACCTGGATATTGGGAGATACTGTAAACATGGTCATTTTTAGTGAGTACGTTATTTTCTTCATTCACTCTATGTCTTGCTTTTCATTAATTCAACTGAAGTCTTAACATTTTTATTTTTTTTATCTGTGTAAGATATAGAGCTTAAAAAGTTTAAAATAATGCATATTTGCATTTTTTTGTATTTTTCGTACCTCTTTTTGGACGGAATACATAAACAGGTTCCGTAATGTTCTTTTGCATTTGTTCAAAAAGTAATGAAATAATGCAATGTAGTACAAGTACCAAGCAATGAATCTACTGACAACTTATTAAGATTAAAAAATCCATAAGACCCATTTGACCGTAATGTCACAATATTATAAATAAATTAAACTGTATTTTATTCAGTAAGTTCAGTAAATAAGTACAATTATTACTCTACCTTGACATTACACATACATATACATACATGTAGAAGATGGTATAACCGACAACATTTAGGTTGGCACCTAAAGAGACAAAAACACTGGCTGTTGCACAAACAACACAAGCTGTACGGTACTTTCAAGAACTGCATGGAAAGGTGGAGTATAAAATAATCTCAGCATATCTAGGGCAGGCAAGCCCAAAACACCAGTCTTCTGCAGGCTGGAACATACACAGGCACTCCACTCACAGATTTCTCCCTGGGACTAATTAGGCTCCTGTTATTGTTTTTTTCCTGGGAAATATTACTCCAAAATGAATAGTGTAAGTTTGCAACATGAGCAAAAGTGCACCAGGGGTGTGATATGCCAACCCTGTTAAACTTTAAAGGGCTTGCTTAAACTCATTATTTCCAAACAAAATTAACAAATCCAACAAACTTCAACAATACTGTCTCTATGTATATGAGGCATGTCGTGGGAAAACCCGGCTTAATGCATGTGCGTAAAATGTCGTCCCGGATTAGCCTGTGCAGTCCACACAGTCTAATTCGGGGCGACACTACAGTGACTTCCTTGAGACAGAAAATACCGTAAAAGCGGAAAGCGCCGTCCCGGATTAGCTTGTGCAATCTTTATGCTCATGCATTAAGCCTTGTTTTCCCACGACAAGCCTCATATATCTTTTTTGGCATTCAAATGAAGAAAATCAGCTGAAAAGAGGACAAATCACACTGTGTATCAGTTTTCTGTTATTCAGAACCATAACAAACACTAACTTGCAAAACTTGAATGTGCAAGCAACTGATGTCCCAAAAGAAATGCTGACTTTTAACCTGTAAAGTGCTTACATGTATCTTTAAGTCAAACAATAGCTAATCACAACTTATTACAAGGCCTATGTCTACTAAGAGCCTCCAGGGGGCAATAACAGAAACAAGAGCTGTCAGAGGACAGCTCGCTCGACTATTCAAAGTATTTCAGTTGGTACATACTTTGGATAGTGAAAGGGGCATACATTTGTTAAAATACAATATTTTTAAGTGAAGCCTTGTATAGTTTATAAATATGGAACAAAAACTTTAACCACAAAGTCTATGTAAAAAGTGGGCTAACTCTGTCAAAATACAAAACAGAGTTATGGGTAATGTTGCCCCTGATACTAGAGTTGATGACAAAGGTTTGTTCCAAGTTTCAAGTGAATAACTTAAGTAGTTTTGAAGTTAACAAGCTTTGGAATATAGACTACAAACATAAAATCTAAGTGAAAGGGGGCATAACTCTGTCAGAATAGAGTTATGGGTAATGTTGCCCCTGGTACTAGAGTTGATGATTAAGGTTAGTTCCTAGTTCCAAGTGAATAACTTATGTAGTTTTGAAGTTACAATTCTTTTGAATATAAACTTTAACAAGAAAATCTATGTGAAAAAGGGACATAACTATATCAAAATACAAAACAGACTTATGGGGAATGTTCACCCTGATACTGGAGTTGATGACAAAGGTATATTCCAAGTTTCAAGTGACTAGCTTTTGTAGTATTGAAGTTACAAAACTTTTGAATATTAACTTTAACCAGAAAATCTATGTGAAAAAGGGGCATAACTCTGTCAAATACCAAACGGAGTTATGGGGAATGTTGCCCTTGATACTGGAGTTGATGACAAAGGTTAGTTCCAAGTTTCAAGTGAATAACTTATGTAGTTTTGAAGTCACAAAGTTTTGAATATAAACTTAAATCAGAAAATCTAAGTGAAAAAGGGGCATAAATCTGTCAAAATGTTATGGGGAATGTTGCCCCTGACAGTGGAGTTGATGACAAAGGTTAGTTCCAAGTTTCAAGTGAATAACTTATGTAGTTTTGAAGTAATAAACCTTTTGAATAGGTGAAAAAGGGGCATAAATCTGTCAAAATACAAAACAGAGTTATGGGGAATATTGCCCCTGACACTGGAGTTGATGACAAAGGTTAGTTCCAAGTTTCAAGTGAATAACTTATGTAGAATAACTTATGTAGTTTTGAAGTTACAAAACTTTTTAATATAAACCTTAACCAGAAAATCTATGTGAAAAAGGGCCATAACTCTGTCAAAATACAAAACAGAGTTATACGCAATGTTGCCCTTGATCTGGAGTTGATGACAAAGGTTAGTTATACGTTTCAAATGAATAACCTATGTAGTTTTGAAGTTACAAAACTTTCGAATATAAACTTTAACCAGAAAATGTAAGTAAAAAGGGGGCATAACTCTGTCAAAATACAAAACAGTTATAGGGAATGTTGCCCCTGACACTGGAGTTGATGACAAAGGTATATTCCAAGTTTCAAGTGAATAACTTGTATAGTTTTGAAGTTACAAGACTTTTGAATAAAAACTTTAACCAAATTTAGATGCGGACGCCGACGCCGGGAGTAGTAGGATAGTCGAGCTAAAAATCATGATACATATTAATTATTAATAGTGATAAAATAATAAGACATAAAAATTACAAAGGACCATAATTCTGCCAAAACTGGTCACAGCCAAAATTCCTTCATTTAGGATAACCTACACATTAAGGTTTTTCAGCTGTGAAAGTTTGAGCAAAATCCGCCCAACCTATAACAAGTCGAGTCCAAAAAATTTCATCAAGTATATATAGTGAAAAAAATGTCAAAGGTCCATAATTCTGCAACAATTTGTCGCAGCCAAAATTCCATCCTTTACGATCACCTACACATTAAGGTTTTGCAGCTGTGAAAGTTTGAGCGAAATCCGCTCAGCCGTTCAAGAGGAGTTGAGTCCACAAAATTTCTGGAAATACGTACATAATTACAGATGGTCGGATGTACGGACTGACAAGTACCATGCTTAATCGTTCCACTTTGTGGGGGCATAAAAATCAGGTTAATAATAAGGTGAAAAGGGTTTACACATTCTGAGAAGAAATCTTTTAATTTCATGAGTTCTGCCTATTCTTTATTTACATTTTGATTTCAAAATTATTGTATAGAAATAATTTGCACACCAAATTTGCACAAGGTTACAGTAATATAAATGGTTCTTATGAATCCTATGTCATTACATACTTGGCATTTTCAATTTCAGAGATTTTTGTTGATTAGTTTTTATCAAAAATCTCATCTTAATGCATTACTTCTACAATCCAAGGGCAATAACTCCGAAAATAAAGAAGTGTTATGGTTTTCTGCACTTCCTATCAACCCCATCAATCAGTATTATCAAGTTTCCGTTTACACACAAGTCAATAACTCTGTAAATAGTAAACCAGAGTTATGGTTCTTGTACTTTGCACTGTGCCTAAACAACCTTTATAATTATTAAATTTCATCTTAATGATTTTAACACAATATGAGGCGCATCGTGGGAAAACCGGTCTTAATGCATGTGCGTAAAGTGTCGGACTGCACAGGCTAATCCAGGACGACACTTTACGCACATGCATTAGGACCGGTTTTCCCATGACGCGCCTCATATATAGTTAAGTGCTATGCGGAGCAAAGCCGACAGTACAGATAGACTAAGAAATTTTACAATGTGCAAACATTCAAAAGGTACAGTTGGCAACATAAAAGCAACAACTGATTAGCAAATTATAAACAAAACATGCAACATTTAGAGAGAAAAATGATAGTTGTAACTATGCCAAGTGAAAAACTGACAAGCACCTGACTCTCAAAAATTCACTCTTTACTGGAAAGTACAAGACAGGATAGATGTAAGGATAAAAGCAACATGGAGGCTGCAGACAAGATTCAGAGATACAAGATGTGTTACCTGAAAACTTGTCTGGGTTTGTGCATTGTGGGAACTTTGTGCGCATGCATTATCGAAAAGAGATGTAACATGTATAATATAATATCAAACAAATACAAAGATCAAACAAAGATGTTACCATTTATGATTATGGCGGGTTGGTGTAATAGATAAATTGCAATAGATTATAAACATTTACTTTTGGTTTAAAACATAAAACATTCAATTTTATTTCCACAATTACATCTAACATACAACCTTCACATTCAATATTGGGATTGAACTGTTCACTTTTGGAAGCAAATTATGACACAATTCTATGTCAGTGAATTCCTGTCTTTAACCCATTATCGTGCATGCACGAAAGAACTAAACTCCCTCTGAATAAACAATAGACAACATGTGCAGTATAAGGTATCCGGACACATGCCCTCCCTGAACTATGCCTTCCCGATAATTTTAAGTCAGGCGGACATATGCCCTCCCTGAACTATGCCTTCCCGATAATTTTAAGTAAGGCGGACATATGCCCTCCCGCTCATTTGCCACGCAGGACATAATGCCATCCCGTTAATATGCCAACCGGATACTGGCCACCCAGGACATAATGCTGTCCCGTTAGTATGCCAACCGGATACTGGCCACCCCGACATAATGCCGTCCCGTTAGTATGCCAACCGGATACTGGCCACCCAGGACATAATGCCGTCCCGATAGTATGCCAACCGGATACTGGCCACCCAGGACATAATGCCATCCCGTTAGTATGCCAACCGGATACTGGCCACCCAGGACATAATGCCGTCCCGTTAGTATGCCAACCGGATACTGGCCACCCAGGACATAATGCCGTCCCGTTAGTATGCCAACCGGATACTGGCCACCAGGACATAATGCCGTCCCGTTAGTATGCCAACCGGATACTGGCCACCCAGGACATAATGCCGTCCCGTTAGTATGCCAACCGGTTACTGGCCACCCAGGACATAATGCCGTCCCGTTAGTATGCCAACCGGATACTGGCCACCCAGGACATAATGCCGTCCCGTTAGTATGCCAACCGGATACTGGCCACCCAGGACATAATGCCGTCCCGTTAGTATGCCAACCGGATACTGGCCACCCAGGACATAATGACGTCCCGTTAGTATGCCAACCGGATACTGGACACCCAGGACATAATGCCGTCCCGTTAGTATGCCAACCGGATACTGGCCACCCAGGACATAATGCCGTCCCGTTAGTATGCCAACCGGATACTGGCCACCCAGGACATAATGCCGTCCCGTTAGTATGCCAACCGGATACTGGCCACCCAGGACATAATGACGTCCCGTTAGTATGCCAACCGGATACTGGACACCCAGGACATAATGCCATCCCGTTAGTATGCCAACCGGATACTGGCCACCCAGGACATAATTCCGTCCCGTTAGTATGCCAACCGGATACTGGCCACCCAGGACATAATGCCGTCCCGTTAGTATGCCAACCGGATACTGGCCACCCAGGACATAATGCCGTCCCGATAGTATGCCAACCGGATACTGGCCACCCAGGACATAATGCCATCCCGTTAGTATGCCAACCGGATACTGGCCACCCAGGGCATAATGCCATCCCGTTAGTATGCCAACCGGTTACTGGCCACCCAGGACATAATGCCGTCCCGTTAGTATGCCAACCGGATACTGGCCACCCAGGACATAATGCCGTCCCGTTAGTATGCCAACCGGATACTGGCCACCCAGGACATAATGCCGTCCCGTTAGTATGCCAACCGGTTACTGGCCACCCAGGACATAATGCCGTCCCGTTAGTATGCCAACCGGATACTGGCCACCCAGGACATAATACCGTCCCATTAGTATGCCAACCGGATACTGGCCACCCAGGACATAATGCCGTCCCGTTAGTATGCCAACCGGATACTGGCCACCCAGGACATAATGCCGTCCCGTTAGTATGCCAACCGGATACTGGCCACCCAGGACATAATGCCGTCCCGTTAGTATGCCAACCGGATACTGGCCACCCAGGACATAATGCCGTCCCGTTAGTATGCCAACCGGATACTGGCCCTCCTGCTATGTTTAAAAATATGTTCTGAATCCTTTATCTACGCTTTAACAGTTTAAAAAACAGTGCTAAAATTAGCAAACAAAAGATGTCACATGATTCATGTGCCAACACAGAGTCCTTTATTAATTAATTGATGGTCTTTTACTCATAACGTCAAAGTAATGTCATTTGTATCTAAAAAGCAAGACACCAAAAAGACAATATCATATGTAGTTAAGTTCTATTAATTCATGCGTAGTATATGTGTCAATATTATTTTCAGTCCAGACTTTGATGTTTTCACAAGTTATGAAGGGTTGCATACGTCTGCATATTAGCGTCTGCGTGACATTTAAAGTTAGTGAAATGAAGCGGATCGTAATAAATGAAGAAGACCTAATTCAGGTGTCTTACATTTAATTTTACATGTATTATCAGGTTGTTTTATTGTGAAACAAATGGATTAAGTTCGAATATCTCTATCGAAATTTAAAAAACAACAACAAGATTTTGTGTTTGATAAACACACATTGTCCCGGTTGGTGCTGGGTAGCCCATTTCTTAGTCCAAATTAGGCCAAAGTCAAAGTGAGGTTGGGTAATATGGGTGGATTGGGAACGGTCATAAGTAACAATTGTGTAAAGTGTTGTAAGCGGTGTTCGTGCTAGACGAAACGGTAAAATCTAGTTAACCAAGAAATGGCACTTTTAAATTATTATAAGTCCAAATTAGGTCAAGATCAAAGTGAGGTTGGGTGATATGGGTGGATAAGGAATGGTCATAAGCAACAACTGTGTAAGTATCCAAGTGTTGTAGTAAGCGGTGTTGGTGCTAGACGAAACGCTAAAATCTACTTAACATTGTCACAGACAGAAGGACGGACAGGACGATCACTATATGCCTCCTGCATCAAGATGCCTGGGGCATAAATACCATGCAACGGGATTCTCTCCCATATGGCCATCAAGCCCAGGAGTGTTAGTTGTGTTATGGTGATTAGTGCAAGGTACAGGAGACACCCCATGGCCATCAAGCCCAGGTGTGTTAGTTGTGTTATGGTGATTAGTGCAAGGTACAGGAGACACCCCAAGGCCATCAAGCCCAGGTGTGTTAGTTGTGTTATGGTGATTAGTGCAAGGTACAGGACACACCCCATGGCCATCAAGCCCAGGTGTGTTAGTTGTGTTATGGTGATTCGTGCAAGGTACAGGAGACACCCCATTACAGAGGCAACCATCGGTCTTTTAGTGCCCGGTGTGAAGCATCTAGTACACTAAACGTTGGTTTAACGTCTCAGGTGAAAGACAAGTTATGGGAGGGCCAGTGTCCAGGAGGTAAATTTGTGGGAGGGCATGTGTCTGGGGTGGCAAATGTCCAGGAGGGCATATGTCCGCCTAAATAAAAATTATTAAGAGGGAATGTGTCCGACATTCGCAGAATAACTGTCTCATTTACTATACTGCAAAACCATTAATAATCGTGGAGCACTAATTTTCGTGGATTTCGAGGATGGAACGATCCACAAATTTAAGTTTCCAACAAATAATTATTCGGCTAGCTTTTTTTCGGCCGAATTTTCACTCTAAGATGTCGTTTTCTAGTACGTACACCTAAATGAAGACAATGTAAATATAATGTTCATAGAAGTTAAATAAGTATAAGAGTTTGTTTACGATAAATACATTACCTGAAACATGATATTCATTTATATCATAAATGAATCAGTTTAATATACAGTTTATTTTTTGTTTTACAAGTAGCCCCTATCTATCCTGCATACACTCCAAACGAGGCTCCAGTGTATTATACTGTGTACCTTATTGACACTTGACATATCCGATTTATCTGCCTATGCAGTAAAGCTGTTTATGAATTGCAATCTTCTTTCAGATTGACTAGTAAAGATCTATGTGCATAGTAAACACTCTCCATGCAAAAAGCGTGGACCAGGTTTTACGATTTAGGTTTTTGGCAGACGACGGGCCCATTGTTTAATTCACACATCTGTAGTTGGACCCTACCTCCCACAGTGACGTGCCGTGTTTATTTCATAACAAGGGTCTGTTGCTTAATTGACAGGTTGATAATGGGGCCCACTTACCGCGAGAATGTTCCGTTTATGACCGTAAGGTGTTACAAACAGAAAACAGCAATACGAATGACGCATTTTTATGACCGTAAGGTGTTACAAACAGAAAACAGCAATACGAATGACGCATTTCTATATGTTTTTTTACTAATAAAATTGAAAATCCATGAATTTAAGTGCCCACGAAATAGTCATTTTTAAAAAATCCACAAAATTTCATGCCGACGAATATAAATGGTTTTGCAGTAATTTCATGATTTCATTTTATGGTGTGCTTTTTAAGGGGACTTGTTCAGAGATTTTTTATTTTTTTTTAATATGGCATTAAATCTGTATTAATATCAACAACATAACATTGGTATAGATCAAAACCAGCAGGGTTTTTTCACGGATTTGTGAATATACCCTTTTCTGTGAAATTGTGAAAAACGCGTCGTAAGACCCCAAAATTGTGAAAATATGTGTTATCATTAAAAAAGAGAAATATAAACTAGTATCAAAATTCAAAAAATAACTAGTGATTTTCTTGTATTTAATCAAACTTAAAATACAAACACATAATAAATGCGATTTCAACACTCATACAACCATTAAACATTGCAAAGATTTCATAATTTTTTATCCACTTTTTCATTTATGAATTTAGGCCAAACAATTGTGAAAAAAGTGTACTTTTTGGCTTTGTGAATGGTACCGATTATTGGCAAGAAAAATGCTGAAAACATATACATGTCATATGAAAAAGCAGAAAATACCAATGTAAAATGATGAAAGGTGTTTGTGTTCATTTTATACAGATCTTTGTTATTGCACCCAGGAACATAACTTGTTAGGTGCTTGTCAAGTATGGGCAGTATTTGTTACATAAACACCGTTAAAAACATTTTTTAACAGCTTAGACTGAATCTAGAGAAACACTGGAATGAAATTACTGCATTTACGAAAGTACTGCAAACATATGTTGATAATGACACAAATTGTGAAACAGGGTAGTAAATAATTTGTTAATTATATCAGTCTCATCAATTCAGAGGGAGAGCCCTCAAATTTAAACCGCCGCTCAAATTCCGTTACTACATGTATATATGCATGCCCATGACGAAAAGTGCATTCTATGAGTGTAACTACCACTGTGTTTTATGAATGGTACCTGGCTCTGCCGATGTCTTAAGTCAACACACAACAGAAAATCAGCGATTTCCCAATATTGTACATTCTAATGTATATGAAGGTGCTTTGGACAGTATTTTAACGGTGTCAAACTCTAATTTAGAAGATTTTGAAATATCAGTTCTTCTGAAATTTAACGAAGTCATATGCATTGATCGCGATCAACAAAAAGTAATTGTCTTTATACGCTTTTTTGGATGGGGTGGCTGGTTAAGGACAGTGGCGGATTTAGGCACTGCGCCAGTAATGCCTTTGATAACAATGGTTCTTCTTAAGTTTTATTCCATTTTAAGTATATGATAATTAACGTTATCGGGTTGTTTTAATGAATTTCAGGTTGTTTTGCTACTTGTGCACTTTCGCACTCGTTGTATCGCTACCCATACATTTCACTACCCACAATATTAATGTGTAGTTAGTTGTGGTTGATTTGGAACGTATTAATGTGTTAAATGTAAGATATATACATTTTTTTTAATGTTTGTAAATGAAAATGATCCGTGTTCGCTGAAAATTTATCAAATTCAAGTTTATTGATAAAATTAACCAGTATTAGCAATTGGTTAATAAGGTACAACAAAATGTAATTAAGTTATAAATTATTTAGTAAGTAATGAAATTTGCAAACTTTCATCATAATATACATTTGGTTAATATATGTCTACATGGTTAATATACTTGAATAGTATTCTATTCTTAGAATAAATTATAAACTAAACTGTAAAATGTTTACCTCAGCTAAAAAATTATTTAGTATCAAATATTTATTAAGGAAACTAAACTAATATTTACACACAAAGTAAAAATTTTAATTAATATGATGTATTTATATAAAAAAAAACTTAATATTACAATAATTTATAATTTAAAATTCTTATTAATGTTACTGTGTGTAAATAGTGTGAAAAACAAATTACATGAGCGACGCAGATTATTAATGACAGTAATACCTTATTTCAGTTTTTCACTCTCCCTAATTAATGTTATCACACCTGTGATAACAGTATGTTATGGCATTCAAGCCCAAGACACTATGAAGTTCATCAACGACACAAAAGTTAGTTATTATTCATTGAACGATGATACATACTTATGTAACATGAATATAAATGTAAAAAAAAGCATAACATATTTATTATATATTATAAGATTCATTGTATGTTATAATATCTATTATTTTACTAGCAGGTTGGACACTGAAACGACGATATCTACTGACTCAACGAAGAAATACCAGTTAGCAGTGTCTTCAAAGTAAAATATCCAAATGCAATTTTTCGTACTATTTTGTATCTATGAATAGGTTTGTTTGTAAATTGTAATTGATATCATTGTTGTGTACATATATAAGTATTAAAACAAACTATAAAAAATCATATCATTCTTTATTTAGCACTTTATTACTCACTTCATTTAAAAGTTTCAAGACTTCACAGTTTGTGATAATCCATAATCGACATTAACGGGTGCAAACCAACTAGCCGCGAAACTGTATAGGTAGCGAAAATATACAGGTAGCAAACTGACAGGTAACGAAACTACCATCACCCTTTTAATTAATTTATGTCACAATGTCAGTTGTACGATTGTAAATACACACATTAATATAGAGACTCAGAATTCAACTTCATTTGACTTTCAACACACTGTAACGTCAAGATAACGTCAACATCGAACGTTTTCCGGATAATCTGGTTTAGAAACAAAAATACGCAAATTTCATATATAAGTAATACGTACCTTTTGGAAGTGAGGTTTGGTTTCCCATATCGGCGCTTTAGAACGGCACTGAACACCAACTTTCGAGCATTTTCCCTACAAAGTAAAGTATTTTTACATTTTTTTTTAATTTCGGAACATTTTTACTTCAAACGCTTACATCATCAACCTGTCAAACAATAAATGCGTGTAATGTTCAAAAGATAGTACAGAAAGATCTATTATATAACAAATAATGATACAATTTGTTCACTTATTCTTCATATGTTTTAATCGCATGCTATCAATTGAGATTTTATTTTAAATATCACTTTGTGAAGAACTAAGCGGCATATAGAGGTGGCATATAAAGGTGAGACGTCAAAGTTAAAAAAACTTGAGAAGTTAGTAGTACAACAAACTCAGGTACGGTGTCATGCAGTGTTGCTGATACCAGGTTTTGGACAAGATTTTCTAGAACATAATTATATATTACACTTTTCCCTATATAAACAAAATGTATAGAAATTATGTAGCAGTATTTGTTTATTTATTAAATGTAAATTGTAGAATAATTATTAAAAATGAATTTCATAATTTTTCAATTAGGTAAAATTAAATGAGTTTTTTTTGTTTTTGTTTATTGAACACATCAGACAGCGTTAAGATCTTTTACGTTCAACACATTCAGAAAACATAATTAACATACACCATGTGATGACTGAATCTGCACAGCCAAGTGGTAGTCTAATTTATGAGACGTGCTGCGAATTAAGTGTTAATTTTATATAGGGCATAATTTGCCGGAACGTCTCATCACCGAAGGACCATTTATAAGGTGGAAACCTACAAGTTTAAATTTTCATAAATTTCCAATATTTGCAACCATACTGGTTGGCGAGTACTATCCGTGTTTTTTTAGTACTTTTTCTTTATTTTCAATCGCGTAAGTAATACTTTTAAAGAAAAGCTTGTTGCAGTGCAAAGTTTGGCTCCTTCTGTTTACGAGGATGTAAATATCTTATCATGACGTCATATGTTTTTTTTTCATATATGGGGCTCCAAAGGGGTAATCCATAAGCATTACTTGAAGAAATAAAACTAGTAGTATCCGTGATTGTTCGTTTCAATTCAAAATGCGATTTTTGTGTAACACATCGCAAGATTTTAATTGATCTGTACTATTCTACATTATATTACCTACATCATAATGATGTAATATTATTACATTATATGCCAGATTAGCGGTGTTAATGCGGCTACTAACATAAGTGTATGCCGGAAAATTTTCTTTTGGTTAACCCTTTGGCGCTTAAAAAATGTGCGGATGGTAAATGGGTGATAAACATGTTATAATTCTGCGTATTCTTCCAAATTTAGTAATAATTTCCATTTATTTATTTGTATAAAATCTTTTGGTTTTTCTTTTAATACTAGTTTTCCATATAGTAGTTAACATAATTTGGTTGATTCTGTGATGTTGGTGAATATGTATTCTGTAGCGGAATACTCGATGTGGCTTTGCTGTAATAATTGTTTCCATATAATAGGAATGCTGTTTATCAAAGCGTTATATTTCAAAAAATCATCTTTGTTTAAATTATAAAGGTAAACGATTTCTGGAAAAGTGTAAAATTGTTTGGTTCTGAAATCGAATATATGTTCTAACATTTGTACTCCGTTTTCAAACCATGTTTTAAGAAATAGCGTTTTGTTATTATGCTTTATAAATGTATTATTCCAAAGTTGTTTTGGGATTGGCATGTGGTCCTCGTTACAGGACGCGCAAAGCCATCCATGAATCACATTTTTCAGAAACTCAGATTTTATATTTGTGGTTTTAACGTCAGTGGGTTTTAAATTTGATTTAAATATTACTGAACCACCAAATTTATCGAGCATGTTGGTGTAGATTTGTATCAATTTAGATTCTGTTTGGAAAATAAAGCGTTTAACCCAACTTGCTTTGAGTGATTCAATGAAAAGGTCAATATCAAGCATTTTGAGACCACCCTCTGAGTAATCTTGAATAATTCGTTTTCTTGCAACCTTGTCGGGTTTTTCATCCCACAGAAATTTAAAACTTATCGATTTAATTTGTTTAATGATGTTCTCGGGTGGATTCAGGAGAACAGTGAGAGGGTTAACTAGTTTTGGAAATACAAAACATTTTAAAACTGTAATTTTTCCCATCGGTGATAATTTCCATCGTTTCCATTTATGTAAACAACTTTCAAATTTGTTTATTTTAATTGGTATGTTAAGTTCGATTATTTCCTCAGATTTATTACTGAAGTTGATTCCCATAGCTGTGGCATGTTGGGAGTTCCAAATGAACTTCTTATGTTTACAGTATTGAATTTGACTTGATTTTAATGAACCCAATTTGAAATTTTACATTTGCTTTTGTTGAGTGTTAAACCCGATATTGATGCAAAGTTTTTGAATACATTTATTAAAGTTTCAAATGATTTTTGTGTGCCATCTAACATACAGGATGCATCATCAGCGAACATTGATTGTTTAACGTGAACATTATGTATATTTATTCCTGTAATATTTTGATTTAAATCTATTTCTGCAGACAAAAGTTCTATGCATATAATGAATAGGGAAGGAGATAATGGACAGCCTTGTCAGACACATTTTTATATGTTGAAAAATTCTGAAAACTGGCCATTATTTGTTACACATGACATTGCATTACGATAAAAAAGCTTTACCCAATTTATTGTGTGTTGACTGAACTGAAAGGTGTCGATTGTTTTATTTTTACAAAATACTGATTGCAATGGTCAGGTGCATATTTAAATAACTACACCAAAACCCCTCTTTACGACCACCTCGATTTTACAACCACCCTGCTAAAGCAGACACTTTTTAAAAGACCCGATTGTTTTCCTATGTATTTCAATGGTCACAAACCCTGAGCATACGGGCACCCCGCTATTCCGTATTACGTCCACTAATCCCAGACTGAAAGTACCAAACATTGCTCAAAATAACCCCGTTATTGCGACCAGTGTCATTTGGTTGTTGACACTTAACATCATCAAATAACAACATATGCCGTGGAGATAACAATGTTACAAATGTTTTGATAAGGGATTAGCATATCGACAACTTGTATCAGATTACTTTGTCACTAGCTGACACTGATTAATGCTGTACCTTTAATAGGCTTAGTTAATCAAGTTTTAATTATTTTCCGACTTAATGTAAAGTTTATATCCATAACTATAAGTTACATAATTAACATTTTACATTTAGTTATCGCATCGTCCGTCCGTCTGTCCGCTATCAATCACGCTTTCATTAGTATTGAAGGGATTGAAATAATGATAGAGGACAATGAGAGGAAATGCAGAGTACAAGGACCGCAACTCTTTCTTCAATATTTACAAAGTTATGGCCATTTGTTTAATTTTCTTGTGTGGATCATATCTCCTTTAGTATTGAAGAGATTCAAATGAAACTTTGTATCATGATAGAGGACAAGGAGAGGAAGTGCAGAGCACAAGGAACACAACTCTTTCTTCAATATTTACGGTTTTATTGCCCTTTTGTTTTATTTTCTTATGTGAAGCATTAATTTTCTTGTGCGGAGCATAACTCCATAAGTATTGAAGGGATTCAAATGAAACTTCGTATAATGATAGAGGACAATGAGAGAAAGTGCAGAGCACAAGGACCATAACTCTTTCTTCAATATTTACAGAGTTATTTGCCCTTTGTTTAATTTTCTTGTGCGGAGCATAACTCCATTAGTATTGAAGGGATTCAAATGAAACTTAATATAATGATAGAGGACAATGAGAGGAAGTGCAGAGCACAAGGACCACAATACTTTCTCAAATATTTATAAAGTTATTGCCCTTTGTTTTATTTTCTTGTGTGACACATTAATTTTCTTGTGCGTAGCATACAACCATTAGCATTAAAGAGATTCAAATGAAACTTTTCAGAATGGTAGTGGACAATGAGAGGAACTGCAGATTGCAAGGACCATAACTATTTCTTCAGTATTACAGAGTTATTGCCCTTTGTTTAATTTTCTTGTGCGGAGCATAACTCCATTAGTATTGAAGGGATTCCAATGCAACTTCATATAATGATAGAAGACAATGAGAAGAAGTGCGGAGTACAAGGACCATAACTCTTTCTTCAATATTTATTACCATTAGTTTAATTTTTGTGCAGAGCATAACTTCATTAGTATTGAAGGTATTTTAAATAAAACCATTGAATTGATAGAGGATGTTGAGAGGTAGTGCAGAGTACAAGGACCTTAACTCTTTTTGTAGGAAGCGTCATTTTTGCCAACATGTAACTGACATTGTGCTGCCTTTCTCTGAAACGCATATACTTCGGGGGCATACGTCTTATCCTGTGACAAGCCTTGTTGTGGTTATTCTAGGGGAAAATGCCGCAGAGTCAGGCAAAACAAATTGCAAAACAATGGTTACCGTCTTTTTTCGATTTTCATTGTCGAGTCTATTTTCATAACATTATCGGCGATCCTTTAACCCAGAATTATCCTAGTGCAAACCAAATCCGATGTACCCTTAATTTGAACATATTTTTTTATGTAATATGCAAAATTATGTGAGAATTTCAATAAAAAGAGTCGAGAAACCATTGAAATAATCAATAATGAATTTTCACATTGGCAGTAAATCTTCTAAATAATATCAAAACGTCATCGAATTGAGGTCAAATGGAATTGGGGACACCCCCGGGTATTTGCATAATGGAATAGTTTTGGAGTACATTTAGGCCACACAGATGCAAATATTGGCAATAATAATTCTGTTACCATTGTTAAAGTTTTTTGGCAATGTTTTATTTTGTGTCAAAATCGTTTCTTCTACGCATACTTCGCTTTAAAAATTGTTAGCATTATTAGTATTTACCAAACACAGATAAAATTATTTTCAGAATTTATCCTGAGTTCAGTTACTTATGTGTTGAAAACAATATGCAGATTTAGTGTTTTGAAAAGAGAAATGGTTATGTTTGTGTTAAATTTAAGAAAAACTCACACCATTTGCGTGCTGTGGTTGTTTTACTGAATTAGGAGATCAACTTCGTCAAATACTGAATTATTAGTCCCCTACCGGTCTTTCACCGGAGGGGACTATAGGTTTGCCCTCCGTCCGTCCGTCACGCCGTCCGTGCGCAAACAATTGTTCCTGCGAAAAAAGTACTGAAGATATTTCGATGAAACTTGGTATTCATATAAACGGCAATATGAGTATTATGCACGACCGTATATATTTCACCAGAGGTCAAAGGTCACGTGACTGTTACTAAAAATAGAAATAAACTAAAACAAACTGGATCCTGCGATAACTCAAAAAGTACTGAAGATATTTTGATGAAACTTGGTATACATATAAACGGCAATGTGAGGATTATGCAGTACCTTTTATTTTTTACCAGAGGTCAAAGGTCACGTGACTGTTACTAAAAATATAAATAAACTATTACTGTTATAATTTGAAAAGTACATAAGATATGACTATGAAACTTGGTACAAAGATTGAACTATAGGTTTGCCATCCGTCTGTGTGTCTCTCTATCTGTTCGTCCGTATGTTTGTCCGTCCGTCTGTCCGTCCCCAAAACCTGGTTCCTGCAATAACTCAAAAAGTACTGAAATTATTTCGATGAAACTGGGTATACATATAAACGGCAATTTGGCAATGTGAGGATTATGCACGACCTTTTTTTTCACCAGAGGTCAAAGGTCACGTGACTGTTACTAAAAATAGAAATAAACTAAATACTGTAATACTTCGAAATGGACATAAGATATGACCATGAAACTTGGTACAGAGATTGAACTATAGGTTTGCCATCTGTCTGTGTGTCGTTATGTCTGTTCGTCCGAATGTCTGTCTGTCCGTCTCCAAAACCTGGATCCTGTGATAACTCGGAAAGTACTGAAGACACTTTGATGGAACTTTGTATACATAGCAATAGCAATGTGAGAATTATGCACGACCTTTTATTTTCACCAGAGGTCAAAGGTCATGTGATTGTGACTAAAAATAGAAATAAACTTAATACTGTAATATTTTGAAAAGTGCATAAGATATGATCATGAAACTTGGTACACAGATTGGACTATGGGTGTGCGTCTGTCTGTCTGTTCATCCGTCGGTCTAACTCTGTCTGTCTGTCCCGTCCCCAAAACCTGGATCCTGCGATAACTAAAAAAGTACTGAAGATACGTTGATGAAACTTTGTATACATAGAAAGAGCAAGGTGAGGATTGTACACGACCCTTTATTTTTCACCCGAGGTCAAAGGTCACGTGAATGTTACTTAAAATAGAAATAAACTTAACACTGTAATAATTCGAATAGAACATAACATATGATCATGAAACTAGGTTCACAGAATGGACTATATGACTGCCCTCTGTCAGTTTAGTACTGCAGTAACTCAAAAAGTAACTCAAATGTCTGGTCAATGTTACTAAAATAGAAAAAACAACAACTTAATACTGCAGTGACATATGGGATTTGAATATGAAACTTTGTACATCTACAGATGAAGGGCGATTTGATGGTATTGCACAATGTTTAATTAGTAGGGGTTTTCACTGGTAGGGGACTCCTGTATTGCTTGCAATACTATCAAAGCCTTGTTTTTACTGTAATGGGGTAACATAATTTAAAGGACTCAAATATTTTTTGTCAGTACTCAAGTATTTAAAATATGATGGGGTAATACCCAATTCTGACAGAATCCTTATCTGTTTCTCTTGGACTGGATTCTTAGCTATTGACAAAAATAAATAAAACATGAAAAATAATTAAAAATGAATGTTAAATGATAAAAAACAATATCGGACCCAATATTTATAGGCGTACCAAGTGGTAGTGCATCAGCATTTTAATATGAATTTGACTGTTCACTTGCATGCCTTTTGACTACAAAAGTTGTGTTGTTTTAACCGTTATTTTCTTTCAATTCAGAGTAATTAATTAAATTGTGTTACTAGTAATAATGAAATGTGCAAATCATCATAATCTATTTCTTTTTAAATACTCATGAGAAGTAAAGTAAAATTATTTAAATTTTGCCAATTCTTACATAAAAAACATAATCCAATACAACCTTTAGAGCTTAACACTCTTCTGCTTTCATGATATTTTTCAAGAAGAAACATTTAATTTATTTCATCTCTTAGTTTTTTTACCTGCAGGAATGGATTTGCTCTGGCAGATACTGTTAGCAGTTCTGGTTGTCATGGCAACCTGCATGGTGGTGGTCAAGGTCTACCTGGAATCCATCAAGGGTTGGTGCACTAGCAGCCGAGACCTGACAGGCAAGGTGGCACTGGTGACAGGCGCAAACACAGGTGAGTCATGTTGCTGCATTTATACTCTAATCTTGTCAGTTCATGTTCAGCTTAGAATGAAGATTCAACCTTTCGTACATCTACCACCGGTGTGAGAATAATATATGGAAAATACACTAAATGTGTAATTGCATCAAATTCAATCTGTGAACAAGACAAGTACAGTAGAACACTCCCAATGCTGTACAGTATTGAATATAACTATTAAATAGATAGACTGACTTGTATTCAGTCCGCTATAGGTAGATCCATTTAATTTAATACTTCAATAAAACATGAAATGGACGTTGACGGCAGATCTACAATAACATTCGCAAAAATAAAGTTCATTTACAGAGAATTATTAATGAAGCATTGTTAAATACATTTGGTCTTGTTCTATAAATACATGTAATTTACAAATATATACGAGGCGTGTCGTGGGAAAACCGGGCTGAATGCATGTGCGTAAAGTGTCGCCACGGATTAGCCTGTGCAGTCCACACAGGCTAATCGGGGACGGCACTTTCCACCTACAGTGGATTTATGTTTAGAAGAGACTCCCTTGAAGAATACCATTAAAGCGGAAAGTGCCGTCCTGGATTAGCCTGTGCGGACTGCACAGGCTAATCGGGACGACACTTTATGCTATTGCATTAAGCCCTGTTTTCCCACAACACGCCTTAAGTAATTTAAAAATATACACAGTGGTCATTGGTGAAACTTTCATGGGTACGGCAAAATTAGTAGTAGTAGTAAAATCGAATGAAATGTACATGAAGTTCCATTATGCCCATGCGCAACATTGATAAATGTTGTGTAGCATAGAAGTGCACGATTTTGTGGGCGTGCATTTGAATCCTGCTGGAAACGTGTATTTTTTGGTTTTGTATATATTTTTCCTAAACGATTCAATCAATACATTATAATTGATTCTTGACAAAGTATATTCGACAAAAATGGGAATGTGTCTTGTTTTAATGTGTCTATATTTGTGGGAAATACCGTTGATATGCCCGTTTAACATACATGCAAAAAAACAACAGCATAAACATAAATTAATATAAACTTTGTCGTGGGAAAATCGGGCCTAATGCATGTGCGTAAAGTGTTGTCCCGGATTAGCCTATGCAGTCTGCACAGGCTAATTCGGGACAGCACTTTCCGCCTACAGTGGATTATGTTTAGAAAAGACTTTATTGAAACAGAAAATACCATAAAAGCGAAAAGTGCCGTCCCAGATTAGGCTGTGCAGACTGCATAGGCTAATCCGGGATGACACTTTACGCGCCTCATGTATTTTATTCACAGTAAAAAAGTAACAATACCGGTACATGCTATTGGCAAAAACAAAATCATTATGCACAATGAGATTCATGGACTCTCTATAGATTATTTTCTTTTCTTCTTTAATAGGTATTGGTTTTTACACGGCCCTGGATCTAGCAAACAGGAATGCAAGAGTTATCCTAGCTTGTCGAGACATGCAGAAGGCAACCGCTGCTGTGGAGAAGATACAGGAAGCAACGGGGAACAAAAACGTTGAGGCACGGAAGTTGGATTTGAGTCGGATGAGTTCAGTGCGAGAGTTTGCCCTTACTTTCCAGGGGGAAGAGCGGTTAGACATTCTGATCAATAATGCAGGGATGGCAGGTATGATCATCGTCCAATGGTTGGGCGTGAATGCACTGTATCTGATGAAGACAGGTTAAGCAGATACAACAATTTTACGCTCAACTGTAGAGATTCATGGTGTATAGTATGGGTACTCGAAATGGCCGCCATCAGTATAATGAGCAGTATAATTAGCAGTACAATGAGCAGTATAATGAGCAGTATAATGAGGAGACATTTATTATTGTCAAGCAAAATCTGTCTTCAGTAGAAAAAAAAATGTGAAAATTTGGGAAAATACTAACCATTGTTTTTCATCTACAAGTAGGCAGAGCTCGAATTTAGCACTCGCAAACTCACAAAATGCAAGTAAAAAATCAGTTTTGCAAGTAATTTTTTCTGCTGCTCGCAAAAAATGCGAGTGAAAAATATATGAACGTAACAATAACAATCTTCATAAGACATCGGATCCCGACATTTACACAATTCTCGAGTAGCACCTGTTGCGAAGGGAGATAACTATAAAAGGAGCAGGCAAAAACAGCTCCGAGTCAATCTGGTCAGATGATAAATTGTCACCAAAAAGCCCAACAGGACACACATTTTGGTTAAACCTGTCACAACAGTGTCAAACTGAAATATTTTTTGTTGAAATAATTTGATTAGTTGTGTGTATTATTATGTTAAAATTTAAATTTTGAGTTAAATAACTGAACAAAGTGTGACAGTTGTTTACTGTATAAACCTTTACTATGAAATATTTTTGGTCGTCAACACATATTTCAATACTGGCATAAGTCAGGGGTGTGGAACTATCAAAATTGCATAAGTATCTTTTTATATTGAACAATCAGTGTGTTTTTTTCACCTTTGGGGGAAAGGTGGCGGGGCCCTTCAGATTGGGAATTTGACGGCAAACGGGGAATTAAAAAAAAAAATGAAGCATTTTTACATGTTTATGTTATACTTTGTAATAAACGATTAATCAAGTGCTTTCATACCAATAACAACTGAGATTGTGCACTAACTTGGTTTGATGAAAAATAGCTGGGATTGTTTACCAAATTTCCTTCATCTTAGTCAATTTTGTCTGATTTTGGTGATTTTTTTTTTCAAATAAAGCTTACATTCTAAGGGGAATTATAAGGTAAATATAGGGGGAGAATATATACCTTTTAAGCAGGGGAATAGGGATGAATTTTGGCCCCAAATTGACCCTAAAACACTGCCAATAGACATAGAACTATTTTACTGCCTATGCAGGTGTTCAAACCTGCAAGAGTCAACCCCAAGGCCAAATGGTAACGATTGTTATATATAAAATAATTTTACTAGTATATTGTGTTGACTGTTATTGCATGTAGAAAGCATACCAGTTTAATAACATTTTGAAAATGATGGCACATGGTACATCAGTCGCTGCAAAAGTATGTCAGACCTAAAAAAAAAACAGTAAAACTGTATGACGTCCAGGAAAAATGCTGAAAACACCCTCATGTGTGGGTTCGTATTCCAGAAACATCTTAAGTTTATTTTAAAATATTTTCACTTAAGTTCTACTTTTTTTAATATAATATTTTTAAAACTACATGTAAATTTGTGAATCCCTTGGCAGTTAAGTGAACAACAGTTATTATTATACATCACTTGATTATTTCTCTATATAATGCATATAAACTGCAGCGGGCAACAATTTGATATGTCGCCCGGCAATGTCGCCCGCTACCGCTATGTCGACCCGGTACGCAAATTAAACGGGATTGTTTGGTATAATAAAATAAATATTGACTTCCTTGAGGGTGACAGTGCGTCTCGTCAACCCTCGACAAACACTGTCGACCTCGGCTAAAGCCTCGGTTGACAGTGTTGCCTCGGGTTGACAAGACGCACTGTCACCCTCGAGGAAGTCAATATTTATATAATAAAACGTTCATAATAAATACACACTTAGCACAATGGCATTTAAATATGAAATAAAATGTTGATGAAAAATTATAATTTTAAGGTTAAGGATAAGATTCTACTTATGCTGTTTTTGGAATACGGCCCCTGGTGGCAAATTCTGGCTTAAGAGCTATTTGTTATGAGTGGCAAGATATGTGGCGCGTCGTGATAAAACCGGTCTTAATGCATGTGCGTAAGGTGTCGTCCCGGATTAGCCTGTGCAGTCCGCACAGGCTAATCCACGACGGCACTTTCCGCCTACAGTGGATTTATGTTTAGAAGAGACTTCCTTGAAACAGAAAATACCATACAAGCGGAAAGTGCCGTCCTGGATTAGCCTGTGCGGACTGCACAGGCTAATCCGGGATGACACTTTATGCACATGCATTAAGACCGGTTTTCTCACGACGCGCCACATATAGAGTTCGGGTTAATAATAGTTACCTATAAGAGATTACCAGATCTCGTGGCTACTAATGGATGTCTGACTTTTGTGGATCCTGTGACAGAGACTGATACATATGGTACATATTATATAAATGTTAGCTTCTGGAATTTGCAAACAATAATTAGCAATTTCATAAATGTTTAAAACATTTAAATTAATTCATTTTAGGTATGTTTGTTTCCATAAATGCGTAATCCAACCAATTATTTTTCAATATGCAGCGTAAAACGCCATGCACGGCTCCAGATAAGGTTTTATGTTAAAGGGTACTGTACCCCGTGACCTATTTTTTCAAAGGGTATTTTACCCCCTGACCATCAGCTTTAAATGGTATTGGAGAATTGTAAAGGGTATTTTCAGAGCTTCAGAAAGGAGTGAACTTAAAAAGGTATTGTAATCCCATGATTTTTAGTGTGAAGTATATGAATTTGCATGTAAATATTGCAAATTACTATAAGTGTTTAATTAGATACATTAAAAGAAATTTGTTTGCAGGACAAAAATGTTGTGTTTTTTTTTCTCAAAATTATTAAGTGTTTGGCAATATTTTCAATGTTGACTACTCCCTCTTTAATTTTCTAAAGGGTACTAGTACCCCCTATTTACAATTTCTAAAGGGTACTAGTACCCCCTATTTACAATTTCTAAAGGGTATTTGCAATATTTTAAAGGGTATTTACACAAATACCCGTTTTTTAATCGGGAGCTCTGATGCCATGGTTTTATAGCAGTTTCATTTGACACATTAATTCTCTGATCCTTGTAGGAATGACTTATACGAAGACAGAGGAAGGTTTTGCCACGTGCTTTGCCACAAATCACCTCGGACATTTCCTGCTCACTAACCTTCTGCTGGGTAAAACACATTGATTTTTACCCTTGAGAGTGAAAAGGACACTGTTTGGAAACACGTTATTCATTAAGAAGTATTAAGTTACTGAGAAATTAAATTGGCCATAACTGTATAATCAATATTATTTGTTGGACACTAATTTTTCCTGGTTTTCATGGCAAGGCAATCCACAAATTTAAGTGTACAAATATAAAATTAGCATACAAATAATATATGACTTACGTGTTCACTATTACGATAGCTTTATTAATTGTTAATGTTTGAATATTCTTTTTGTACAGATCTGTTGAAGAAGTCGCAGCCAAGCAGAATAGTCTCAGTGTCGTCGATGGCTCATGTGTGGGTGAAGGACTTCGACTTTGAGAATCTTAACGGGGAAAGGCAGCCGTGGTCAACATACGGGGACATCGCGCAGTCTTACTTCCGATCCAAACTGGCCAACATACTGTTCACAAGGGAGCTGGCAAGAAGATTAGAAGCTACTGGTAATTAATCTTGTTGTTATAATTTAAATACAGTTGAATTTGAATTCTAGCATGACACGCGCAAAATTTCCGTTGTTAAATTGCCAATAAAAAAATCGAAAAAATAGTTCTGAAAGTGTAGAATAAAGATTGCATTGGAATTGCAGAATATGTTGTCTGGTCATGTTAGAATCGATTAATTTTCGCTTTATTGTTGTTTATCTGTAAATTAACAATGATTTTTTGTTCTTATGCGTGTGTATTAAACCACTCAGGCTAACACGCTCGTGGTTTAATTTATTTATACGCATCAGAACTAAAAAACTTTGTTTATTTATAGATAAACAACTCAAAATCAAAAATTATTTCTTATTAAAATATAAATAAAAGTAACTATTTAGACAGGTGTTAAAGGAATTAGCCCCTTTTGTTATAACACTGTAGGGGCGTCCTGTTGTTTAATGTTTACAAGCATGGTATTGAATGTTTATTTCGATGTTACTTTCATTGGACAAATATTTATATTAAGGCCAAAAACTTTCCCAAAGTTTACTGAGCATTACACATCTGAGTGAACATTTTATGGTAAAGAACCATAACTCTTTTATTGATAATGGGTATTAGGTCAAAGGCAAAAACCTTAATTACAGAGTTACTGCCCTTTGATAAATTTTAATGTGCAAAGTGTACTATGCCATAGTTTCAAGTTTAGCGTTTTTACATTTGTCACTTACCGTCACAGCTTTTGTTTGCATTTAAAAGTTATACTTACAAAATGAGTTCCGGTATGAGAAATGGAGCCATTGACTTACAGGGGTGGGTTGCCATAGCGTTCACCCAGGGTGTGTGAGAACCGAGTTACTGCGATATCTGCCCTGGTTTCTCAAACCCCTCGATCTCGTCATAGAGCTTGTGGCCTTCAAGGTGAGGTCACGGTCACGGATACAGCTTGGCCTATGTCAGCGATTTGTTTTCAGCATAGTGTGAGTGCACCAAAAAAAAGGTGACTTTTGTCTGTGAAGATATATTGTTGTACCGTTAATTGGTTTTTGGAAAGGTTTTGGTGATTTTTCTTATTATTTCCGGCATTGTATGTGTGGAAGAAAAAAAAGTGATATTTGACTGCAATGGCTTTCTTGTTGTAAATTATTTTTATAACAGTTTTGGCAATTTGTTTGATTCATCAACGAGAACTTAGTGAGAAAACAAATCACTGCGAAAGGTTATTCCTCACTTTGCTCTGTATCCCATACACTGCAGTCATTCTGTGCAAATTTCTTCCTTCAGAGGTGTGTTTAAGAGTTCTTGGTAAGAATCATCAAAAATGTATGTTGTTTTAACTTACAAGATTTGAAAATATTTTAGCCACAATTTAATAAATCATTAATTTTTTTCAGAGGAATGGAAAACAGGAACAGAAAGTGAGATCCGTAAAAAATGTTTCAGTACAAACCTATGATAATTGGTATATAAATTGATGCACGTCGTGGGAAAACCAGGCTTAATGCATATGCGTAAAGTGTCGTCCCGAATTAGCCTGTGCAGTCCGCACAGGCTAATCCAGGACGGCACTTTCTGCCTACAGTGAATTTATGTCTATAAGAGACTTCCTTAAAACAGAAAATACCATAAAAGCCGAAAGTGCTGTCCCTGATTAGCCTGTGCGGACTGCACAGGCTAATCCGGGACAACACTTTACGCACCTGCCTTAAGACTGGTTTTCCCACAACACGCCTCAATTTATGTTATTCGAAGACTTTTGCACTAGGCCGCCAAGATGATAATTCCACTTGTTGTCAGGATGTGAAAGCACTGGGCACCGACAGAAATTCATACCGAGATTGTCTGTATCATAGCAATGTAGTATCAGTATGTTATTTCAGTTTTTCCTAAAATTGACAGGAGTGACTACAAACCGCCAGAACTAATTAAGCTGTTCCTGAAGAGGTAAAAAGACTGAACAGCAACAGAAATTCATACATTAGTTGGTTGTATATTGTTTCTATGTTTGCACTTTGACAGGTGTGACTGCAAACTGCCTTCACCCTGGAACCGTGAAGTCCGAGATCTGGCGTTCAGTGCCAACATTACACTGGCTGCTACTTAGCGTGCCGTATATGTTCTTCAAGGTGAGGATGAGCATGACCAACAACTGATGCATGCTTGTTGTCACCGGAACTTGTGTACCTACACTAGAGTAATCAGACTAGTCTGTTGTAACATTGTGACATGGTTAACAACTGATTCATGCTTGTTGTCACCGGAACTTGTGTACCAACACTATAGCAATCAGACTAGTCTGTTGTAACATTGTGACATGGTTAACAACTGATACATGCTTGTTGTCACTGGAACTTGTGTACCAACACTATAGCAATCAGACTAGTCTGTTGTAACATTGTGACATGGTTAACAGCTGATACATGCTTGTTGTCACTGGAACTTGTGTACCAACACTATAGCAATCAGACTAGTCTGTTGTAACATTGTGACATGGTTAACAGCTGATACATGCTTGTTGTCACCGGAACTTGTGTACCAACACTATAGCAATCAGACTAGTCTGTTGTAACATTGTGACATGGTTAACAACTGATTCATGCTTGTTGTCACCGGAACTTGTGTACCAACACTATAGCAATCAGACTAGTCTGTTGTAACATTGTGACATGGTTAACTACTGATTCATGCTTGTTGTCACGGGAACTTGTGTACCAACACTATAGCAATCAGACTAGTCTGTTGTAACATTGTGACATGGTTAACAACTGATTCATGCTTGTTGTCACTGGAACTTGTGTACCAACACTATAGCAATCAGACTAGTCTGTTGTAACATTGTGACATGGTTAACAACTGATTCATGCTTGTTGTCACTGGAACTTGTGAACTTGCACTATAGCAATCAGACTAGTCTGTTGTAACATTGTGACATGGTTAACTACTGATTCATGCTTGTTGTCACTGGAACTTGTGTACCAACACTGTAGCAATCAGACTAGTCTGTTGTAACATTGTGACATGGTTAACAACTGATTCATGCTTGTTGTCACCGGAACTTGTGTACCAACACTATAGCAATCAGACTAGTCTGTTGTAACATTGTGACATGGTTAACAACTGATTCATGCTTGTTGTCACTGGAACTTGTGTACCAACACTATAGCAATCAGACTAGTCTGTTGTAACATTGTGACATGGTTAACAACTGATTCATGCGTGTTGTCACTGGAACTTGTGTACCAACACTATAGTAATCAGACTTGTCTGTTGTAACATTGTGACATGGTTAACAACTGATTCATGCTTGTTGTCACTGGAACTTGTGTACCAACACTATAGTAATCAGACTAGTCTGTTGTAACATTGTGACATGGTTAGCAACTGATTCATGCGTGTTGTCACCGGAACTTGTGTACCAACACTATAGTAATCAGACTAGTCTGTTGTAACATTGTGACATGGTTAACAACTGATTCATGCTTGTTGTCACTGGAACTTGTGTACCAACACTATAGCAATCAGACTAGTTTGTTGTAACATTGTGACATGGTTAACAACTGATACATGCTTGTTGTCACCGGAACTTGTGTACCAACACTATAGCAATCAGACTAGTCTGTTGTAACATTGTGACATGGTTAAGAACTGATTCATGCTTGTTGTCACTGGAACTTGTGTACCAACACTATAGCAATCAGACTAGTTTGTTGTAACATTGTGACATGGTTAACAACTGATTCATGCTTGTTGTCACCGGAACTTGTGTACCACATTTGAGCTGTCTGGCTGAGGCAAGTGGTTAGGAACATTGTTCATAATTATTAATTGTTTGAAAACAACATCCAGTAATGTAGATAAAGTGTCTGATCAAGTTTAATTTGAAATTTATACATTTAGTAAGTAGTATTACAATATTATGGTATGAAGATGTTGCCAGACTAATTTGTCTTCAAATATTAAGTCACTAAGACAAAAATTGTAGCAACAGATTTTTATATAACTACATATACCATATTTCCCCAATAAGTGCACCCACCCTATTTAATGCCCCCTCCCCCAATACCCAAAACTCCCTACTCATAAATGTCATCATTTTGCTTTAAACGCTCTGTGTAAATGCATGTTTTACACTTGTTTTTGTAAAGCTTTCAAGGAAACAGTTGCAGAATGAGCTACTGGTCTTAGCTTCCAAGTGTTGAAAGTGGTTTAACAGTAAGTCTGATTGCAGATTTATTGCTCACCATTGTTTTTTTGACAATGCATGAAGAGTGCAGTTTGTTTACTTGTTTTGGGTGTAGCTTAATTTAGTTCTTTTACAGTTTTATTCTAGTGTTGTCTGTAAACTGGTATACCTGATGAAACATTGGAGTCATATTAATTGCCCCCTTTGGGAAAAGATAAAGCCCCCAGGGGTGTTAATTAGGGAAAATATGGAAACTGTTATACTAACACATTACTTTTAATGTAGTTGTAAATTCCATAGAACCATTCAGTTTAAAGGGGTGTATTAACCATAGGTTGACAGTAACATTTGCAAAGTTCATTTAAAGAGAATTAATATTGAACCATTTTTAAATATGCTGGTTTCGATAAACATTTGACAAACATATATTACCTTATTATATCAACAGTGGTCATTGAAGACGCTTTTGCGGGTATAGGAAATTTAAAATAAGAAGTAGTAGTTGTAAAATCGATATGAATGAAATGTTCTATTTAAGATTTACTATTACACGAATGCATGCCATTGATAAATATTGCATAGCGTAGAGAAGTTTTGATTTCTGCCAAACATTGCATAGCGTAGAGAAGTTTTGATTTCTGCCAAACATTGCATAGCCTAGAGAAGTTTTGATTTCTGCCAAACATTGCTTAGCGTAGAAAAGTTTTGATTTCTGCCAAACATTGCATAGCGTAGAGAAGTTTTGATTTCTGCCAATGAACCCAGTTTCTTTGGTTGCTTTATATTTTATTTTCAAGTTAAGTGCATGTTCTTTCATATTTTGTTTTGCATTACATTGCTGAGTTGTGATGTAACTTTCAGGTGTTGTGTGTAATGTTTAGGTGTTGTGATGTAATTTCATGTGGTGTGTGTAACTTTCAGGTGTTGTGATATAATTTCAGGTGTTGTGATATAATATCAGGTGTTGTGATATAATTTCAGGTGTTGTGATGTAATTCCAGGTGTTCTGTGTACCTTTCAGGTGTTGTGATATAATTTCAGGTGTTGTGATATAATTTCAGGTGTTGTGATGTAATTTCAGGTGTTGTGTAATTTTCAGGTGTCGTGATGTAATTTGAGGTGGTTGGTATGAAATTTTGAAGTAGCATGAATTGCACTTTACTATCAGTTTAGCTTGCAGTTTAAGTATTGCTATAGTGCATTAACTATCATATGATATGCATTTACATGTACTTACACTTTTAAGTTCATAATTGTATTATGTTATGCATGTAGTTTTGTATGTACACAGTAATGCATGTGATTTCAGGGGTAACGTCCAATTGTCTGCACCCTGGCCCAGTTAATACCAAACTTCTATATGATGCCTTTCATCCCCTTCTTAAGCCTTTGCACTGTATAATTGCGGCACATTTTGTCAAGGTACCTACCTACCCTACTCAGTTAGATTAACCTGCATGTAACAAATGATATTATCCTCAGACTTGCCTGAATCTAAGACATCTAAAACCACATTTGGTTCAAGTTATTTATTCACAGTTACATTTTATTTTTATAGGAAGTAAAGTTATAATAATATGGTATTGTTCATTTCTTATGCACTTTTTTGATAGACCGCTGGTTAATAAAGATTTTCTTAATTGTATTGCCTTAATCGGCAATTAACATTTTGAACAATTAAAATATTTATTTTTGCCACTTGCACCGGTACATAATAATGGAAACAGAGAATTTAGACTGTTTCTGTTTAATGTTATTTTTGTTTTGCATGCACAAACAATCAACTAAATCCTATGTAAATTCTTAGCTGAAATGAAAATTTCTCTCAAAATTACTGCCTGAAAATTAGAAGATTTTGTTTCAAATATGAATAAATAAGAAGCATCTGTTTTCTGGACTACAACCTTTTAGTTTAGTTTAAACCTATTTGAGGCGCGTCGTGGGAAAACCGGACTTAATGCATGTGCGTAAAGTGCCGTCCCGGATTAGCCTGTGCAGTCAGCAAAGGCTAATCGGGGACGGCACTTTCCACTTTTATGGTATTTTCTGTTTCAAGGAAGTCTCTTCTAAACATAAATCCACTGTAGGCAGAAAGTGCCGTCCTGGATTAGCCTGTGCGGACTGCACAGGCTGATCCGTGACGACACTTTACGCACATGCATTAAGTCCGGTTTTCCAACGACGCGCCTCATATAATGTTCATTTTCTCAGACAGCGGAGGAAGGTGCCCAGACGTCCATACACTGTGCTGTGAGTGAGGACCTGGAGGGGGTGACGGGGAAGTACTACGTGGACTGCAAGGAGGCCGAGGACCAGAGTTCTGACTGCAGTAAGGACATGGAGCTCGCCAAACAACTGTGGGAATACAGCGAGAGATTGACGGGTCTGAAGTAGTTTGGCAGTGTGGCTTGGCGCCACGTGTGTAGTGTAAAACGTGGAGTTTCACTAGTTGAAGAGTTGTGGAACTTGACCGGGTTTATCAAGTTTTTGTAACTCTCAGTTGTGAAAAAAAGCATGGCTAGTCACAAGTTCTGGGCTGGGAAAAGAGTACAATACCTAAGTCATTGCTAAGTACAAAATAAACACGAATAAACAAAATTAATCTATGAAGTTTTAATTTTGTTCATAGATTATATTTTACAAACATGAGTGTCTCGAACATGTGATAAAATTGTGAAATGTTTCATAGTTTACAAATATATGTTTAGTAAACGTCTATGTTAAAATCAAAATATTAAATTTTTGCTTGTATCAACTACCACAGAAACATGTTTTGTTAAATGTGTACTGGCATCACAAATTACTGTTTTATATACATTGTGTAATTATTCATTTTAAGTACAACCAGTTGAAACAGACAGTGTGTTTGTAATTATTGTATATTGTCTTTGTTTATCATTAACAAACAAATGTTAATTTATTCATATATACATACCATATATGTGGTCATTTACAATTGATTGTTGCCAAAGATGACAAAAAGAAAATTACTGGGGGTTCTAATGAAGCATTGAAATAATGCTGCAGAGACAAGTTTTGGCTAATCCACGTCGGCACTTTCCGCTCTTTAGCTCACCTGAGCACAAAGTGCTCAGTGAGCTATTGGTATAGGGGACCTCTCCGGCGGCGTCCAGCGTCAATGTGCCGTTTGGACTGTTATCGCGATTAAGACTACATTTTTTATTCAATCTTGACCAAACTTGCACAGTTTGTGTAAGACCATAAAATCTCAGATGGGATTGTGTATTGGGTCAGATCAAACCAGTAAAACCAGAGTTATTGCCCCCTTTTCATGCAAAAAAGTGCAAAAGTGCCCTTTTCCAACGTATATACTTTATTTTCCATCCAATCTTAACTAAACTTTCACAGTTTGTGTATGACCATCAGATCTCAGCAGATGTCAAAAATAGGCCATGTGTATGACCATCAGATCTCAGCAGATGTCAAAAATAGGCCAGATCTTGTTTCAAACACCAGAGTTATTGCCCTTTGTTTATTAAAAAAATGTACACAAATGGACATTACCCGGTATTCAGGATAGAGACTTCAATTTTCATCCAATCTTCACCAATCTTGCACAGTTTGTCTGTTACCATGAGATTACAGTTGAAGTGGAATATAAGCAAGATCGGACCAGAAACACCAGAGTTATTTCCCTTTGTTTGTGAAAAAAATATGCAACATTATACAGGATAGAGACTTCATTTTTCATCCAATCTTTACCGATCTTGCACAGTTTGTCTATGACCATAAGTTTAAAGGTGAAGTCGAATATAAGCAAGAATGGACCAGAAACACCAGATTTATTGCCCTTTGTTTGTGAAAAAAATATACTAAAATGGACATTATTCCGGATAGAGACTTCATATTTCATCCAATCTTTACCAATCTTGCACAGTTTGTCTAACAGTTTGTCTATGACCATAAGATTAAAGGTGAAGTCGAATATAAGCAAGATTGGACCAGAAACACCAGAATTATTGCCCTTTGTTTGTGAAAAAAATATGCAAAAATGGACATTATTCAGGATAGAGACTTCATTTTTTATCCAATCTTCACCAACCCTGTACAGTTTGTCGATGAGCGTAAGACTACAGGTGAAGTAGAATATAAGCATGATCGGGCCAGAAACACCAGAGTTATTGCCCGTTGTGTTTTGTAAAAAACATCAACAAGTTATCAATGATTGGCTTGCACACACGATTTTTGATTCAATGTTGACCAAACTTACACAGTTTGCGCATGACCATAAAAATTGATTGATAAAATTTGATTTCCAACAATTGCAAGACTTGCATACAGTTATTTGTACATGCAACATTGATGTCTTCCGAGCCTGCATTAACATCATTTATCATCATTGGAAACAAAATTATCAAAGAAAAACTTTACCTTATAGCACAGCCATCGCAATTATCGCATTGCAAGTAGTTTTCCAAAACGGTTTGCAAAAAAGACATCAAAATCTACTGTTTGTGCATTTTCCAGAATTGTCAATGACTTAATGAAAAAGGGTCAGGTAAAAATATCAAGAAAAGTGATTTGAGAACCATTAGCAAAAAAACGCACATCCGCTACCCAACCCATACTTTAGTTAGCCCATTGCACTTACCGATGTTTTAAATCAAAATTGATCCTACCCCCACTGTGTATTGTTCAGATACCTGTAATTTTCAAACCTGTCACAATAGTATGGTCTTCATCTGTACCAGTTCTCAGGTGAGCGCTTTGGGCCATCATGGCCCTCTTGTATGGTATTTTCTGTTTCAATGAAGTTTCTTCTTAACATAAATTCACTGTAGGTGGAAAGTACCATCCTGGATTAGCCTGTGCGGACTGCACTGGCTAATCCGGGACGACACTATGCACATGCAGTGAGCCCGGTTTTCCAATGACACGCCTTATTTGTTCTTCAAATTCCGATATGAAAATGTTGAATTCTAACTGATTTAATCTTCCACTTCAACTTGGTAATTGTTTTCAGTGCCTGCCATGACAGTTCTTAATGCACTTACAGTTAGTATTATTGTTACATGCATTTGCATGCTGTGTTTTTAGCTCACCTGAGCACAACGTGCTCATGGTGAGCTTTTGTGATCGCCCGTTGTCCGTCGTCCGTGCGTGCGTGCGTCCGTCATCAACTTTTCATTCAAACGACATCTCCTCCTAAACCACTTGGCAGATTTTTACCAAGCTTCACAGGAATGATCATTGGGTGACCCTCTTTCAAAGTTGTTCAAATCGTTACGGTCCGCTGCATATGTAGGTCACCAGAGCTAAAAATAGATTTTAAAAGTGTAAACTTAAAAAATCTTCTCTGAAACTGTAAGGCCCAGAGGTTTCATATTTGGTATGTAACATCCTATAGTGGTCCCCGACAAAGATTGTTCAAATTATGCCCCTGGGGTCAAAACTGGCCACGCCCCGGGGGTCACATGGTTATATAGAATATATAGCTAAATGACTTTAAAAATCTTCTCCTCTGAAACCACAAGGCACAGAGGTTTTATATTTGGTATGTAACATCCTATAGTGGTCCTCTACAAAGATTGTTCAACTTATGCCCCAGGGGTCAAAACTGGCCACGCCCCGGGGTTCACATGGTTTATATAGAATATATAGCAAAATGACTTTTAAAATTTTCTCCTCTGAAACCGCAAGGCCCAGAGGTTTCATATTTGGTTTGTAACATCCTTTAGTTGTCATTTACAAAGTTTGTTCAAATTATGCCCCTGGGGTCAAAACGGGCCATGCCCGGGGGTCACATTGTTTGTATACAATATATAGCTATATGACCTTAAAAATCTTCTCCTCTGAAACCACAAGGCCCAGAGGTTTCATATTTGGTATGTAACATCCTATAGTGGTCCTTTACAAAGATTGTTCAAATTATGCCCCTGGGGTCAAAACTGGCCACGCCCCGGGGGTCACATGGTTTATATAGAATATATAGCTAAATGACTTTAAAAATCTTCTCCTCTGAAACCACAAGGACCAGAGGTTTCATATTTGGTATGTAGCATCCTATAGTGGTCCTCTACAAAGATTGTTTAAATTATGCCCCTGGGGTCAAATCTGGCCACGCCCCGGGCTCACATGGTTTATATAGAATATATAGCTAAATGACTTTTAAAATTTTCTGCTCTGAAACCGCAAGGCCCTGAGGTTTCATATTTGGTTTGTAACATCCTTTAGTGGTCATTTACAGTTTGTTTAAATTATGCCCCTGGGGTCAAAACTGGCCACGCCCCGGGGGTCACATGGTTTATATAGAATATATAGCTAAATGACTTTTAAATCTTCTCCTCTGAAACCACAAGGCCCAGAGGTTTCATATTTGGTATGTAGCATCCTATAGTGGTCCTCTACAAAGATTGTTCAAATTATGCCCCTGGGGTCAAAACTGGCCACGCCCCGGGGGTCACATGGTTTACATAGAATATATAGCAAAATGAATTTTTTAATTTTCTCCTCTGAAACCACAAGGCCCAGAGGTTTCATATTTGGTTTGTAACATCTGTTAGTGGTTATTTACAAAGTTTGTTCAAATTATGCCCCTGGGGTCAAAACGGGCCACATTGCATATATACAATATATAGCAATATGACCTTAAAAATCTCCTCTGAAACCGCAAGGCCCAAAGGTTTCATATTTGGTATGTAACATCCTATAATGGTCCTTTACAAATATTACTCAGTTTATGCCCCTAGGGTAAAAACTAGCCACGCCCTGGGGGTCACATGATTTATATACACTTAACTAGCAAAATGACTTTAAAAATCTCCAAAGAAACCGCAAGGCCCAGAGGTTTCTTATTTGGTATTTAACATTGTATTTTTTTTTCTGAAACGGCAAGGCCCACAGCTTTCCTATATGTATAACGTAACATTGCATAGTGGTCCACTCCAAAGATTGTTCAAATTATGCCCCTGGGGTCAAATCTGGCCACACCCCAAGGGGTCACATGGTTTATATAGACTTAAATAGCAGAATGACTTTTTGAAAGCTTAACCTGAAACCAAGGTTTGTTCAGATTGTTCAAATTATGCCCCTGGGATAAAAATAAGCCACACCTCGGAGATGCAAATTCTAATTGGGTTACAAGGTCTCAGGTGAGCGCCCTAGGGCCCTCTTGTTGAGTATATGAACACAATTACTATGCAAATATGTTGACATACATGTAAATGCCAGTGTCTTTTATCGTATTAAAAAATTACTTCTTGTTTATTGTTCTCTTTGTACAAATTAATTATTCATTAGGCCAGAAGAAAAACATTGTGTTTCGGGCAACCCGACCCTACCTAACAAAAAATAAAACGGCCCTTCAGTTTTTAGTGACAATTGTTTTTCATGAAAGCCGTATTTGTCAGATTTTAGTTTGTTTTCAGTGTTGTTTTTTTTACTTAAATGTATCTTTAAAACAGTAAATAAAAAAAAACTCAATCCCGACCATACCTAACTTTTTTCAGACCGTTGCCCAAAGCACGCAATTTATTTTGTCTGGCCTAAGACTAAGGTGGAAAAGGAATAGCTAAGACTAAGGCGGAAAAGGAATAGCTAAGACTAAGGCGGAAAAGGAATAGCTAAGACTAAGGCAGAAAAGGAATAGCCTGGATGGGCTGGTTATACCAGACAGCCAACAACAGAAACAAGCAAAGTGCAGCACCGTTATACTGGGATGTTGTGAATTTATCAAATGCACCGGGATTCTCACCCTTATGACCATTGCCTGAAGATGACTTGTTAGTTTGGTTGTGGGTGAAAGTGGCACAGGAGACGTGCCATTCCAGAGGCAACCCTGGGTCGTCTAATGTTCAGTGTTTAGCACCTAGTACACTGCACCTCGGGTTAACGTCTCATGCGAAGACAACTTAGTAGGTTAGGGTGTAGCAGGGGCTCAAACATGCGACCCCCTGAGTTGTGAAGCAAGTGTGCTACCACTAGACCATGATCCACTATAAAATTACTGCCTGTAAATGTTTCGCTATGAAGGTATATGGCATCGTCGTAACCCACGTTCGCTCAAATACGCTACGCTTCTTGATCAGACCGTGGGAGATTAGGCTAGCAAAACTTCGTACTCCTGAATAATTAGTGAGACATTTCATTGGTTCAGTGTCCAAGTCTCCAAGGAACATTCAACCAATGAAGACACTATTAAAACAATTACAATAGGGGTGTTCGCTTTTGTCATATTAACCGTTATCCTCCATATGGTCCATGAAGTCAGAAGAACCGATAAGACAGAAGTTAAATAATTGGCCAGCAGGTGGCTCATCAATATTCATAAAAAACAACTTTTGACAGCATTCTCCCACGGTATATAATGTCATGGTAACGGAATATATACCGTGGGTTTCGACTATAGGTATATGGCTCAACACCCATCAAGTCGGGCACAATATTGATTTACTGTATCATTAGCATTTCAATTATGTGCACGTTTTGAAATGTGCTTATTCCCAATATTCACCGTTAGACAAATTACTGTACCCGTACTCGCACATGCTGTCACAGACTAATTATACATTTAGTAACTCAGTTGTAGTTTTATTCAATAAACTGAAATGTAGTCGAAGCACTGTGGAGATGTAAAAACAACTAAACCAACACAAACTCGGATCATAACATGAGAATGTGGTGCATAAAATGTTTTTGACTTGACACCGACACTTGCCGTTTTATTCTGGAGACTGATGAATCCTTCAGCTAGTGACTTCAGCAACTTTTGTTGGAGATAACTGCACAATGATGTCAATATCAAAGTAAAAGTAAACATTATTTAATACATTAGCATCAGTTTATTCATATCATTCACTGACATATGACAGCTCAAAAACCATACACGGTTCAATAAATATGATGAAATAAAAATATTAAACAGACAAACTTAAGATCAGAATTACCAGCAATAATGGCGTATATACCACCTGACACCCAACACTGACACGTTGCACAGGTCGTGGAATATTGCCATAATCAGTGTAACGTCTACATACATGTACATGGTAGGAATGCATTCGTACACTGTATTGCTCTTAAAAGATTCTCTGGCTAAGCTTCCTCTTTAAAATATTCACTCCAAGACAGGTTATAATATTGATAGTTTAAACTGAGAGAAATACTTAAATTAGTTGGTTTCACTTTCTGAATCCCAATATCATGTCATTAACAGTATTAAATGCATACACAAAGATAGTCCATCAGATACAACCATTGACATTTCTAATATATAAATTACAGTTAAGTTCAAAATATATATGGAAAAAAAAGGCATTAATAAATCTCCAACCCTCATACACACACAAAATATATCACTTGCACACAAATAGTGAATAATTTCATGTACATGAGCTAAAAAATACCCCCCAAAAATTAACATCAAACCAACTTCTTCGAAATGAAGAATCTTTTTAAATGTGACGTCTGCAACAATGCAATAAAAACTAACGTCGATGTCTGGGCTACAGACCACCAGAAAACACGGTTATTTGTACTCTCGCTCGTGTATCGGAACCTTTCTTCTCTGGTCTGAAAATCAACAATTATGCAATATTCCACAGTATATGCACACAGCAAGACTGGGATTTGAATTATGAACAGCAATTTATTAATGGGTTCAACTTAAGTTCCATTTGCAATTGAAGAGAAAATAATATTTTAGGTGAAACATAATTTCAGTTATATTGCATAGATTCAACTTCAATGTATTATGACCCTTAAACAAATAAAAATCCAAATTGCAAGTTATGTTAGAGTATCAAGGATTAACATATTATCAAAACATGGTTAAAACTACGAATATACTTGCATGTCAAAAATATGCCAATGAATTAAGTAAATTAAATTCTTTACAGTAAATAGTTATCATTATGTGTGGAAACCAAACATGGTTTCAGAAAATGATGAACTTGAATACCAATTTATATATATGTAACATAGATACACATTATACGTTTAATTTTAATATCAGAGTTGCTACGTGCTACTAAGCGTAGATGTACATGTACAAACAGAATGGGGAAAGTGAAAACGAACAATTGAGGGGCGTCGTGGGAAAACCGGACTTAATGCATGTGCGTAAAGTGTCGTCCCCGATTAGCCTGTGCAGTCCGCACAGGCTAATCCAGGAAGGCACTTTCTGCCTACAGTGGACTTATGTTTAGAAGAGACTTCATTGAAACAGAAAATACCATAAAGACCTTGCATTAAGACCGGTTTTCTCACGACGTGCCACAATTATGCAATGTGTTATAGATATATATTGGGAGGTATGTGACAGATTTTAGCCTTCTTTGTATTTTGATACGCCTGATAGTAACCCTGGAAAAATAAACTTCCATCCATACGAAACAATGAAAAATGTAGTATTTTCTTGTAAGACCTGGCTTTTTGTAAATGTGAGTGTTCAAGTCAGTAAGTTGCATTCATTTTCATCTTTGGGTAAACAATGTAATAACGTGTGCGCAAGACAATCAACAAGCCACTTTCATGGCGTTTGAAAAATTCCCCTAAATCCATAAAATTTATTGAACCACAGTACCAAAAAAATTGTTTTGTATTAATAATATTCAATAATGATTTTAAAGATTTCAATCGATCAATGCAGATCCGCAAAAAGTATGAACACAGAACTTTCTAATAAAATGTTTAACAATAAAACTGACTTACAGATTTACATGTTACAAAAATACACTTTGAACATTAATCATTTTATTGTACAATTCTAAAAGGTCTCTATAACCACTATTACTATACTAATTTCTTTGCTTCGAAGAAGCTCTTAAGGTGCCTCATCTGTCCGAAGCCTGTGATCAGCAGGATGGCAGTCTGGAAGATGGACCACCAGAGGACGCGCTCGTTGGTGCTGATGCTCGTCTGACGGAAACGCTCCTCGCGATACTGTAAACACAGCAGGGGGGGGAATGTGCATTTGGTGTGAATGTGTAAACATGGGTAAGCAATATAACAAAGAGGGGGTATTCAAGATAAAATGCAGTAATAAACCTATTCTGTCTGACAGACAACCAAAACTAATAAATTTCTAACCACACAACTTTAATCCTGTTCAATGTTGACATTTTCTGGTGTAAATTGTGACATTAGGAAGTGGAGATAAATCCGAAATGGAGCTTTTTTGGAGTTCCCCATATAACCTGCATTGCTGTGCAAGTAGCTCTAGTGAAGGATAGAGACTAGGTCACTAGGCCAATATTCATAAAACTTCTTAGTAAATCTTACTTATATATTCTTTTTCAGGCAAAGTTTGATCAGCTTTTTGATTCACCATTTTTTTTACATAAACCATCGAGTTTCACATATAAAATTTAATCTGAAACTTAGGATTAGTTCTACAAAAGGTTAAATTTTCCATGGAAGCTTTATAAATATTGGCCTTGGGCCTGAACATCCGGTCGCATACCCGCTGGTAGTTCTGTTCCTTTGTGATCTGTTCGACCTGGTCGAGGAGCTGGCGCACTCTCAGCTGCAGCTCGGACAGCTTGTCCTTGGTCCGGATCTGCTGGTAGTCCACTGCGTGCTCCCCCACCTGGATGTCCAGGTGGACCCTCTGTAAGGTAATGTTATGATTGAGGAAGTTGTTATGCCAAGTAAGAACAGAAATGGGGCATGTCGTGGGAAAACCGGGCTTAATGCATGAATGTAAAGTGTCGTCCCGGATTAGCCTGTGCAGTCCGCACAGGCTAATCCGGGATGGCACTTTCCACTTGTATGGTATTTTCTGTTTCAAGGAAGAAATAGGCCCTTCCACCACCGAAGCTGATAGAAAGCTGTTAAATGCCAGACATTATGATAAAACAAGAAAAGATGTTGTCTGACTGAAAATTTCAGTAGTTTGGGACATGGTAATAAAAGGTCTCGTCTTGCACAACAAGATCTTGATCACTGTATTTTCAATGATATTGTATAGTGATTAATCAAGTAGAGACTATCTAGCACCTACTACTTGACAAATATGTATCAAATCACATGAACCAGTAACTTTTGCAATGGTAAAACAACATTTCACATTATTTAGGTCAGACGCAATTTTCCAAAAACTAAAATTTAAAAACAATTGCAGTGGTTTGACGACTATTCGTATAATTAACATATAGCTGCATACATGATCTAGTACCAATACTTACAAGCTGTCCACTGCCGAACCACGCACTGGAGTTGGAGTGCAGACAGATGGAGTGCTCTCCAGAGCTAGCAGACGTGAACGTGAATCGTCCCTCAGAGGCGTATGTCTGCAATAACATAGCCAGGTACAATGCACAGAAAAGGTCCGCACTCACCAGTCATACAACATCCGCCAATTCCACATACAACATCCATCACTCTGTTTAAGTTTTCATTACAAGTAAATTAAGATAGTATCAAACTGTACAATTTTACCAGAGTTTATGGAGAACAGTTAATTTTATGAATTTAAGAACTGTCTTCGTATGTTTGCAAAAGTTTCAGTAAATGAGGTGTGTCGTTGGAAAACCGCGCTTAATGCATGTGTGTAAAGTGTCGTGGTATTTTCTGTTTCATGGAAAAGTCTCTTCTTAACATAAATCCACTGTAGGCAGAATGTGCCATCCAGCATCTCTTCTAAACATAAATCCACTGTAGGCAGAAAGTGCCATCCAGCATCAGCCTGTGCGAACTGCACAGGCTGATCTGGGATGACAGATCTGGGATGACACTTTACGCACATGCATTAAGCCTGGGTTTCCCACGACATGCCTAAAATGTTTTGTAAACACAAAGGACATGCACAAAGTACATGTAGGTATATTCATGTAATGGAGCAACGACGGTATGTAAAGGAGTACATAATTGTGGTTGGAACATAAAATGGGAGAAACAAACTAGCGGAAAAAACATGCGCATGCATGGGTAACCAAGTCTTGGTTATTCAAGACCAGTCTCACAATATGACTTGATTCAGATATGATGAAACATTATAATATTATACTGAACAAAAAAAAAAACTTTCCATAAGTACATGCCAAATTGTCACAGTAACATAAGAAATGTACACATGTGGTTAATGTAAAATGGCTCTACTTTGCAAAATCAAAAAGTTAATCCAGAAGATTCAGAAGACAGACTTCTACAACAAACAGAAGATTTCAGTGAAATCTATTCAAACGTTAAAAAATTATCTACAACTAACTTAGCGAAAGTTTCTTGTTTGGTTCAGTATTATAATGGCATCAGAAAGTATAGTTTTCAGGACAATCCTTACAATGGCATCAGAAAGTATAGTTTTCAGGACAATCCTTACAATGGCATCAGAAAGTATAGTTTGCAGGCCAATCCTCACAATGGCATCAGAAAGTATAGTTTTCAGGACAATCCTTACAATGGCATCAGAAAAAAGTATAGTTTTCAGGACAATTCACATTATAAAAATTTTACATGTGACAAAAAACATTAATGTTCAGCGCATCATAAAAACACAGTTCAAGAATAAATATTTATTGTAAACTTAACAGACAATTATAAAAATATGTTCCCAGATATATTTATTACAATGTAACTCACATGTTAGATCAAACTTTTTCAATTTCGTTGAAGAATAACACAAAATTTAATGTACTGGCAATTCATACCACAAACATCATTCAATTGTACATGAAACACTTTCACCATCGCAAACAAAACATGTCAGCATCTGTCCTAATTGTGTTGTACAAACATAAATATGAGGCACGTCGTGGGAAAACCGCTTAATGTAAGTGCGTTAAATGTTGGACTGCACAGGCTAATCCGGGACGACACTTTAAGCACATGCATTAAGCCCGGTTCTCCCACGACGTGCCTCATATCATATGTACAAGGTTAAACTCCATAACCAGTCATGCACTATCACCGACATTGATTCATGTTGTAGTTAGAAATTTGAATCCAAGCAACCCCACTATAGCCAACTGAACAAGGGGGCATGGGGGCATCAAAATGAAGGGGATTATTTATGATAATTATCATTTATAAAACTTTATGAACAAGAACAAAACTTTCAAATTATGGATTACAATTTAAGCGCATACAGCACAAAATAAAAATGTCATGAGTTCAATTATTTTTGTTTCATATCGATTTTTTTATTCACTTAATTTGTAAGGAATTTTTTTCTATTATGCCACAGATAATACTGTTGTACCTAACTTTGAGTGAGTCAAATAATCATCGGAAAGCTTTCATGCAGTATATATCAGACCATAAGTAGTCTCAATGGACCTCTGTATTTAGACAACTATATATCAGACCATAAGTAGTCTCAATGGACCTCTGTATTTAGACAACTATATATCAGACCATAAGTAGTCTCAATGGACCTCTGTATTTAGACAACTATATATCAGGGACTTCAGTAGATTTTGAAAAGTAAGAGCCAGATAACTCCTGGCTTGAAATCCGTTGGGGTCAAAATGAACATTTCCGAGGTCAAAATACTGTGCTCACAGGAATTGTGTTATTGCATTTTTGTTAAACGCTCTGCCTGCACATGGAAATTTGTGTTAATAATGGTTAAGAAGAGTTCAAATATTGCAAAAAACACGCACAAAATTACTATGATACAAATAATATTGACTAGTCCTTTTGAAGTTGGCAAATGGAAAATCAATTGCATTTAAATGATGCAAGGCAGAAACTTTGCTTGGGTCCAAAATGTGTAAATTGCAATTTGCTTGTGTCTAAAAGCAGGATTCTGCATCAATTGAAATCCCTGATATATGTAAGTAATATTTCGTAATCGCATTCTTTATACATAACCCCTTTCAACTCTGTCCCTTTACCCGAAACAGTTTCAAACATCTTGGTGAAATGAAAGCACTCACTCGAGCCAAAACTATTTTGTCTTCGGGGTCCCTGATTTCGACAAGCATTCCAATACCAGGGGCCGAAGGGAGATAATCTTTTACGTTATAATCGTAAAGCTGAACTTTGTAGTTTCCTGAAAATGGCACACTCAGATGCGTTAAATCAGAATGGAAAGGCAACAATGCAAGTATAAAGCGTGACAGGTGTTTCTGAACGACATTCTGTTTCGATCAATCCACGCTATTAGTTTGCATGTGCAGACTTTGCAGCATCAATATGTCATACATGCCAAGCATTTTATCTCCTATACAATTGTGTACACTAATTTAAAAAAATTAAAACCAACAGGTTCAAATGCGTATTTGAACAGAAAACACAATGCATCATTCGTGGAGTAATCAAAGCAGTGTCTATCAGGAAGCACCTGCATGCTTGGTGGTTATGCGTAATACTTTAGAGAGGGTGCTCATACATTTAGTGCAAACCAAAACACACTAAACATATGTAGCAACTCAGCTACAGCCCTGTGATGCTGACAATCATGTAGCAACTCAGCTACAGCCCTGTGATGCTGACATTCATCTGCTGGTCCGTGTACGCTATTCGCACAATCACAGTACTTTAACTTTATTTAGTTCATCGTGAAACTATTGTATCTGATATTAGGGAAAGATCTAGGGCAAAGTAGCAGGGCACAGCACACTGCTCCTTTTTGGTTCCCCCCTGCTGAAATTATGGGCTCCTCAGCACAGAAATGTTGAATATCTTTTGAAATTTAATATATTTTTTCAAGCATTCAATGACAAAGGAATAGGCAATGCTTAAAAAACCTTAAACAGAAGCATTAAACTCATGAAAATCCTGGATGAAGCAAAAAATGAGAACATGTCAACAAACTGGGTTGGCTTTCCACCCTGCTCCTTTTTAGCAGCACCCTGTACCTTTTGTGATCCTAGATCTTTCCATACTGATATAGAAATGTTAAGCAGATAAAACAGTTTCCTGCTCAACCCACTTTAAGTCTTGTAAAAGAGTATTCACTGGCCCTTGATATGCTAACATACTCGGGTATAATTTTTATTGCATCCAGATCAGAATGAGGAGCCCGGTTACATAAATCTGTTCAGTTTGTTTTATTTCTAACATTTCTAGACACTTCAACAGTTTGAAACCATGCAGATGAATGTCCCTTCAACAGTGCTGAGAATGCAGTTGTTGTTATGTCGCACTGTGCTTACCCTAGACAAGACAACTTGAGAATCATGATCTTTGATTTCAACATGCATTCCTAAGCCCGCTGTTGTAGGTACATAATCATTGACTTGGCGATCAAAAAGGAGAACTTTGTATCTGCCTGAAAGAAAAAACGTTTATACAACAAAACTGATCAAAAAATGTTTGCAAAGAGAATTTTAAGCATTTATATAACATATAAAACCGGGATTCTATAAACGTAAAATGTCAATCAGAATGAGACTGAGAACAAATGGTCAATTGTTTGTTATTGTCATAAACTGACAGGGTTTCGTGTGTATATAGAGAATACTAGGCAAGTGTTGAATAAAGATTAAGTTTATTTAGTGAGGCTAAGAAAACCTAAACCATGAGCTTTGACGCGTGGTTCACGTTTTCGAACCAAGCCAAGAAACTAATCATGAAACCTCACCATGAAACATTCCAGTTAAATTTCTCTCTTTTGCAGATTTCATATTGTCAATTATTCTTTAAATTTGCAAACTGTCCAATGGCTTCACTTGAGTCAGACACAAGAGTCAATAGGAATGTCACATGATTGAGATGTAAAAGGCTCAGTAAGGGACAAAACAGGGGTTTCATCGATGTTATTTTGGTCACCACTATCAGTATGTGAATCTGACTGACTTGCACTCGTTACTGACAGCAAATCTACTTGTGAAGACACTAAAGTTGAAACTGTTGGACTGCAGCACAAATTGTCTTCAGGGGCTACACGTACTGTTTTCTCGCTTAAAATTGCCAGTTTGAAACGATGACCCATTTTCCTGTAAGATAAGCTTGTCTTTTTATTTAAAAAAATTTCACATAGTACTGAGAGTTTCGTGAAAAATGCATTGCGATTACTTAAAAAAAAAAAACAAGAATAAAATAATCTGCAGTGTTTACACTTCAAAAATCCTTCAAATGCTTGATTCAATACAGATTATAACCCAACGAGCGTTTACAGTGACGCGGATGAGCACATGTTTCACTAACCGACTGGTTCACGAAACTATCGACAAATGTGACATCAAGTCGTATTAAAATTGAGTAACCTTTTAAAGCGGTGTAGACATTAAACTACTACCAAAATTTTATCCTGTATAAACGAAATTGACAAAATTAATTAAGATTTCGTATTTGTTCATCCACTTTTACATTTGTGAATTTTGGGCCAAAAATTGTGAAAAAAGTATACTTTTTGGCTTTGTGAATGGTACCGAATATCGGCATGAACACAAGGCCAAAACAAACGCTGCAGTGTGTGAATAAAGCTAAGTTTATCCCACGAGTTGTTTTTTAGTCAATGCAACCGCGAAGACGGAATTAAAACGCTTACAAACATAATAAATAATATCAATAACTTAAAGAACAAATATTCATTCTAACAATGTCTAAGCCATTGAACAATACTTATAAATCTCAACTTGCCACCTGTCAAAAGTTATCTTTTTTAAACAAAGATAAATAAAATGAAGAAACACACTGCAGCCTATGATTTGTAAAATATTTTGTGAAACTCTAGTATGGCACTACCTCTATACAGCTGTAAAATGCAGACATGAGTGTACAAGAAAGCAGGGGCTTATTTGTAAAGGGCTTGGTCCAACATCAGACTCTTGGACGGCTTGTCCATTGAATGGTTAGTAATGTTACATAGCCCTACTCTCTGGGCAATGGATTTATCAGACACATGTTTTTGCATTTCCCTTCTTCGTCTTAAATATTCCCTGGAAAAGACCTCTATGCATATAATGTATTGCATTAATATGTTTCATAATACACTACATTATAACTGGCAATTGTTCTACTGTGACTTGGTTGGTAATAAGTTTATAATTGGCCATTATTTAACTACAGAAAATCCAAATAAAACAAAAAAATGCATCCACAATATTATGTAGCAGTCCTAATTATGACATACACATTTCACATGCATAGATATCTAATTTTTTTATGCCAAATTAAACAAATCTTAACGCTCGTGTCTCCAAAAACTGAATATATACTTATATAACTACGAAAACTATTATCTCAAAAATTCAGAAATATGTTGACAATGTTAGCGATAACAAAGCTTTGTTCATTCAGCCAGTCCATATCTGTCACCATATTAAACCATACATTTTTATCACATCGCTGAAAATTAACTACGGACATAAAAGTCATTGTTTTGATGGAATTAAAGACATTAAAGGTGAAATGTTTATATGTTAGTAATAAAATTGAAAACCATGAGCGTTTTGTTGATCATTTTCACTATTAAATCGCCGACTTTGTTGTGTACTGAACAGAATTTGCGTCTGCCATCTTTGTTTACACGAATGGATGTGATTTAAATCTAAATTACTTCTGCCTATTTTTAGCTACAATCATGTATTATACATCATTGGAAAGGGGAAAGAACACGCTTTCTATTGGTCTGAAAATAAATTATGCAAATTAATGCATGGAAGAGCAGCAAGGCGCCATTTTTAGGCAATTTTCACTGGCCAATTGTCTGATGAAAACAATATGGTCACTGGAAAGCACAAGTATACCAGCAAAATATAAGCACCCATCCACCAATTGAAAAAAATTTCTTAAAATTACATCTTAGCGCATTTTTGCACAATTCATTTAATTCCATAAACTGCCGATCAGGTACTTGGTGTTCTTCCGTCAGTTTCCGATAGCGACCCGTTATCAACCGAATCTTATTTCGTGTCACCCCGCTTAACGTTCGTCATACTGCAAAGAGTGATCTCCCCTGAATGCTATCAGTTTTTGCGAGGTATTGCAGTCGCACAACTTTGACGTCTTTGTCAATCTTTGTTGTTTGATGGTATATTCCAGGTACTGCAACTATTTACCACATCAAAATAATTATTATTGCAATTAGTGCATGCAAGATGGCTGTTAATATAATTATGTCACGCAAGATTTACGATGTTTAGGCTGTTGGAAGATAGTGAAAGTAAACAACAATTTGACAAGACAAATAATCTGTCTCCATTTATAGCAAAGCATTGATCCTCAATCACCACCGTGTACACAACTGAAATGCAAAGCCTGTCGTGTTTATTTTCATTTATAATTGATCAATTTAATCTATATCATTTCTTGAATGAGCTGCAAATAAGGAAGCTGGGTGGGAGAGGGATGAGCACTCCCTCCGTTGTCATTGCCTTTAAGTGGTCACTGCAGGTTTAATTGAATGACTTCATGTTGTATACTTACAAGGTTTAATATTTTCTTTAAATTTAAAGCTTTTTTGTTGTTGTTTTTCTTTAAATCTTAAAACATCCTTACATTAAAAAACAATTCTTACATTGAAAACAATCTTGTAACAGCATTTATTCTACATGCTTGATATTTTAACTTAACTGCAATACTAGTAGCACTTCATAAAATGCTGTTAAGTAACAGCATTAAGTATTGCATGATTTGCTTTCGCATATACTAATTTCAGGATTGCTGCAGTTTTTGAAAGATGTGCTTTGGTTTTTAGTCTTCTGTTCATACAGGACAAACAAGACAGTGGAGACAGTGGCTTTTGAAGACAGAAATTAACAGTCTTTCTCATGCTAGGTTGTTTCCATGATGGTCAGCCAAGAAGTCTTTAAAGTTGTGTTGTGGTGCTTTGCATTGCAGTTTTTAAATATTTTTTCTTTTGCCTGAGATGGCCTATTCAGTATTCAATTTGTTAATGTTTGATGTTACTGTTACTGTTCATATTTGTCGGAAAAGTTTTTTGTATAATCACAAAATGTTCTTTTCAAGTATTTTCTTATCAATACTTAAAAATTGTTCAGCATTTAAACCATGTTAATTGTTGTATTCAAGGTATGGTTTGATTTCTTTTGAATGAGTGAACAAGAAGTATTCCAAAAAGTTCCTAAAGCAAAAGCTGCATTGAAAGACCACCTTTCATCAAGACCGCATGTTGTTTAATACATGTATTTACATTTCTGTGGCCATTTTTAAATTACTTTGAAGAGTACATGATCTTTTTGGCAGAATTAAAAGGTAAAATATATTACTTTGTGTTTTGGTCTTATATAAAGGGTGGTCTTAAAACTGGAGATGATGTCGGATATATGCTTTTAGAGTTAATGAATACACTGTTCCGAATACTGAAATAAATTAGTCTGTTATATGTACTAAGCATGTTAAAGATATATATAATATATATATAACTGAGCTTTATAAATGTATATAACATCTTTTACTTGCAGTTTGTAAATGCCAAATGTTTTTTACACAGTACTAGAGACATTGTCTTACCCAGATTCAGTCCAGCATTTGGCTTTAATACTCATTCCATTTTAAATGATTTGTTGACTTTTATAAGTCATTATATATTTAAGACAGTTAAAATATGTGAAGTATTTACTTAACAAAGCATAAAGTGACATGAAAAGATTTCTTTGAACCTGTTTAACTGCCAGAAATTATTGCCAGGTGTATTATTGACAGAATTTACATATGTGACAGAACGAAATGTGGGGGGTTACCTTCTTCAGATACACATTACTTTGTTATTTTTCAAGATACAGTAATTTCATTTGCAGTTTTGTTTTTCTGAGAGAATAACCTTTAAAATGGTATATAATTTTATAGGTTTTTATAAATAAATAAAAAATCCTCTGTTATCGCTAACAATGGTCATCATCATGATGTTCATTGATTTCACAAATACAGCATGTCAATGCACATACGTACCAACCACCATAGTCTCATCCGGAATTTCTTCTATAAAGCATTTCTTTTCAGTTTCACCAATATGAAAATAAAGTGCTGAAACAACACTTAGTGTTGAAATAAATATACAAATTGTGTGCAGTGACATGTTGGCCAATTAACCGGAAGTGTAAACCGACAATTTTAACGCATGCGCATTGCCACGTAGCAATTCGAATGCACGGCTTGCGTTTATATACTCAAAATTATGCAAATGTTTGTACTCGCTGTAAAATATTTCAAAGTCATTTTGCCCATCTTATTATTCATTCCCTAATTTGTTCAAATCATTGTGAGACATTATCATAACTATGTTATATGTTCAATGTTTCTACCAAACATGTATTATATTTTACTTTCTTAATTTCGGAAAATTGGATTTGTTTGTTGTTAATGTGTTATAATGCCGAGATCTATTAACAAAAATTGATAGATCTTTGTATAATGTTAATGATATGTTTGATCACATGGTTGTAATAACCCCTGATCTGAATAAAACGTTGAAGTTGAAGTTGTAAAATTGCCAGCGCTACGCTGGTATTTCACTGGGATCCGCTAGACATTATATTACGACAGCGGAAACAGTCTACGCTATATAACATATCATGTTATGAGGCCAAATACCAGTAAACGCCAGTAATGCAAACTAGATAGTCAATGTATTTATGTTTTAAAAAGAAAAGAGACTGTGTATTATTTTACAGCGTATTAATTAGTCATTCTTAATAGGAAATAACCACCAAGTTTTTTACAAGAGCTATGTTGACTACATGCAGGATTAAACGTGCCATTTCCAAAATAGTATAAGGGGTACCAATACTGAATATGTGTTTGCTACAACATGTTATTCAGAGATCCAGGCATTTTGACCCCAGTAATCTGCTCATAGCATGTCTAACAGGACATTGAACATGTAATTTGCCATATTTGCATTTTAAACGTGAAAATAATCAAATTGTTTTATAAACAATTTTATAAACCGGTATTAATATTTAAGAACACACAACAAACACGTTTTTGTAAGTACTTATTAATTTTATTATAATATTTGACTGTTTGCTTAACAAAACAAACACTATGATATAATGACTATGTTGTGCGATGGTTGGGTTAATATTGAACAATATTGTTACTATTTTATGAGAAAAAATGTTGTGTCGTACGTATTTATTTAGTTAATAAGTTGAGTCTGTTGGAAACAAAATTCAGGAAAATAAACAAATATAGTACTTCACATGCCGCAATATACGTTACACAGTAAACATGCCAATATTGTACACAATGTCATCTTTTACACGCACAGGCACTTATAACTAGACCTTTTAATGCCATTTTCTCAGAAACAACATATGCTAAAGTTTAAAATTTTGTGTGGCCCCAGTTTACACATTTTCCAATACATGAGTGATTAAATCTCATACCTCTGCGTTCAATTATATTTCCTCGTGCGCTCTTTTATCAAATTCAATAATTGCACGAGTAAATCATGACGCGTGTAGGAAATCGATTAAACAAAGGGTCACATGGTTAAAACTTCAAGTCGATAATCGAAAAAAGAAACAAATATGATTATTTTAATTTTCAGCATGTCAAAAATGAGTAAATTAATGTAGAACACACACGCGAGTGATTGGAATGTTACAGACCGGCGATCCTCGTGATCCGATATGATGTTATTTTACATGATAATACGGTAATTAACTGACATCAAAGATGACATTGATTGAATGTTGTACACAATTTAAAATAAATTCAAAACTAATATCTACGTCTTCTCTGTTACAGGTCGCGAGAATATTGGGACGTCATACTTCCACTATTACAATTCTCCATAACAAATACCAGGGCAGAGGTTACTTACACGATGAGACCCGAAGACCGCGTAGAATTATAACCCGCGTGCATGATGTACAGATACTAGAAGTCGCTGACCGTGAGCGAAATATATTAGGAACCACACGTCGTCGTTTGGAAGATTAAGGATTTCGTGCAAGAAGGCCATGTATGGGGCTTATAATCACCGACCACCATCGTCAGCTACGTGAGCGCTGGGCCCGACGACATTAGAGGATGACACGTGCTGAAATTTGCGAATGTGCTGTTCACCGATGACAGCCGGTTTTAGCTGACATACAACTATGGTATGCTAAGCGTTTAGAGGCGACGTGGATAGCGGTTTTTAGATGAATGTGTGTTCGAGCGTGACAACTCGGTGATGGCTGGGCAGGGGTCTCCCTCACAACGAAGACTGATCTTGTGTTTATCGAAGGAAATCTGCATGTGTACAGATATCAGCAATGAGATCCTTATTTACAAAGCTTACCTCACATCCAGGCCGGCGGACGTAAGATGCTGCTAATGCAGGATGGTGCTCCAGCGCATACTGCACGTGCCATTCACGCACTTTTGCAGCAGCACAACGTGAGACTTATCCCCTGAGCATCGAAATTCCCGGATCTCAACCAGCGACATGCGCTCGTTACGGAGTGGGCAGGCATTCACCAGAACGTCGTGCAGAATTATATTCTGTCCATGAGGCAGAGAGGTGTGTTCTCTCTCTGGTGGCCAGAGTGGCCATACAAGATACTGATTGTTTTCTCATTACACCAGAACAGAACAGATTCTGTCTACAAATAACTTTCTTTTTGTTATCGCAATTTTGCGAATTTGCTTTGTGTTGTTTTACTTTTGTGAACTTGTGTATCAAAATGAAATGTACATTAAAGATAATTCTGTAAATCAAAGTGTTGTATCTTGTTCCTTATTTTTGACAAGTTTGAAAATAATCCTGTGAAAATTAAAAAAAGAAGTTAAAGCTGATTAACCAAAGATATAGTTAGAAGTAACGTCCTGACAAAAAAAAACATGTGCACAATGCGAAGCTTGTGCGGGCACTACAGCCAAATTTGCCACGGACTATATCAAAACAACACAGCACAATTTATACGACATAACAAAAAAAACTAATATGAATAAAACAAATCAGTAAAACATACGAAAAGGTTAAAGCACATTTTAAAATGTCAGGTAATATTGTTTAAAACTTGAATATATAGTTTAAAACAATAGTGTTCGTTTGCATGTACGCTTCTGTTTCTATTCTAAGAGGAGCAGCACCACATCGAAAACTGTGCTTGGGCTTTTCGTTGCGCTCTGTATTACATATTCAAAACCTTTAATGTCAAAAACAACAAAAATTTTAGCATACGTTCAAAAGATATATGATTGTTAGTTTTGATTTTAAATAATCTACACATTTGCTTTTGTGATACGACATTATACAGTGTTTACAATACATATTATATATGTGCAGACATGCAAGCATAATATTATATACGCTATGTGGAAACATACAACTATTAACCCTAATGTAAATATGACACTAAGGCTGTATTCAACAGCTCATTGCCCTTTATTTAAATATACAATTCCATATCATAACAAGCCTTGTCACAGGATGTGAAGTATGCCCCCGAAGCATATGCTTGAAGAAGGCAACACAAGGTCAGTTACATGTTGGCAAAAATGATGCTTCCTACAAAATGAGTTATGGTCCTTGTACTCTGCACTTCTTCTCAATATCCTCTATCAATATATGTGGTTTTATTTGAAATCACTTCAATATTAATGGATTTATGCACTGCACAAGAAAATAAACTGAAGGGCAACAACTCCATAAATATTGAAGAAAGAGCTATGGTCCTTGTACTCTGCTCTTCCTCTCAATGTCCTCTATCAGTATATGAGGTGTTATTTTAAATTCCTTCAATAATAAGGTAATCATCATCTGCACAAAAGAAAACAAAGGACAATAACTCGGTAAATCTTAAAAATAAGTTATGGTCCTTGTTCTCTGCACTTCCTCTCAACGCGCTCTATCAATATATGTGGTTTTATTTAAAATCCCTTCAATACTAATGGAGTTATGCTCTGCACAAAAAACCAAAGGACAATAACTCCATAAACAATGAAGAAAGAGTTATGGTCCTTGTACAGTACACTTTCTCTCATTGTCCTCTATCATTATATGAAGTTTCATTTGAATCCTTTCAATCATTTTTGAGCTATGCTCCGCACAAGAAAATTAAACAAAGGGCAATAACTCCTTAATATTAAAGAAATAGTTATGTTCCCTGTACTGTGCACTTCCTCTCATTGTCTATGACAATTCTATGACGTGTCATTTGAATCTCTCAATACTAATGGTAGTATGCTCCGCACAAGAAAATTAATTCTTCGCACAAGAAAATAAAACATAGGGCAATAACTCCATAAATATTGAAAGAGTTGCGATCCTTTTGCTCTGCACTTATTCTCATTGTCCTCCATCATTGTATGAAGTTTCATTTGAATCTCTGCAGTACCAATGGATGTGTGCTCTGCACAAGGAAATAAAACAAAGGGCAATAACTCCGTAAATATTGAAGAAAGTGTTGAGGTCTTTGGACTCTGCACTTCCTCTCATTTTCCTCTATCATTATATAAAGTTTCATTTGAATCCCTTCAATACTAATGGAGTTATGTTCCGCACAAGAAAATTAAACAAAGGGCAATAACTGGGTAAATGTTGAAAAAGAGTTGTGGTCCTTGTACTCTGCACTTCCTCTCATTGTCTTCTATCATTATATGAAGTTTCATTTCAATCCCTTCAATACTAATAGAGTTATGCTCCGTACAAGAAGCGTGATGGACGGACAGACGGACGAACAGACGAACGGACGGACGATGCGATTACTATATGCTAAGTTAATATTTAACTATAAGTAAATAGAGTACAAGGTATTGTGATGTGCATATAGACCGTTTCCACGCTGAGCGAGCATGCGCAGCGGCCATATTGGAGGTATTCCTTCCTCTGTGTACAATAACAACAGTTACCGATTTCAGATAAATTCAACAATATAGATAATTATTGACCTATACATTTGCGTCCACAATTGTTCAAATAGAGAGAAACACGAGTCAATCTTATAGAATACCGGATATCGTAACTACCAGTGTAGAAAAACTTTTGAATTGTTGGAAGAAAAGGGCTTGCATGTCAATCTCCATCTCCCGAGTGGCAAACGTTTAAAGAACATTGGAATATGTTCGGATCACTCTAGCTAAAGTATGTTGACAGTTATGATAAATTTTATGTAGTTATCAATCGAAATGTCGTTGTCAATCTGTGACTGTGGATGATAAATTCAGGACAATGTGTCCCTATTTTACAAATTAGCCTTTATAAATATTTAACTATATTCTTCACAATTAAAGAATATTTGAATGTTTTCAAATAACATAGCAAATAGCAGTTTAAATGGTGATCATTAAATCTTCTAATGTATGCAGTTTGCTTCATAATTTATATATTCTGTCATTTGATTTTTTTTTTCAGAAAAGAAGTCGAAATTACTCGCCAGGGACCATTCAGACGCACGCTTTAGATAAATAGGAAAATAGACCGACGGATGGACAAACCGAGAATCTAGCCAACAGGTACAAAAGGCATGCAGAGAAATTGGATGCAGCCAATATCTCGGTGAAGTTTGCAGAAAACAGTGAAGTTTGCAGAAAATAGGCGGCAAATGATGCAGATTTAAGCCTTTCCCCGATGAACAGCACTTTGTTCAATATTGAATAATAAATTTCAGGTGTTTGTGTAATGTTATTGATAACGATTGTGTGACCATAAATAAATTGTTTGATTTGGTGATTTTTTTAGTGAAATTATGCAGATATCGGTAACATTGATATAGTGAAAAACAATAGAGAAGTGTTAAAAACAACTTTGTTCAGATTTTGGACTCAGACGTGTCTCAAAAAGCTACGTCTATCGGCCAAAGAAAATAGATAAGTGTTTCGCACCAATATTAAATAGGTTTCAATTAAATGCCTTACTAAACGAAAACTGAAACATTATGGCCGTTAAATCCATAAACACAACGGAATTTTGTAATTATTTTAATGCTTATTTACCAATTATTTCATAAATGTCGCATATGTTTTTTTTATTGAACACGTATCACGTCGTACATGCACATTTTGGTTGGCGCAATTATCGAAAAATTAGGATTTAAAATCATAGATATAGAAAACTAGATGCCGCGTCACATCCAATAGGATGCGTCAGCGCGTCCGCCATATTGGAAAGGTCGTCGATTGTAAACAAACACTTGACCTAATACTGGAATTGATGGAAATTTTTTCATTTCTTAACACATTTGCGTCTTTTTGCTGAAGAGATTGTCAATGCATACAACCAAGGCGTAGAGGAATAATTTCACAAAGGTAATTGTCAATAAAAATTGTATTGTAACGTTTATTCTGCTAATAAATGATAATGATAATTAGTTTAATATTTGCCGTAAGTGTTAATAAAGCAAAGACTTATTATTTAAAAATCATTTAAATACAAAAATGGATAAGGCAATAATAATATTATATTTTTACAATGACATAATAATTATTATAATAATAAATGAATTATATAATAATAATTATTATTATTAGATTTGTTATTAAGATTATTAGATAATAATAATTATAATAATAAATTAATAATATAATTATTATTAGATCTTTTATTATTATTATTATTATTATTATTAGATTGTGCTTTTACAAATAAGTATTTATTATATTGTATTTTATTTTTTAATTTTTTTTTGCTTTTTGTTTAACAACATTTCATTTAAACCATGTTGTAATTATTTGAAACAACACATAATTGCAATATAAAATATTATCTTTTATTATTATTATTATTATTATTATTAGATTGTACTTTTACAAATAAGTATTTATTATATTGTATTTTATTTTTTTATTTTTTGCTTTTTGTTTAACAACATTTCATTTAAACCATGTTGTAATTATTTGAAACAACACATAATTGCAATATAAAATATTATCTATTTAAGCTGTATAATAATAATAATAATTATTATTATTATTATTATTATAATAATAGATCATAATTCATGCACTAGAAATATTCAAATATGCCAGAAATAATGTATGTTTTTTTTTCAGAGAGACCCATGAATATGCTTTGAAAAAGATGGCGTGCATTTCGTCAATCCAGTGCAGCAACAACATACATGAACGTGAATTGACTGATCTTAATATTGCCATTAAATATGTATTTCATGACTTTTCTGAGAATATATAAAATATCATTAAAGTTCTGCAAGCCTCAGACTGTAGTATAGTGTTTGTTACAGTGATTTGTTAAGTGGTTTTTATATATTCTAGCAAAATCAATTTCCTTCACTGAAGTATTTCTAAAATCACACCCTTTTGTAATCTTCAAAGGGAAAATTATGAAAACAAATGAATATTTAAGCAAATAGATCTATTATATTTTGGAAAAAAGTTACCACATTGGGTGTGTTGTGTGGGCTGTTTTTTAATATTGTTGAATAAATAATGGATAACATTACCAGATGTTTGTTTATGGTTGCTATTTACTGATGGGAAAATGTGTAAAAAAAAATCCATGCAGGAAAAATTAGGCAAAATTAACAATCATATTTAGTTTAAAACTATTTATTTTAGTTTTACTGTGTAGAAGGTCTGACTATCATTGAGATATTTTGATAATGAATTAATAATTAATCTGTTTCCAGAGTAGAATCAGTACTGGGTGTCTTTTTGAGAAAGACAATTCAAATGCTCCATTAATATGGATCATACTCAGAATCATTCAATCAAAAGGCAGACACCATATCCATTACACATGATTACACCTCTGCAACTCGAGGAAAATTCACAATTTGTATTTCAAACTGACAGGCACAATAAAAAGCATGTGGCTACCAATTTGTCTTTCTAAGCAACAACCTGTGTATACATGTACAATTTTTTTGTTATGGCTAGAATGGAAAAATGGAGGCCACATTATAATACAGTGAAACCACCATGCCTTAGTAACCTGGTTACCCATTAATAAACAGATAAATGCTTTGAAGACCTCCAGTGGCTAACCTTTAAAAGGCTAGAACAATGTAAAAACCTATATTACAAGGTATATCATAGTTGCATTCAGGATTGTATGCAAATTCAGTCTATTTTCAGAATAATTTATGTAGACTACAGTCGTGTTTGTAGCCTTTGTCACATAGTTCCAACTTTGCATGCATATTGCAAACAAGAAAAGTTTAAACACTGTAAGGTGTGTACAGTTTTATTGTGAACACAACTATATTATATATAATGAAATAAATATATAGCAACACTAATTATATTATGTAGTATTCTTTATTGTATATTACCAGGTTGTTTACCACTAGGTTTGCCCACATATGTGGTCAAAGAGAGATAGAAGGCTTTAATTTGCACTTTAGCAACCTTACAAGGATTGCCAGAAATGTTAACATAGCTTATTTTTAAAAATGTTTGGCTGTTTCATCTGAAGAAGGAAAATAGATATTTCAGAAAAATCATTAGCTGTTAAATCTAAAAGAAGAAAAAGAACTATTTAAATAGGACTTGACAAATGATTTAACATATTTCTAAATTATGTCAACACTATTTCCCTTTAAATAAGAAAAAATGTAATAATTAACAAATAAACAAATACATTACAGTGTTATATTTCTTATTAACATAAATCATTAAGTTCTCTTAAAATTAACATTTCAGATATGTAGATCTAATTGATTATTTAATCCATTTATACAAAATACTAAGATTAGTTTTCTCACTGAAACAGAGTCTGATAACAATACTGTAGTTAGGCATCAAAAAGTAATATTTTGCTGGCAGCTGGTCATCTTAATTTGCTTTTGACCAGTGACAAAAATGGCAAATTTTCATTCAGGCAAGTGTATTTTTAAGAAAAATTACAACAAACAGCATAAAAATTAAAGTGTAAAGACAGTAAATTCAAATTGAACACGAATGACTTGTGTTTGAACAATGATAACATACGTTTTTGCAAATGGGAATTGCAGGGCAATTAGATTCTAACAGACTGCAGTCATTTTAAACAAATACATGGAACAAAAATTTTATAAAATTGCATTTGCATTGTTTATATACCTGTCTTTCCCAGCTCCCATTTTCCAACATTGCTAATGGTGCCTCTGCAGTCTACTGTCAGTATCAATACAGATTTTTAAGCATAAATGAAGATTGTTGTTATTTAAGCACTGCACAACACCATTATCCATGATGATGCATGAGAGTAATACGCACACCTTCTAGGATAAATGTATTGGCATACTTAATCCATCTATACGGCTAGTACATTTCAAGCTGAGTTGTATTAACTGTTGTCATCAATATTTGCAACTCATTTGTCAGCTACGTGAATTTTGTCATTAGCAGAAATCTTTTTATCCGAAATCAAATCAGCATTCAGACTGAGTGGTGTTCATCCGAAATCCGTTTATTGTCATAATAACAATTATATTCCACGAACGAATATAGTTATTGTTTATAATTAGAGATAATATTTACAAGACCAAAACAAAACAATATTAATTAATATGATTTTTCCTCAGAATATCAAATTAAAAGCCTAATTATGGAAAACCTTGCAAAGAAATCGTAGCAATGTTTACAATCGACGACCGCACCAATATGGCGGACGCTCAGACGCATTTCACTTGCATACGGATAATAGGCGATGTGGCATCTAGGTTTATATATCTATGTTTAAAATAATCGCAAATTAGTTATTTGGTAGTCTATGGTATTATGTGGTAATGGTTCCTGGTTTACGTTTTCCCATATATCTGAGCTGAAATTTGAGCCCAGCAAATTCGTAACTATCCGCAGTATAGCTCCGGAAGTTTGGTTGATGATGTTGGTGATGATGAAAATGAGAAGGAGGAAAGAACATGCAGCTGTTACTATATCAAATGAGGAATATGCACGACTGCAGGCGAAGTTCGACGGGCTTAAGAATGAGGTACTTAGTGAAAAATATCTTAACAACATTTGCAATCTGGAAACTGACTAAAACGGTTCGGATTCGGATGTCAACATCCTAGCATGTTAAAGCTGCTACAGACAGTCAAGTTACCATTAGTGGATCATAACCAATAGCGGATCAGTTTAATGTTGTAGAAACCATATCTCATTTAATTGTTAACATTTTAGAAGAAAATTGGCACATATAATATTCATTGTATGTACTCTAAAACACAATGAGTCAGGGGTTTGGATGTCTGTAAACCCGCACAGGGCTTTCCTTTGACCCAAGCTCCCGGGTTTTGACGTGTGGAAATTTCAAAATACGCTTGTTTGACTCGCGAGATAATTACTTCATGCATTACTTTTGACCCGGGGCAATTTCCGGACTTGCGTCATACCGCGTAACTCGGCTGGCTGATAATCCCAATAAGTCAAACAGCGATGTCAAAGTTGATAAAACACTCGGCGATTATTGGTTGGAGGCGGAATCAATCTTTAAACAGACTCTGCCCATCAGCGGTCAATTTACAGTGAAGCTCCGCCCATTAGGCAGAGTTCATCGCTCAGAAAAATATATATTGACCAATTAAAACGCATAGTAATATACGCTTCCAGTGACGTGAACAATCGACCTACGGGTGTAATATACATGTATCCACACTTTAGGTAATGTACATTAGTCTGTTAGAGCATGTTTATTCCAGACCATTAAATGTTTAAAACACAATTTACTCACCGCTTCCGTTGTTGATAATATCCACATTTAGTTTAGTTCCTAAATTTAAAGGCATAATTGTTTTAAATTTTTTATATTTCGGGTAAAATTATTGATATATATTTCCAAAATTTGGAATCCGATTACAGCAAAAATTCTGACTTTTACATATCATTTCTTATATCCAAAATATCCAACATCCAATTTGAGTGTTCGAGTGTCATCAACACCTTTTTCAATAGTCTGTGTATTTCATGTAAATCCTTTGTTTTCTATAAAAGCCGCGACGGTTATGCTGACACAAATGACGTCACATTCCACGCATAGAAAGCGTGCGTGTATCGACCATGTGCTTTACCAAATATATACATGTCATCTGGGAATACAAACTTCGTAGTGCAAGAACTTTGAAATCTTTTCTTTTTGTATAAAACTTTCGTAGTGCAAAAACATTGCGATCTTTAGTATTTGAATAATTATTTTATTGCAGTTTATTAATATACTTTGTAACAGGAAAACAATATTTGCGGACCGTAACTACGTATATTTTTTTAGGAAGGAAAGCCTGTTTTATTGTTGTACATGATATGCGATTTCGTAAACAAAATCAGTGGTATTTTTAGTATGTAAATAATAGGCTAAAATCGTCTTAATAATAATAATAAATAATAATAATACTAGATCTAATAATAATAATAATAATATAACAATAATAAAAAATTAAATAAATTAAAAAGAAATAATAAGTTAATAAAATAAAAAATAATTAATGAAAATAATATTATTAAATTATAAAATAAAGATAATACATTAATACAAATAATAATAAAAAAGAAGGAAAATGAATGTAACTACCCACAAAGCATCGACTCTTGAAGGTTTATATCTGACTCTTGGAGAATTTGATTTTGACTCTTGAAAATTTGATCCCAAGAGTCATGAACTCTTGAAATTCAAAGTCTAAGGAAAGCCCTGCCGCATTTCTTGAGTGTTGTACACCGCATTTATACAACAACTTTGTTCACTTCTGCCTCGCTTTCGAAACGAGGTTGTGAATCTTGCACGAATACACATCACAGTTTTGTTGGTAAGTAAGAAGTCTTTGCATATATTTAAAGGTCATTTACTAATCTTGTTAACTGCAGAAGATCATTTTAGTTTGAAATGCATTTAAGTTTATACAGCGCTCTATAGGGAATGAGCGATTAAGGCAATAGCGGATCACTCATGCATGGCCACCATGCTATTTACCTGAGTAAAAGGGGTGGTCTGAAACATTTCAAAACCCATCAAATCATGTTACTAATGTTATTATTAGGTACTAAAACTGTCAGGGTGGGGTTTTTATGCTACCATGAAATACAAATTACTCCAGAGGAAGCTGCCAAAGTATGCTGGGCATTGAAAAATGTGAAATACACTGTATGCAACAGTAAATGCCTCTTAGAAAATCTGCTAGAGAATATTGTTTGTCATATTGAATTCTTTACAGACGACATTCTGGTGAAATAGAAATTAAAATCTTAATCCTCCATTAAATAATATATGTTAGTAGCATGGATGTATGGTTTTGATATTTATTTTAAACAATGTACCTAATTAGACTTTATACTTAAACATACAGTCTATATCATGGCATTCAACTTGTACAGAAGTATCATTTTTCTTCTTCCTGAATACTCTGTGAAACGTTATCTGTTATCAGGTACCTACCCAGGAGGCCAATAATACAGTGTGTGGAACCAGTCGTCCAACAGTAGATGTACCATCAACCTCAAGGATCCAAGATCCATTAGAAAAAAATCTCTTATAAAGAGATACCATGTTTATAAACTAAACCACTGTAATAGACCATGTTTATAAACTAAACCACCTATTACAGACATGCATTCTATTATTGACAGGAATATACAAACCTGTAAGATAAGAATACATGCTTCATTGAAAAATAAAAGACATTGCTAGTGTGCCATGCATATTTTCCAGTTGTTGTTTTTTTAAATGGACTCTGGTGACCATATGGTTGAGGGAAGTGCTATGCAAGTACTATTCTTTTGTATGTTTGTATTGTATCATTTGAAGATCGAGTCAGTGCAACAGTTTGGGATTTTAAAATATGTATCAAAAGTAATATATTACTAAGTGAATTTTTAAAATCTACAAATAAAAGATCTGATGTGTCATATATTGTATTACAGCACTAAACAGTCAGTTTTAAGATCGTTCTAATCTGTGAAAATGCATCTTTATAAGATCCTAGTCAGTTGTAAATAACGTTTTAGTTGTTTAGTCACTTAACAATGTATCATGTAATTTCCTTTAATACTTTTCTGTTTCCAGGTGTGCTTTGGTATTGATTTTGAGTTTTCTGATATTGTACTGTTTTACATGATGATTTACATGTATGTTTAATGATCTATGGTTCTGTTATTTAAAGCTATAAATGTATGTCACTCTAGTGGATTCTGTCAATAAATGATCTCAATCAGTAGTTGCCTGTTTGTTTTATTTGTATAATAATTATTATTTGAACAACAGTAACAAATGTGGTAGAAGCATGAGGTTTAAAAAAATAACTAAACAACTAGATCTATTAGAAATTGATTTTACAAAAGTTTTTGTCATCATACATTTTCCACACCTGGCCATTTTTAAAAAACGAATAAAACGTGATAAAATACACATTAACAGCGTTATTAGTTCATAGCAAACAATAATGTTCAAGAGTTGACAGATAAATATTAACTATACCCCTCAACATGCCTGTGATATTTATTTTGATTATACGGAACAAAAATACTGTAATTCAACGCACACACTAGTCGTACATTGTAAACTAAAGTTTAGTGTTAGAAAATCAAGCACTCAGCGCCTACTAAACATCAGCTACTACGGATTTCTCGGGAAACCCTAGTTACTATTTTTAGGCCCATGCACATGGTATATTTTAGTCACGCATGGGGTATATAAAAAATTATACCCCGCTTGGTGTATATTACTTTAAAACTACATGACGTATTAAAATTATACAGGGATGGGTATATGGGATTTTACGATGTGAAACGAAGGGAGGTATAATAACAGCAATTGGCAACCGCAGATTATATGACCGCTGTTTGGGTTATCATTACTGCTCCTGTTTGACACGAGGCTAGCGCACATTGTTGTCATAGGGACTAATTAAGGTATTAACTACAAGAAGTAAATTATTGGCCCAATGCAACTGTTATTGCAAACTTATCGATTTTTTGACGGACCTGGCGGAACAAAGTGCATCTCGGTGGGATGCCGGGACAAACCTTGTGAAAGTGGGGGACATTCCCGGCGAGACCGGGACGTATAGCCGGGACAAATCTTGCGAAAGTGGGACAATCCCGGCGAGACCGGGACGTATAGCATGTATGTTTTAAACCATACAATTTTTATATAAGAACCATAAATAACAATAATATGGTATAATATCAAACTTTATTGAGATAGAAGAAAAAAGAATAGGTAGATTTTATTTCATGAATATACAATGGTTATTCGATTCGATTTTCTAAAACCGTACAGTTTCTTTTTGTAAACCTAATAAATAGCAATTATAAAATATAAACAACATTATTTTTAATTAAATGATATAATTAATTTATTAATGTTCACAATAACATTAACTCATTGATTTATAATTTTACTTTTTAGTTATCATGTAGCCTAATAATAAACAAAACACCAGGATGAAACGACTTGGGCACGAAACGGCCAGGGGAAGAAACTACATGGGCGTACATTCTTGAGGTTTGGTGGTTACTGAATTTAATTAAAAATAATGTTGTTTATATTTTATAATTGTTATTTATTAGGTTTACAAAAAGAAACTGTACATGGGCATGAAACGCAGAGGACCGTTGAAATAGACATAATTCTAAGAATCGAAATCGGAAAAAATATTGGCTACAAAGGAAATCTATTATTGATTATATAATATAACATTTTATCTAAAAGTGTTGTATGCACATTGTTGCTAAATAGCTAGCCCAACAGCAAGGCTGTTGGAAGTGCCCTATAGCCGAATCGTTCAATTTCAAGCACCTACCAAGCGTGGCTGCATGCTGAAAAGTCTGTGTTAATGTTATAATATTGAAATCAGTCTATTAAATTCCAGCAGAGGAAACTATTGGTTGTAGCGATACTTGTAGAGCCCTGGGCAAACATTGAGATACTTTTTATATTGGCAATGTTTGTACGACAGGTCATACCATGGAAAGACCATTTATGTGGTGGAATGTTCTCCTTTATAAAGCATCTTGCAGCGACCAAATTTTTGTCGCGACTTAGTACTATTATGCCCTTGTATAACATGGTTAGCGTTAAACTTAGTAATACATTTTATATACCTGTCAAGAGAATTTCTTCCTCAGCAATGTTTTTAAATATTTGTACAATATCACTTCAATTTTGAGTGCATGAGCAATTTAAACATACACACCATTGCATTTTTAAACAGATCTTGATAACCACCACTGCGTTAGATTTTATTGATAGTCTACTAAGCTGTAATGCACCTATCAATGTTTTCCCCCAGGGGGTGAGCAGCGGGCATATACAGGACTTTAGACTGAAAGCAATTCCTGACAGGCGGGAATTTGACATTCCAAATGATTAAGGGTTCCGGGGTAAAAGACTTTGGTTGGATTTTGGATCCTGGTAATATACACCCCGGGCCATTTGATAGACATATAGCATCTCCCACTGAGGGGATTTAGACAAATATGCTTGGCTCTAGAGTGGGGAATTAGACCCCTAAAAATAAAATATGTCAAATTCCCCTGGGTCAGCCCGCTGCTACCCCCATTGGGGGAAAATATTGATATGTGCACAAGGATATCAAATTAGGACAAAGTAGTGGGGTCCTAACGGTTACCCGAAGGCTAGGTCACAGAGGATGACATTTCTACAACTCATTCCCTGCCACAAGAGTGGAGTGTAGTAGAATACCGGTATGTGTAAATGGTAACATACAACAGGGTGATAAAATGATATGATAAAGATGGCAGGGGAATGGGACCTTAACCCACCTCTAATCTCAAGAAACCATGTGTTAACATGTTTTCTAGTTCACAGCCTGTAAACAGAAACTGGACAACAAAATTAATGTAAAGCTCTTCAGATAAAAATGGCTGGGGCACCTGAGCTCTCCTCCCATCTTGATAAACCTTGTTCTCACATAAATACTTCTTTCTAGTTCACAGCATGTAAACGGAAACTAGACAGCAAGTGTGAGGCCCTCCTGATACTAAGCCAGGACCTGGACCGATGCCGCAGCGAGAGGGACCAGTTTAAACTGATGGCCGAACAGCTGCGGGAACGGTACCAGTCCATGAAGAAAAGCCTCTCAGGCCAGGTGGGTCACCAGTCTTCTGATAAATAAGTCTGTAAAAACTTGCTATTGTTGACATGGGGCAGTGAAATAGCAGGGTGCTGCACCCAGCTCCTTTTTTTGTGTCCCTCCTGCTGCCCCTCTGGGCTGATCAACAGAGGAATGTTAAATATGAGGCGTGTCGTGGGAAACCTGGGCTTAATGCATGTGCGTAAAGTTTCGCTGACTGCACAGGTTGATCCGAAATGACACTTTCCGCTTTATGGTATTTTCTGTTTCAACATAAATCCACTTTAGGTGAAAGTGTCATTCCGGATTAGCCTGTGCGGATTGCACAGGCTGATCCGGGATGACACTTTACACACATGCATTAGGCTCCATTTTCCCACGACATGCCTCATATCTTTAGAGCAGCATCCTATACATTTTATGATCTTAGATCTTCCCTACCTGAAATATTATTAATACATATGTTAATATATATAGTAACATTTTTGTACGTAAAACGGTTTTCCCACGACGCGTCTCATTTGTTTTATTTGTTAAAGTTTTTATTCAAAAGTCTTGTAACTTCAAAACTACATAAGTTATTCGCTTGAAACTTGAAATATACCTTTGTCATCAACTCCAGTGTCGGGGGCAACATTCCCCATTACTCTGTTTGGTATTTTGACAGAGTTATGCCCCTTTTTTCCCTTAGATTTTCTGGTTAAAGTTTATATTCAAAAGTTTTGTAACTTCAAAACTACATAAGTTATTCACTTGTAACTTGTAACTAACCTTTGTCATGAATTCAAGTATCAAGGGCAACATTCCGTATAACTCTGTTTTGTAGTTTGACAGAGTTATGCCCCTTTTTCACATAAATTTTTGGTTAAAGTTTATATTCAAAAGTTTTGTAACTTCAAAACTACGTAAGTTTTTATTCAATTGAAACTTGGAACTAACCTTTGTCATCAACTCCAGTGTCAGGAGCAACATTCCCCATAACTCTCTTTTGTATTTTGACAGATTTATGACCTTTTTTTCACTTAGATTTTCTGGTTAAAGTTTATATTCAAAAGTTTTGTAACTTCAAAACTACATAAGTTATTCACTTGAAACTTAGAACTAACCTTTGTCATCAACTCCAGTATCAAGGGCAACATTCCCAAAAGTTTTGTAACTTCAATACTACTAAAGCTATTCACTTAAAACTTGGAATATACCGTTGTCATCAACTCCAGTATCAGGGTGAACATTCCCCATAACTCTATTTTGTATTTTGATAGAGTTATGTCCCTTTTTCACATAGATTTTCTGGTGAAAGTTTATATTCAAAAGGTTTGTTACTTCAAAACTACATAAGTTATTCACTTGAAACTTGGAACTAACCTTTTTCATCAACTCAGGGGCAACATTGCCCATAACTCTGTTTTGTAATTTTAATAGAGTTAGCCCACTTTTTACATAGACTTTGTAGTTAAAGTTATTGTTCCAAAAATTTATAAACTATACAAGGCTTCACTTAAAAATATTGTATTTTAACAAATGTATGCCCCTTTCACTATCCAAAATATGTACCAACTGAAATACTTCGAATAGTCAAATGAGTGTACATTTACCCCCATAAATTCTGGTACATTTACCCTTAACACTAAAACTTTTCTGGAGTACTGCTTTATTTAAGCATTTCACCTAGAAATATTAGATTTGAGGCGCGTCGTGGGAAAACCGGACTTAATGCATGTGCGTAAAGTGTCATCCCAGATAAGCCTGTGCAGTCTGCACAGGCTAATCCGGGATGACGCTTTCTGCCCACAGTGGATTTTATGTATAGAAGAGACTTCCTTTAAACAGAAAATGCCATAAAAGCGGAAATTGCCGTCCCTGATTAGCCTGTGCGGACTTCACAGGCTGATCCAGGACTACACTTTACGCACATGCATTAAGCCCGGTTTTCCCACGACGCGCCTCATTTGTTTTATTTGCAAAAGAACAGCCTCTTTTGTTCATAATTTTTGGTACCAGCAAAGCAGAAAATACCACTTCGGTTTGTTTAATTGTTTTATATTAGTTGATAATCTTCCAGAATTGCATGTTTGTACACACAGGGTGATGGTGAAATCTGTTGCATCTGTTTTTAACACTTCTTTGTTTGCATAATATGTGGATAATGTATCTGGCCTTTGTCATGTGATTTATGTGAAAAGACAACAACGATGGAAACAATGATATCTTCCTTAGTGACAGCAGCTGGTCCAGTGATATGTAATGCAGGTATTGAGGTAGATTTGAAGTGGTGTATGCAACATGTGTGCATATGTCCGTTTATTTCTGATTACTAGCCATTTCTGCATAAATTTGCAGATAATCTATTTACATGTATGTTTGTTGTATTATTGTGATCCAAAGTTGTTCGAGTACATCTTTTACATCATGGTTTGAGACAAAAATGTTGACACCTATATATCAAGCATTTCACCAGGCATTACTACGATAAATTCCCCTGTGACATCTGCATGGGTGAACATTTTCAGTATGTTTTTTTAAGTTTTTGTCCAACATAAACAATGGTAAAAACTATGAGTTCAGCAATTTGGAAACCTGATTTCAGTATTTTCACCAATGCATCTGTTGCATCATTGCAGCCAACCCAGAGTAGTTCCGACACCGTGATCAGTCGACCTTACTCGGACACACACAGCCATGTACGTAGTGGTAATAAGTACTGGGGATAGGTGAAAACCATATTAACATAGTACTGAATTATGATGGTTATGATGATGATTGTGATGATGATGATTATTATTATTATTATGATGATTAAGATTATAGTAATAATGATGATCATGGTGATGATGATGATGATGGTGGTGGTGGTGATGATGATAATTAAGATTTAATGATGATGATGATTTTGATGATGATGATGAAAATGATGGTCTTTATTACAATTACCTGAATTGCATTAATGTATTTAAGAGTATCTGTTATTGAATTTAAATAGAATTATGTAAAGATTTCCTCTTATCAATGACAATATATTTATATGTATTGCGATTTCTATAAATGTATGGAAAGTTTCTTTTATCAACCATTGATTGTATGATTTTATGTTGAACCTTCTCTTTCCACAATACAAGAAACCACAAATGCAGTGGTGTAGAAATCTTATTGCCGACTTGTCCGACATGGCTTATTTTACTGACGGATGGTAAATTTTGCCTTTAAAGTTGTTCGCAGACAAGTACATTATTACTACTCTTTTATCAACCATTTGATTGTATGATTTTATGTTGAACCTTCTCTTTCCACAATACAAGAAACCACAAATGCAGTGGTGTAGAAATCTTATTCCCGACTTGTCCGACATGGCTTATTTTACTGACGGATGGTAAATTTTGCCTTTAAAGTTGTTCGCAGACAAGTACATTATTACTATCATTGTGTGAAATGATGTAAATTTTGTGAGTTATTTATTTATTTTAAAATTATATATTTTCATACCAATATACCATTAGGTATGAAAAAGCATATGTTAGAGAATAAAAAACTTCATTTTTACTTGGACAAGTGTCATTTGATTGCGAAAAATAGAGTTTTGCCTTTAACATGTCTATGGACAAAAGAACTATTTGGTATTTCTACACCCTTTAGGCCAACCTTGAAAAATTGTTTGTTTGCCATTGCCTACCCAAGGTTGCTGGTAACGGGTAGGTAGGTAGTCAATTTTTTTTTTGTAAGAAAAAAGAGCAAATTTATTTATGATTCATTTAGCATCAAAATATAGAGTATAACACAGACAGACCAGGAATGCTGACAAACAGCCCGTTGTTTTCACAAGTTTGATAAAACATTATTAGAATTCCATTTTGATATGGCCTATTATAAGCAAGGGTCTAGCTGATACAGTTAATTTATTAATCCAAAGGAATACGACCGAAATGAAAGAAGAGCGAGGTTTTCTTGAACATAAAGAAAAAATAGAATATTCGGAATTAAAAAAAAAATTGGTTTGATTTAACAAATAAAGAATTTTTGAGTCGGGACTTTTTCGTCGGGCAGGTAGGCATTGGCAAACAAAGTTATTTTTAATTTTGGCCTGAGGAATGTCTTCAAAGTGTTCTAATGATGTACATATTTGTGTATTTTAAACCTTGACTGAAGTGTCAGATACAAAGACCATAAGTTGCAAAACAAGTTTTACTAGGATTTGGTCTAGGTGTTAAGATTTTTGTTGGAATTCAAATAAAGATGTTGTAAAATTCATTTCAAGTAATACCAGAAATTTTGGTAGACAATGAGAGGAAGTGCAGAGCACAAGGACCATAACTCTTTCTTCAATATTTACAGAGTTATTGCCCTTTGATTAATTTTCTTGTGCAGTAGTCTTGGCACTTGTTAATTTTAACCCAGTTGCTATTTGCCATTGTACATGTAGCATCCAATCATCATGAACATAATCAAACTATATAATGTAATTATGTCATAATTGAAACATTCAAAGAATGCTTGATGTGTGTTTCAGAACCTAGCTCGTCTGCTGGTAGAATCTCGGGAGAATGCCAAATCTCTACGCTTTGAAGTGGATGATCTGAAACAAAAGCTCAATGACGCTCAGGGAGATATCAAGGTTTTACAGCTCTCTTAGTCTTTCTTTACACTAAATGTCATCAAAGGCTGAAGGATATATTAACATGCTTTCCTTAGTCTCTGTCTTATAATCAAAATATGAGTCGTGTCATGGGAAAACCGGGCTAACTGCATGTGCGTAAAGTGTTGTATTGGATTAGCCTGTGCAGTCCGCACAGGCTAATCCAATACGACACTTTCCCCTTTTATGTTATTGCCTGTTTAATGGAAGTCTTTTCTAAACATAAATCCAGTGGAAGTCTTTTCTAAACATAAATCCAGTGTAGGCGGAAAGTGTTGTCCCGCATTAGCCTGTGCAGACTGCACAGGCTAATCCGGGACGACACTTAATGCATATGCATTAAAACCGGTTTTCCCACGACACGCCTCATATGTATTTAAGCTACACTGTTGGAAATTCGAATGAAGGTCTAGTGCGGGCTCCATCCATCAGCAAGTTTTACAATCTTGACTGTTTCTTTGTTTACACCATGGCCAGCTGCATGTTATTTCTGCTATGTGTTGTAATGTATATGATACAGTGTATAAGGTAAAGGCATTGTAATAAATCCATTTAAATCCTGATTTATGATTACAGCAACTTGAGCAAGTACTACTGTAAAAAAGAGTTAAAACTATGTATTGCATCAGGTCATGTTAGCTTGATGAAGAACCCTATATATTTTGCCCATTTGTTGCTAGTGTTAGGACAGAGGTCTGTGATGTTACCATTACTTATGGAATTTTGTTTGTGTGTTTATTAAAGCAGGAAGTTATTTACAGTTGCTGAGGGAACAGATTGCGCGTCAGCGTGTTGGTACGACAGACGAGGGGATGACTATCCGCCACTTCCCGGCGCACGAACGAGAGCAGCTGGTGGAGCAACTGGAGGCAGCAAGTGAACAGGTAGCCAGCGATTTTTTTCACAGAATGTGGTGCTGTTCGCGTATCCCCATAAAATTGTGGCCAAGTGCAATATTGAGCCTATGGGACCCAGATCACATGTTATTCCACCTCTTTTCGTGAAAAAAGTGTTAACATTGACGTTGTGCAAGACAGAGATTTCATTTTTGTTCAATCTTCACCAAACGTTCACAGTTTGAGTTAGATCTGGAAATTAATGATAGCATTATCATATTTATGGATGAGAAATTATGCAACACAACTACAAGTTACAATATTATTAAAGGGAATTGTTCACAGATATTCGTATTTTTGAAAAATGTCATTAAATGTCTTAACTACAAAAGCATCTAAAGCATCTGGAATAATCTACAACAAATATTACCGGTACATAAAGAAAAAAAGTTAAATGAGACGCATCGTGGGAAAACCGGTCTTAATTCATGTGCGTAAAGTGTAACCCCAGATTAGCCTGTGCAGTCTGTACAGGCTAATCCGGGATGGCACTTTCCGCTTTTATGGTATTTTCTGTTTCGAGGAAGTCTCTTCTAAACATAAATCCACTGTAGGCGGAAAGTGCCATCCTGCACAGGCTAATCCGGGATGACACTTCACGAACGTCCGGTTTTACCACGACGCGCCTCAAATTTACTTTCCCCGGGACTGAAACCCAGGACCTTTGGGATAAAAAATTACATGCGGTCCCCATAACACTGTTGATGCGTTATAATTTAGAACTGGAAATTAACAATAAAAACTTTAATTTATACATCTCCCCAGTATTTACAACTGGAGCGTGACCTCCAGACGGTGCTAGATGAGAAAGAGGAGTTGGTGACGGAGCGAGACGTCTACAAGACCAAGTACGACCGCCTCAATCAGGAGCTCAACTACATCCTCAAGGGAGATGAGCACAGGGTTGTGGACATCGACGCTCTCATCATGGAGAACAAGTATGCAGTTGGGTGCAGGGGTCTTATTCCAGAAAAATCCTTTATCCCACCATCAGGCGTGCATTAAGGAAATGAAGCGCATGAAAGAAACTGTGCTTTATTTTGCTCCAAAGATCATAAAATCTTTACCAAACTTCATAAAAATATTTGTTTGCTCAATATCTTGACCAAGTTTGATAATCAGCCAAATCGCCTCAGGAATTGTGGAGTTATGGCCCTTGAATTATCTAAAAATGGCCTTTTAAGCTCCCCAAGTCCAACAGTTTTCATCCGATCTTCACCAAACTTAATAAAATGTTAGAGACCGTAATATCTTAGCCAAGTTAGAGGAGTTATAGATTTCCGTTACATCATTTTGTTTTTCATTTAGTGTATTTATTTCGTTTATTTTCAAAACAAAGCCAGAAAATGATGAGATAAATAGAGCACTAGGTAAGTGTTGAATAAAGATACGTTTATTTGCTAGGCATGAAAAAGTTAACCATTTGCCAAGACTCATGCTTCAGGTTTTCTAAGCCTTGTTATATAAACTTAAACCTTGTAGTCTTTCTAGTCTCTATAAGTTCATCTTAACATTAAGTCACTTCAGTCAAAAATTTCAAAATTTTACTTTTAATTTACAGCTACTTATAAAGTTTTGAATCCATATACAGTAAAATAAACAATTGTAAACGATATAGCCTATGATTAATAAACACTTAAAATAGTATACTTTGCATATTAAACTAAAAAGGTAAATAAAATGCTGAATTTAAGGTTAGGGATAAAATATTACTTCAGATGTTTCTGGAATACGACCAGAGTCTCTCGATTTCTTTCTTTTAGAAAAACTTCTTTATAGAAATATGAAGTTGCTGGCAATTGGCACTTTTATAACTTTCATATCAAACATGATGCAAATCTAAAATTTTGTGTGGTTGCTGATAGAAAACAAGTGTACCGATTAGGATTTTTGAAAACTAAGCTATTCATTGAGAAAAATATGTTTAAACTCAAAGTAAGTCATTGATTTTACATGATTTTCGACTTGAACTAGCGTGTATTCAAAATGTAAATTGTTTTTCATCATGAATTTTTTTTATGCACTCTCTTTATCGTCTCTGAAATTCATATATGATTAATTTTTTATTATAATATGAAGTTTTACGAAAACAATAACAATACGAAACCAAGGTACGTATACCCACTGTCTTTATTTTGGCAATCTCCCTGAACACTGATGCATTCACTGACGTAGAGCTGGTACTACAGTGTGGTAATAACTGTTAATATATTAATAATCTGTACTTTTGAACATACAAAGTGATTGACTGTTAGCAATTTGACCCATGTGTTCTCCAGGTGTCTCGTGTAGAGGACAAAATTTGTTATTGTTTATGTCATTTGCAGGTATCTCCAGGAGAGATTGAAGCAGATGCAGGAAGAGAAGTCCATGGCAATGGCAGCCGTTTCCAAGTACAAGGTGTGTCCTACAGTCCTTACATTGAGTTTGTTAGTGGGTAGTAGTTGAAATCAAGACTGTGCTTGTCTTACATTGCTAGCAACGAGTTTGTAAGTTTGTGGTATTTAAAATCAAAACTTGTTTGAGGCGTGTCGTGAGAAAACCTGGCTTAATGCATGTGCGTATTTTCGTCCCGGATTGCAGTCCGCACAGGCTTACGCGGAACAACACTTTCCATCTACTGTGGATTTATGTTTAGAAGGACTTCCTTCAACAGAAAATGAAAGCGGAAAGTATCTTCCTGGATCAGGCTGATCCAGGACGACACTTTATGCACGTGCATTAAGCCCGGTTTTCCCATGTTACGCCTAATATGTTGCTTTGGTAACGGTCTGCTTTCTCCCTGTGCCTTCATGTTAGATTTTGCAAAATATGGAATGCAAATAAAAACTTTTCTTTATATTAGAGCCTGCTCGAAAAGAAGAAGACCAAAAGTTCTTTGAAGTTTGGACAAAGTCGAGGAGGCGGAATGATCATAACACAGAAACAAGGTAAGTTGTGGTGGAAGTAATAAAGCAGAATATATCTACAATGTGTAACAATATGTTAGAGTTCAAAAGAATACATGCACTTGAAAACCCGTTTTCTACGAAATTGCGGTTTACTTGAACAGTAGTTACCATCAAAACAGTTTTATTCTTAGTTATATAAATTAATCATTTAACTGAAGTTAAAATAAGGAATGATAAATTGTACAGATTTTTCATCACTATTCAGGTTTAATTGAAGATCAGTAACTCTTTATAACTACGATAACTTACGCATATGTTGTTGATTCCCACTTCCCAGTAATGGTACATGTAACTTTGATAACTTGAGAACTTTTTTAGCATTCCAGCACATTTATTTCAAATTAATGAAATGTTGCTTTATAATTATTTATAAGTTGTAATTATTCAAGTACTCTGTTTCCAGTACAAGAAGTGTTGGAGTCGAGATCCAGCGTTGTGCCGACGGTGAAGGCGATGACAGACCTGCAGGCGCTGGCGGGGGCACTGCTGGACTCGGTGAACGACAAGAACCTGGCCCTGTCTCATCAGAGGAAGACCAACAAGTAGGTGGCAGAGATGGACGTGTTGTTGATATGACTAAGTTGTAGGTGGCATAGATGGACGTGTTGTAGATATGACCAAGAAGTAGGTGGTAGAGATGAATGTGTTGTAGATATGACCAAGAAGTAGGTGTTAGAGATGAATGTGTTGTAAATATGACCAAGAAATAGGTGGCAGAGATGAATGTGTTGTAGATATGACCAAGAAGTAGGTGGCGTAGATGAATGTGTTGTAGATATGACCAAGAAGTAGGTGGTAGAGATGAATGTGTTGTAGATATGAAGTATGCAGGATGGGGTTTTAGGTGTACATATATGTGGAACCACTCTTTAGTTTGCTGCTTTTTGTGATGTACTTCTTGTTGGTGATGATGATGATGATGTTGATGTTGATGATTTTGGTGATGGTTATGATTATGGTGATGATAAAAGGACCATTATGACATAACATTGTCACTTAAAAACTTTTAACTGTTTTGTGAACCTGTATGTAAAATATTACGTTATATTTTAGGATCCTGGGGAACAGAGTTGCAGAGCTGGAGAAGAAGATCAAGACCCTGGAGGTGACTGGCCTCTGGAGTGTGCCAGGTAAGGGGCCTGGATTATCCCTTTTATGTTTGCTTGTCCCCTCTGCCTTTCTTTCTCAATAAATACAAGCTTGTCCCCTCTGTTTGCTTATTTGACGTCATACCTCCATATCAGCTTGTCCCCTATATTGGTTTATTTGCTGTTATACCTCCATATCATCTTGTCTCCTCTCTGTTGGGTTATCTGCAGTCATACCTCCATATCAGCTCGTCCCCTCTCTGTTGGCTTGTCTGCTGTTATATCTCCATATCAGCTCGTCCCCTCTCTGTTGGCTTATCTGCTGTTATATCAGCTCATCCCCTCTCTGTTGGATTGTCTGCTGTCATACCTCCATATCAGCTCGTCCCCCCTCTGTTGGCTTATCTGCTATTATACCTCCATATCAGCTTGTCTCCTCTCTGTTGGGTTATCTGCTGTCATGCCTCAATATCCGCTCATCCCCTCTCTGTTGGATTATCTGCTGTCATGCCTCCATATCAGCTTGCCCCCCTATGTTGGCTTTTCAGCTGTTATACCTCCATATCAGATTGTCCCCTCTCTGTTGGCTTATCAGCAGTCATACCTCCATATCAGCTTGTCTCCTCTCTGTTGGATTATCTGCTGTTATACCTCCATATCAGCTCCTCCCCTGTCTGTTGGCTTATCTGTTGTCATACCTCCATATCAGCTTGTCCCCCCTCTGTTGGATTATCTGCTGTCATACCTCCATATCAGCTTGTCTCCTCTCTGTTGGATTATCTGCTGTCATACCTCCATATCAGCTCCTCCCCTGTCTGTTGGATTATCTGCTGTCATAGCTCCATATCAGCTCCTCCCCTGTCTGTTGGCTTATCTGCTGTCATAGCTCCATATCAGTCCTCCCCTGTCTGTTGGCTTATCTGCTGTCATACCTCCATATCAGCTCCTCCCCTGTCTGTTGGCTTATCTGCTGTCATACCTCCATATCAGCTCCTCCCCTGTCTGTTGGCTTATCTGCTGTCATACCTCCATATCAGCTCATCCCCTGTCTGTTGGATTATCTGCTGTTATACCTCCGTATCAGCTCCTCCCCAGTCTGTTGGCTTATCTGCTGTCATACCTCCATATCATCTTGTCCCCCCTCTGTTGGATTATCTGCTGTCATACCTCCATATCAGCTTATCTCCTCTCTGTTGGATTATCTGCTGTCATACCTCCATATCATCTTGTCCTCCCCTGTCTGTTGGCTTATCTGCTGTCATACCTATCAGCACCTCCCCTGTCTGTTGGCTTATCTGCTGTCATGCCTCCATATCTGCTCCTCCCCTGTCTGTTGGCTTATTTGCTGCCATACCTCCATATTAGCTCCTCCCCTGTCTGTTGGATTATCTGCTGTCATACCTCCATATCAGCTCATCCCCTCTCTGTTGGATTATCTGTTGTCGTGCTTCCATATCAGCTTGTCCCATGTCAAGCCTCATATATATTATTGTCTTGTTGTTCTCCAATATGTATGGATTATCATTAGACATCTCAATATTTAGCAGCTATATTTTTTGATAAATTTAATACTAAATTTGTGTCTTACTAGGAACAAAATAAATGGACTACCACAGCACAAAATGATTTCCTTAAATGCGTGTTACAGTTCTTTAACGTATGAAATTTCTTAATATTTAAACATCAATGGTCTCGTGTGTCTCAATATTCATATTTTTAGCTTTTGATTTTGTTGTTACGAGTTGTTCATATCATGATATTCTGTTGTACACCTCTACTGACAGCCAGCCCTTCAAGCAGTCTGGAGAAGCTTCGCCAGGATATTGACAATGCTAGGACCATGGTACCGGCACACAGTCCTGAGGGAGAGACAGACTCCGAGAGGCTGTCAGTGTCCGAGGGGGCGGAGAGTGAACTTGAAACAGTTACTCCCCTTGACAGGTACGGTCTAGAAAATTAGAAATACCTCATTTTTCCAGGGTTCAGGGTTTCCAAATTAGTCCTTGATGCCTATACTTGGAATCTGAAAAGTTGGCTCAAGAAAATTAGTTTTGGCTACAATTGTTTCTTCATAAAACAGTTTAAAATATCCAAAGTGAGTATGATTTCATAGTTGTATGTTAAATTCAACTAGAGAAGTTTTTCAGCCAGGAGGAGCCCTCAGTTTTTCCTCTTTATAAAGTCGGTACCGGTAAACGGTACCATTCCCAATCCGATTTTCTGACCATTTTTTCCCAATTTGAAGTTAAAAAATTCCCAAATGTAAAAAAAATAATCCAAAAAGACCCTGAAAAGATAAAAAAAAATTAACAATTTACATTTATTCCTAAGCCACAATTAATCACCGTGAAGCACCACCCTGTAGGCGGAGTTTCAACATGCAGTAAAATCTGTATGAGCCAATAGAAACGCTCAGTTTATCTTTGCTTTGGAATAACGTTATGACTGACCAATCGGCACAGTTGGATACGTATCCACACACAAGTAACCCTCATATGCGCGTCAAGCGTATTATCGACCTTAAAAGTAAATTATCTTTCGTATTTTAGAATATGCACCCTTATTTATTTAATAAATTTTACAATTTAAAACAAAAATGCGAAAAATCAGTTTCAAATAAGCTAATATGAAATCGTTATCGGAAAAGCCTATCCAGTATTACTGCTCAGTGTTGCAGTTTCGTAAACACAAGCAATCTTTATGTACATGTATGCCATGTAAAAGCCGTGTTTTATGCAAAAGAGCACGAAATGTCTGCTTACAACCACGACATCAGGTTCCACGCATGGAAATCGTGCGTGTACCGACCATGTGCTTTCTCAGTACAGGTCTTTAACATTTGACGTGCCCGGGGAAATTCTCTTGCCGTTTTTGCAAGAACGAAGCATGTATAATATACATGTACATGTATTTAATCATGATTCTTTCAATGATGCTTTTGCTTTTAAAAAGCTAGAGGTATAACGTTTAAACAGTGATGTTTTGTTTATTTCATTTTGTTTAAACGTTTACAAAAAATTGAAAATGTGTTAGCCTTAATTTTAAGAGCTAAATCGCACCAGATAACGTCATATGACACATGGTGCAAACAAAAATTTCGACGTAGGGACCTGGGCACCTGAGAAAAATCCTGGGTTATTGTTAACAGCTAGGGGAAGTAACTTACTGTTTTTACATCTTTGATGACTTTTTTTAATGAAAGTGATAAAATTCCCAATTTGGCTCCAAATGATGCTAATTTTCCCAATTTGACTGGTACCGGTACCATTCCCAAAGTGGTGAGGAAAAACCCTGGCCCTGTTTTCAGTTTGAAATGTTATAACTACCTAACCGTAACTATAGGTAGAAGAATCTTATTTCTTAGAATATCTAATATGTTCTCACTGAAGCATGTTTCTTTGCTGCAGTGCCGTGACGTCGCCTCAATTGAGCCCTCAACATGCATGCAAGCCTCTGAATCACCTGGAGCTCAGTGATCTGGATCTCCTGCCAACAAAGGAAGTCTCTGATAAGCCTCTACATGACAGAGAACTTGAGTCAGGTGCTGTTATAGATGCTGTTATAGTCATCTTCACTTAGTTTGAAAATCTTGAAGCTGCCTTATGTAGTTGTGATGAACATGTCTGCACAAAATGGCCACGAGCTAAAAAATAGAATTTGCGTTAAAGTTTCGTATTCCTGTCATATTTTCAAAAGTTCTTGGTCAATCTTCATGAAACTTTACACAAATGTTCATTGGATGGTCCTCTACCAAACCTGTGAAAATGGTTCCGCTTCACTGCACAAGATGGCCCCAGAGCTAAAAATAGAAATATGTCTAAACGCCAATTTCTTCTAAACCTATGGCTAGATTTTCAAATAATTTCACACTAATGTTCGTTTAGTGGTCCTCTACCAAACTTATTCAAATGTTCTGCCTGACTGCACAAGATGGCGACCAGAGCTAAAAACTGAAATTTGTCTAAACGCCAGTTTAGAAATATGTCTAAAAGCCATTTTCTTCTAAACCTGTGGCTAGTTTTTCAAATAATTTCACACAAGTGTTCGTTTGGTGGTCCTCTACCAAAATTATTCAACGCAATATCTTGAATCTTACATTTCAATGTCACATTTAACCATCAGTAACTATTTAAGGAACATTTTCATCCATCTTGCATTTGATCATTATTTTCCAAAAAACAGATAGCATGTCCAGTGGAGAAAAGTTGCTTTGACGGACACTTTCTTAAATGCAAATATGCAACATTGCATAGAAACAAACATAATTATGTCAGTAATTTCATGCCATCGCTAGTCCACACTTTTCCCATTTTATTTTGAGACCAAATGTTTGCCAAGTCTCACCAAACTGCATACATATTTGATCATCGACATGAAACTTCCATACTTTTTCACCAACATTGACTTGTACATGTACCCCCATCGGCAAAATAAAAAATCAGGCTTTAATGCGGTTTCCGCATTTTTCTCTTGGTATATGTTTTATCACTAGAAAAAAAGTTAAGCATTTGCTGACAGTGCCTAAAAGAAGCTATGCTGTTGGCTTTATATTAGGGATGGCTTCTAATCCCAAAAGCGGAATTCGAATATTACATTTTCATTCAATCGAATATTTGAATATTCGCATACATTCATACTTACTACATTAAGATTTGTGATCAAGTTGACACCATACATAATGATACAGAGGTTTAGTACACATTATCGCCGTATCTTCATTTCATAAACAAATTGCAATATCATGTTTATGCGTTAATGGCATTAAGCATAAACCACTGAGTTCTTAAAATCTTTAAATATTGGATTTTCCAACTGTAAATTGATTTCTAAATGATGATAACATTTCACTTGACTTATCAATAGTGTTCTGTTTTATTCATGGTCAGTTTTAAACATCCCTTTCATAGGTTGCCAACATACGGAGGAAAGTTCACACATTCCAGTATTACCGAAACCTCCAGACCGTAACGGACCGCATTGTCCGCAGAACAACAAAACAACCTCGGAGACCCTGTGTGACAGACCAAAGTTCCATAGGGGGCGAGTGGAACACTTGGTGGACATTGAGAATGATGGGAGCGCGGGGGACACTGACAGGGAAGGCTTGAAAATGCATGTCTACGATGAAGATTATCAGGAAAGTGAAAATTGTGATGCGAGATATGAAAGTAACGTCAAAAACGGTGAAGGTCGTGGTGATGTTGATGATGTAGGTGATGAACAAAGTTCGGATCATAATAATACTGAAAATCTGGAGGAATTTTATAATAATGTGGACGAGAATTCTGAAAAATTTGGACTTCTGTTGGAAAACGTGGCCAAGAAAATGTGCAATATTTCCCATTCGTCTGCCAACTGTGATGGAGCGAAATGCAATAAAAACACCGGTAAGAAGCTGGGCATAGACAGTGGCCAGCCTGATGGATTGGTGCAGCAGACTGCAGATGTGGGGGAGAACATGGTCGAGTGTGGGCCTAGAAATGTAGAATGCTAGGACTGAATTAAAATGTGTTACTGTGATCTGTGGTTATTTTATCATGGGTATGTAAATGCACAGAAGTAAATAAGATAGATTCAGTTGATGTTGCACCATAAAAAATCAGTATAACTATTATTTCAAAAATTGTTTTTGAAAATGCACGCATATTGTACCTTTTAGCTCGACTTTTCTAAGAAAAGGCAAGCTATTCTACTCGCCCCGGCGTCGGCGTCCCAGCTAGGTTAAAGTTTTTCGGTAAGCTAGTTTCTCAGGAATGGCTTGAGGGATTTCATTCAAACTTAAATCATTTATTCCCCACATTAAAATGAACCTATAGGCCAAGTTTAGTAACTCTATTTTGAAATTTGTCAAAATTATGGGCCTTTTTACACTTAGAAATTTTACATAAGCTATATGGACAGGTTACAGTTTTCGGTAAGCTGGTTTCTCAGGAATGGCTTAAGGGATTTCATTCAAACTTAGAACACGTTTTCCCTATATTAAAATGAACTCATGGGCCAATTTTGATAACTCTAGTTTGAAATTTGTCAAAATTATGGGCTTTTTTGTCACTTAGAAATTTTACATATAAGCTATATGGACAGGTTCAAGTTTTTCGGTAAGCTAGTTTCTCAACTTTTCGTTTCCACTCTCTAACTCGAGAACGGATTAAGCTATTTTAATGAAACTGCAAACATAGATACCTGATCTCGAGACCTCGCTAGGGATTGCATGTGGGGTGGGTGGGGTCAAGGTCACTGTTACTAAAAATAGAAAAACGGTTTCCGCTCAATAACTTTAGAACAAATTGAGATATTTTAATAAAACTTAATACATAGATACCTTATATCAAGACCTCACTTGGGATTGCATATGGGGTGTGTGGGGTCAAGGTCATTGTTACTAAAAATAGAAAAACGGTTTCCGCTCAATAACTTGAGAACCCATTCAGATATTTTAATGAAACTTTATACATACATACCTCATATTGAGACCTCGCTTGGAATTGCATATGAGGTGGGTGGGGTCAAGGTCATTGTGACTAAAAATAGAAAAACGGTGTCCGCTCAATAACTTGAGAATGCATTGAGATATTTTAATGAAACTTTATACATACATATCTTATATTGAGACCTCGCTTGGGATTGCATATGGGGTGGGTTGGGTCAAGGTCACTGTTACTAAAAATAGAAAAGCGGTTTCTGCTCAATAACTTGAGAACGCATTGAGATATTTTAATGAAACTTAATACATAGATACCTTTTATCGAGACCTCTCTTGAGATTGCATATAGGGTCAAGGTCAAGGTCACTGTTACTTAAATAGAAAAACGGTTTCTGCTCAATAACTTGAGAATGCATTGAGATATTTTAATGAAACTTAATACATTGATACCTTATATCGAGACCTCGCTTGGGATTGCATATGGGATGGGTGGGATCAAGGTCACTTTTAATAAAATTTTATTGATATGCTGACTTTAATGCATTTCGTTAGAATTAGTTAGGTTTCGTGGAATTTCCATACTGTTTGTTTTAGAAAAAAAAAGCCAGTAACTCTGACAAGCACAAGAAAAGTTGAGCGCGCTGTCCTCCGACAGCTCTTGTTACTAGTACATGTACATATCTTTAAATACTAGAATACAAGTTTTCCAACAAATTATTAGTGTAACACTATATTAAATTGTTTCAGTCCTCAGTTTTTGTTCAAACTGAAAGCACAGTAAATCATGTGAATCTTTCCCACAGACAAAATAGATGTGGTTATTTGCTGCTTTATTAATGAAAGATCCATCTATGCATACCAACAGTAAGGCGTAAAAAAAATTGTTTTAGGTTACCCTAAAATAATGCCCCAACCCTAGAACATTTTATTGGGGTTGTCAGTTATGTTTTTGTTTTATTTGTTTTTCAATAATTTAATGTTTATGTGGTTAAATAAGTGTTCAGTTTTGATAAAATCCATTTTAAAACAATGTTTCAGGATATTAAGATATGTTTTGAATATTAGTTCAGTTTAAGAATCTTCAAGTTGACCATTTACTAAATGAAAAAAAAAATATATATAAAATCCCTACCTACCTACCCTAATTTTTTTAGTCATGTAGCCTGAACAAATATTACATTTTTTTACGCCTAACCTAGTATTAAATGGCACCTTGTTTCCCTTTGGTTAATATGTATTTTCAACATTCCAAAATATGTTGTGGATGTGAAAGATAATGGCAGGGAAATGTCATTGTGGTTAAATATATGTATAATAGTATACTATTTATTTATATTATCATAGTTACAGCTTTTCTCCATTTTATATATGTTGGATTGAGTTATAAAATTTTGCTCGAAGTTTTTTTATGCTCCCACAAAGTGGGCGGCATTAAGCATTGCACTTGTCTGTACGTACGTACGTCCGGAAATTTTGTGGACTCAACTCTTTCTTTAACGGCTCGGCGGATTTCGCTTTAACTTTCACAGCTGAACAACCTTAATGTTTAGATGATGGTAAAGGAAGGAATTTTGGCTGGGACCGATTTTGGCAGAATTATTGCCCTTTGACATTTTTTCCACTATATATACTTTATGAAATTTTGTGGATTCAACTCCTCTTTAACGGCTGTACGGATTTCGCTCAATCTTTCACGGCTGAACAACCTTAATGTGTAGTTGAGCGTAAAGGAAGGAATTATGGCTGCGACCAATTTTGGCTGAATTATGGCCTTTTGACATTTTTTTCACTATATATATTTAATGAAATTTTGTGGACTCAACTCGTCTTTAACGGCTGGGAGGATTTTGCTCAAACTTTCACGGCTGAACAACCTTAATGTGTAGGTGATCGTGAAGCAAGGAATTTTGGCTGTTACCAATTGTGGCAGAATTATGGCCCGTCGTCTTTTTTCCACTATATCATTTATATGGCAATAAATTTGTGAAGGCAAACATTAGTGTTGGCAACATGCCCTTTGTCTGTGTCCAAACATGCATCGTGGGGGCATCCATGTCGGTGACACATCTAGTTTTTTCTGTTTGGGATCTCACTTGTTGAAAATCTCTTGTGTGTCTACTGTCTTTGTGTCTCATCAAGCATCATATTAATTCTGAAATAATTTGTTGTTTTGTTATGTTCATTTATCAGTTTCTTAAAATCACACCCAGTTGTTTTTTGGTTATAATAAATTTCTCAAATGTTTTGCTGTAAAAGCTCTAATTTTTTATCTGTTTGTCATCGTAAAAATATTGCAGATTTAAGACTTGATCGTTTTAAACATAAACAGGGCTAGTCATGGGAAAACTGGGCTTAATGCATGTGCGTAAAGTGTTGTCCCGGATCCGCCTCTGGGGTCTGCACAGGCTGATCTGGGACGGCACTTTCAGCATACAGTGGATTTATGTTTAGACTTCCTTGAAACTGAAAATGCCTTCAAAGCGGAAAGTGTTGTCCCGGATCAGCCCATGCAGACTGCATACATTGATTTCTATAGAGTTTCTATACAAAAAATCTGCCAAAATCTCAAAATAGATTGAAGATTGTTTTCCACAGCTTTCAGAATGTTATCCAAGCAAGTCTGGAAAAACAGTGTCCTCTACAGAATTGGCAGTTTTACCGGACATTTTGGAAAATGTTTACCAAACATTTAGAAATTGTAAAATTACTTGTATCTTATGTTTTTTTCCCAGATTGCACGTGTATGCAGAAAAAAAATCAACTGTATTGCTATTTGCTTGAATAAATTTAAATGACTAATGAATTTAACAGGAAACAGTTTGTTATTGTCCATTTTTCATTGATATTGTAAATTGTATCTATCATCTAAAAGAATTACTGGTAAAAATAATGTCATTGCCAAAAATGCATTCTATATTTTATCATTATACAGAATTGTTTAACTGTTCAGGCAAATGTTACCACAAGTTTCTTCACATATTTTTGGGGGGAAATTTGAAATGTTTTGTTTGTGACTATCTCAGTACGTGTATATTGCTCATATTGATGCATTTTTGTTGTTGAAAATTTGTTCTGACATTTCTTTTTCAAAACATGTATCTTGTTATGTATTTGTTGTTATCGTATATTTACAAGTTTATTTTAAATGTCTAGTCAAACGTTATGTTGCAGATTTTATAATGTAAAGAAATGTAGAATGTCTCCAAAGATTAGAGGTAATATATTTAAATGATTTTCTATCAGAATACAATAAGTCCAATAAATAAAGGAACTTTTGTAAGCATTGTGACATATTCATACATTGACAAATTTCAACATTTTTGTTGCATTTCCTATGAGAATGTTGTTGATACATCTATATTTTTAGCTCGACTATACATAGATGTTCTACTCTCCTGTTCGCTCTGCACTGGTTAAGGTTTGCGAGCAGTAAGTTCATGTCTCTATATCTTAAGTTTGTGTGCAAGTACTCGTTATACCCCCACAAACTGAGTTTAGGGGGGTATATAGGAGTGAGCTTGTCGGTCTGTTGGTTTTTGGTTTCCGGATGATAACTCAAGAAAGGCTTGACATATTCAAATAATTTTTGGTACACATGTGTAACATCATAGAAAACAGGTCAAGTTCGATGTTGGTTACAAACCACTAAATTTTGACAGAGTTGTGGGCCCTTTTTGACTTCAAATTCCTTAAAAACATGGTTTCCGGATGATAACTTAAGAAAGGCTTGACATATTTAAATAATTGTTGGTACAAATGTGTAACATCTTAGAATACAGGTCAAGTTCAATGTTGGTTACAAACCACTAAATTTTGACAGAGTTATAGCCCCTTTTAGGCTTAAAATTCTCTAAAAACATGATTTCCGGACGATAACTCAAGAATGGCTTGAGGTATTCAAATAACTCTTGGTATACATGTGTAGCATCATAAAATACAGGTCAAGTTCGACTTTGGTTACAAACCACTAAATTTTAACAGTTATGTGCCCTATGTACCCTTTATTTAACTTAAATTTCCTAAAAACATGGTTTCCTGATGATAACTGAACAATGGCTTGACATATTTAAATAATTGTTGGTACACATGTGTAGCATCATAAAATACAGGTCAAGTTCGACTTAGGTTACAAACCACTAAATTTTGACACAGTTATGGCCCCACTTTGACTTAAATTCCCCCAAAACATGGACAGTAACTCATGAAAGGCTTCACATATTTAAATTAGTTTTGGTACATAGGTGTAACATCATAAAATACAGATCAAGTTCAGCTTTGGTAACAAACCACTAAATGTTGACAGAGTTATGGCTGGTAATGAAATTAAATTTTTCCAAATACACTGTTGACCATACACAAATTAAAGCATTCTCTCTCTGTCCATTTCTTTCAAATGGATGCCATAGTTTTGTAACAAGGCCATATTGTGTGTGTGTGTGGGGGGGGGGGTATATCCGTCACTAATGTGAAGTTATGTAAAGTCACTGATCAAGGCCCATAACTCTGACAAAGAGGTATGAATAGTCAAGTGCGCTGTCCTGAGACAGCTTTTGTTTAACTTTCTGTAGGCCCCAGCGTCTTCTCAGGAAATAGACTCGGGTCCGTATTCACAAAGCTCCTTAGGGAAAACTTACCATAAATATGTGCATAACTCTGCTATTTCACACAAAGTCACATCTTCAAAATATGGTAAAGGGGCGTAGGAACTTTTTTTGCTCCCCCCCCCACCGAAAAATTTTCCGGGCAGCATATAGTTGCCGCTTTGTTCGTCCTTCCGTCCCATTTTCTTGTCCGGAGTATTTCTCAGCAACTACTGACCAAAATTCAATGAAAATTCATGGGAAGCTTCATTACCAAGAGGAGGTCTGCACTGAACCAGGACGTTCTGCTTTAATGATTTTATGGGACTTCTGAAATAAGCATTTAGGGCACAATTCTTGTCCGGTCTATTTCTGCGCAACTAGTGGTCTGAATTCAGTGAAACTTTATAGGAAGCTTTATTACAAAGCGGAGGTGTGCACTTACCAGGGCCTTCTGCTTCAAAGATTTTTTACTCGACTATTCGAAGAATAGGTGAGCTATCCTACTACCCCTGGTGTCGGCATCCGCGTCTGAATTGGTCAAAGTTTTTATTCAAAAGTCTTGTAACTTAAAAACTACATAAGTTATTCACTTGAAACTTGGAATATACCTTTGTCATCAACTGTAGTATCAGAGGCAAGATTCCCCGTAACTCTTTTTTATTTTGACAGAGTTATGCCCCTTTTTCACATAGATTTTCTGGTTAAAGTTTATATTCCAAATTTTTGTGACTTGTATACTACAAAAGCTTTTCACTTGAAACTTGGAACTAACCTTTGTGATCAACTCTAGTATCAGGAGCTACATTACCCATAATTCTATTTTGTATTTTGACAGAGTTATGCCCCCTTTTCACTTAGATTTTCTGTTTAAATTTTATATTCAAAAGTTTGGTAACTTCAAAACTACGCAAGTTATTCACCTGAAACTTGGAACTAACCTTTGTCATCAACTCTAGTATCAGGGGCGACATTACCCATAACTCTGTTTTGTATTTTGACATAGTTTTATGCACACTTTTTACATAGATTTTGTGGTTTAAGTTTTTGTTCCAAAAATGTATAAACTATACAAGGCTTCACTTAAAAGTTTTGTATTTTAACAAATTAATGCCCCTTCCACTATCCAAAATATGTACCAACTGAAATACTTAGAATAGTTGAGGGCGCTCTCCTCTGACAGCTCTTGTTTTCAGAGTTATGGGACTTTGAAAATTTCTGAAATAAGCATTTAGTGCAAAATTCTTGTCTGGTATATTTAAACACAACTACTGGCCAGAATTAAATGAAACTTTATAGGTAGCTTCATTACCCAGAGGAGGCCTGCACTGAACTAGGACATTCTGCTGCAGTAATTTTTCCTAGAGTTATGGGACTTGGAAGATTTCTGAAATAAGTATTTAGTGCACTATTTTTGTTCAATATTTTTCTACACAACTACTGGCCAGATTTCAATTAAACTCTATGGAAAGCTTTATTACCAAAAGAAGGTGTGCATTGAACCGGGACATTCTGCTTCAACGATTTTTAGCTTGACTATTCACAGAATAGTTCGAGCTATACTACTCACCCATTCGTCGGTGTGGGCGTAATGCTGTGGTCATGGTTTGCGTGCAATAAGTCCATATCTCTGTACTACAGATATTCAATTGAAACTTCACTCATGTCTTCGGTATCATTATGTGAGGTCACTGACCAAAGGCCATAAATCTGACCTGCAATTTAGCAGAATTATGGCGCTTTTTGTATTTAGAAAATCAGGTTAAAGTTTGCGTGCAACAATTCCATATCTCAACATCTACTACAGATATTCAATTGAAACTTAACACATGCCTTCAGGGTCATTATATAAGGTCACTGGCCAAGACCCTTAACTGTGACCAGCATTTTAGTAGAATGATGCCCCTTTTTGTACTTGAGAAAAGTCAGAGTAAAAGGTTTGCGTGCAAGAGAAAATTCAGGTAAAGGTTTGCATGCGACAAGTACATATATCTATAACTACTAAAGATATTCTATTGAATCTGCACACGTCTTCAGGGTCATTATATAAGGTCACTGACCACGGTCCATAACTCTTACCTGCAATTTAGCAGAATTAGGCCCCTTTTTGTACTTAGAAAATTCAGGTTAAGGTTAGCATGCAAGTAAATATCTCTTTAACTACTACAGATATTCAGCTGAAACTTCACACATCGTCAGGGTCATAATATAAGGTCACTGGCCAATGCCCAGGGTTGTCATTATCAAATAAAACAAGCAATTTTTATCCAAATGTAAGCGATTTGGCCAATGGTCTAGGGGCCACCTTGTGATATTACAGATCACAATTTTAAACTTCCTGAAAAAACTACAGATTTTCTCACAATTTTAAACGATGAATTTGACTGGCAATCGGTTAATAATGACAGCCCTGAATGCCCATAACTGTGACCAGCATTTTAGCAGAATTATGCCCCTTTTTGTACTTTGAAATATTCAGGTTAAAAAGTTTGTGTGCAAGTACATATCTCTGTAACTACTACATATATTCAATTGAAATTTCATAACGTTTTCATGGTCCTTATGTAGGGTCACTGACAGAATATATATCTACTATCAAAGTGGAGTGAATAGTGGAGCGTGATGTCCTGAGACAGCTCTTGTTCTTACAGTTATGTGATTGATGATTGATGAAATTAATATAATTATAGACCACAATTGTCTGGGCTCTGCTCTTTTGATTGCATTCCCATTACTTGGCAGAGCTTCCATCAGTTCACTGATATCCTTGTTAACATGTTCTTTACGGATTGAAAGTAGGTAGCTTATTTTGTATGATTCAACATATTGACATGTAATTAGTAAGCAGTACAATGCAGAACTAGTAAAGTTTATGGTTGAAATGATTTATGTTTTTATTGTTACCTTTTTTTCATATTTATTATTTAACCATACAATGGGATTAAGTATGTATTTTGTGAAATACGCAACTATGAATAGTTCAGTTTTGTTTTGTTTATCTCATGGATCAATAAAAATGCAATATAGTTAAAATGTTGTTTTATGTACCTAATATATGAACTATAACTGTTCAACAAAGATGATGGTTACATTTGATGTTTTGTTTTACATGCACATTTATTGATCAAAGAAATGCCATGTAGGTAAAATGTTGTATGTACCTAATTGAAACAATTTAGGAACGATTCCTGTGAAACAAAAGGGGTAAAAAAAATTGTTTATTCTTGTTTACTTACCTTTGTTGGATTCTTGTTCAACAACTAGTGTTAAGTGGAGTGGACAAAGCAATACTTTTGGCAACACTTGGTACGAGTTGTTGTGGTGTAATGGATAATGGTCTCTGTCTTGCAATCGGGAAATCGCGAGTTTTGATCCCTGTTTGTGGAGCATTTACAGATCTTTCTCAGTACACTAAGGACTGGTTCTACCCAGGAAATGGACTCGTTTTCTGTAATCTTCGACACAAATGGGTTAAAATAAATGTGGCTGTCGTGGGAAAACCGGGCTTAATACATGTGCATAAAGTGTCGTCCCGGATTAGCCTGTGCAGTCCACACAGGCTAATCCGGGATGGCACTTTCCACCTACAGTGGATTTATGTTTAGAAGAGACTTCCTTGAAACAGAAAATACCATAAAAGCGGAAAGTGCTGTCCCGTATTAGCTTGCGTGGACTGCACAGGCTAATCACGGATGGCACTTTACGCACATGCATTAAGTCCAGTTGTCCCACGACATGCCTCAAATAGGTTTAAACCATGTCTGCATGCATGCAATCAAATATGTCTAGGCTTTGACTTAATGTTGATCGGTGGAACTATAAAAAACTATTTTAAGATGAAATTTAAGATAAATTTAAGATGTTTCTTGTATACAGAAATGATCAGCCGCGGAATGTTTATTAACTTGAGATTATCGACATCTGGCAACCCATGGCCTTGTTTAAAAAGTTCACGGTCATAGTTGGATAAATCGGTAAGTATATAACTATAGAACATCCTGCTTTTAACTTATGGCATGCCTAAAATGATTGAAGAACCTGACTGAAATATTCACCTGGACCCAACATCATAATAATATCCACAGGCTAAAGGTCTAGAGTAATATATTGGCCTACTTTGACTTCTTGATGATGGTCATGATGACGACAATTATGATGATGATGATGACGTCAACGACGATTATGATGACGACGACGATGATTATTATTATGATGGGGGTGATGATGATGATGATGATGATAACGACGGCGATGATGATTATCATATTATGATGATGATGACCAAGAACCCTTTACCTTCCTTTGGCTAAAAAAAGCACTCACTATATTTGGCTTCAAATGGTTTACTGTTAATACACAATTGCACTTAAATTAAGGGACAGGATTGCTTATGCAGAGACCACAACTGGTGAAAGCTTCAAACAACAACAAAATATCAGTAGTGTCATGATATAAAATACATTCAATACAGAATTACAAGCAACAATATTCTGGTTAATACATAATACTTCATAATGCCATATCTGATACCCAAAATGGCTCATTACCATTTTCATTAACAATCCGGAACAAAACATGTTTGGAACAAAAAACGACACAAAAACAGGGTCTAGACAAATCAAACATCTATATCTTATGTTAACGTCAACGACAATGAGCTAGCTCTCAGATGTTTACGGAACCAGAGTTATCACTACTGGGGTAATAGTCCAGAAACATCGTAAGTGAAATCTTTACCCTAGCCTTAAAAGCTTCATTTTCCGTAAGCATTTCATTCCATGTATACATGAAATTCTGCTAACTGTTCACTAATTATCAACTTCCCATTCACTACTATTTACTTAACTGTTATTGGAATCAGTAATTTATATGTAGTTTTAAAAATATTACCTACCAAAAATTGGACTTGAAGTGAAAATATTTTAAGATAAACTTAAGATGTTTCTGGAATATGACCCCTGAACAATAATTGTACTGTTACAGAACAATTTTTTACTTCTACCAATACAACAACAACAGGTGTCTGAAACTCTGAAAGACAAAGCAGGGAAATGCCAAGCATGGTCTCAACTAGCCATTTGTTTTAAATACAAGCACATTTCAATAAAAATAATTAGACTTAATTTGATTGCTAATACAATCAATATTCAGTACTTATGTTGATTACCCTAATTAACTCTATATGTTAGGACACTCTGTGTGGCTCACATTAATGTGGCCCCTTGTCGGCGTGTCATAAATTACTTCCTGGGGGCAAAGATCTATATCCACTGTGATTTGCTTGTTTTATAGGGATTAAATACACACCCATTACGCAATTGATCCTTCTAAATGGGTTTGGACCTCAATTAATGGCTTCTTAAAATTGGGACAGCAAAACAATTAATCGTTCTTAAGTGTCCCAACATACAGAGTAGTTATGGTATATCACAGTGACAACTAGAATTCAAACATGTTTATTTCCTATCTCCTATGCTTATAGTGTAATTGATCCAAGATATTTTAAAGCTATACAAATATCGATGTATAAATATTTAAAAAGAAATACAACTGCCATTCCATTCATTCTGCCACCAAAACACACAGGATCATGTACAGTTGAGATCCAAAACACACAGGATCATGTACAGTTGACATCCAAAACACACAGGATCATGTACAGTTGAGATCCAAAGCACACAGGATCATGTACAGTTGATATCCAAAACAGGTAAAATCAATATAAAAGAAAAATAAGTCCACTTTTGGTCGCATCATGATATGTATAATAGTGAAATAAATGACAAATATAAAACTGTGAATACAAAAACAAACACGCCACATGCCATTTTAGATACCAAGAGACAACACACGGGCTACACACCACTCATTGTAAGATATTTCAGCTGCATTAGATGCAACATCTTGAGCAGTTAACTTCCATTTCACTACTGCTAATCCGAGTGCGCACACTTTCCAAACAACCAATGTAATGGGTTGAACTTTGGGCTCTCAAATAGATTTACCAAATTTAGATGTCACAAATTATCTTGATTTATTCCTATATATATCAGGCAAATTGGAAAAGTAAATTACATGACTTTCCTGCTCTTGTTTAAACTAGGTCCCCTTCCCAAACCTCGATAAAAACCTCTCTCAGTTAATTGCTTTAGTTTTTTCTTTCTTTGATAAATCTATATAATAGCATAGTTAATAGGAATATGCACTACTACTTTAAAATAAAACAAAAAAATTCATTATTCCACAGTTGATGATTGAAAAACAACGATTTTCAATCTAAAACAAAATATTTTAAGCAATGTGAATACTTTACACATCCTTGTCAATATTGATCCTATTTATAGTAAAACAATATTTAAAAAAAAAGTCAGTTATGTGTGCTAAAGAACTTAATAAATATCAAACAATAATCAGTATGTCAAAATATTTCACATTTTCCTATTCATAGTAAAAAAAAATTAAATGTCAGTATTTATACTAATGAACTTAAATACTATGCATACAAAAAATGTATATGTTTATTATAAATCTAGGTGTCAGTTTTGAAGAAAGAAAGAGATATCGGAACTATCGTAGCCGGTAGTACAGAAGCCGCGTCCTCCGTCGTGAATAAACTGCACTCCCACCAACTGCTGGTCGGTCACTGTGTCACCAAACTTAAATTCAATCTGCCAAGAGAAAAGTGGAACTAATCAATAATCCTCCCATGCTTGTAGTTTTTCTCCACTTGTAAAGTATTTTTTCCTAACATAAACTCAGTATGGCAATAGCAAAGTGGGGAAACAATCGTCATTGTGTGTATGTTAGCTTTTTTTTTTTTTCATCTTTAAATTAAGAAATAATTTTTGATTTATCGTTGTTTATCGGCCATTAAACAACAATTTAGTGTCCTGATGCATAGGAATTAAATAGCCACACAACAAAATGACAAAGGGTTGTTTATTGGCCGATAAACAATGATAATGTGAAAATTATTTTGATTCTAACATAATTTGACAAATATTTTTGCAATTGTAATGAGAACTATATTTTAATATGCTCCACTCAGAATCAAGATTACTTTTTACATTGTTTATTGAATAGTTTAACAACGATTATTTTGTTTTTTGTCTACAGAAAAATTAGCGACTACCATGTTAGAATACTGAATAACTGTTATTTGAAATCATCTAAGTGTTCTCCGCTTGTATGGGGGTTTTTACCTGACACTCATTGTTGCAAACTTATGTATGATATCTATAAAAGCAATTTCTTGGAAATAAAAAAAGGGTGCAAATGAAACTGGTACCATATCTTCCTCTTCCTTCGTTTAAATACTTAAAAACTAATAAAATGAAGCAGTGGAAAGTTTTCCTAATAAAAGGTTTGGAGGGGTTAAGCAGAAAGTGTAATTGTTTAATGTTTAAATCAGAAAAATAATTCAGCAAACACAGAGCAGAACGCAGATACGGCAGGCAACCATATCTAAAATACTATTTTCTTAACTTGATTTGTGAAACATTCATGGGCACTTACAGATGGTTAAATTGTGAAACACTGAAGGACAATTACAGATAGTTGGTTTTAAAACATTTTAAAGGCGCTTACGGACGGTTGATTTCCTTGGATCAGCTGCCACACTCTTACAAACGAATCTTCACTGGCCGACACCACCTAAGCAACAACATGTACTGCATTATTAATTTTACATAACCCAAAAAGACAGGTTTTAAGTATTTTGTTCAACAATTGGTAAAAACAAGTTTGAAACCCAATATACTCGCAAAGTAACAGTAACAGAAGTAGCTACAGTTCCACAGAGAGATATCACTGGTAGGGTTGTTTTTATAATAAGCATGACCGCATGATCACAAGCTGTTTGTATATTCAACATCTACAATTTCTGCAAATGAATTAACAGCGTGATGATAAAATCAGAGAAAAACTGCTAATGGCGTCAAGAACAGAAGGTCCATGCTTCAACCTGGTTATTCTGTACCAGTACGTACCAAACCCGTTTCCTTGGCGATATCGATAGCATTGATCCATCGAGCGTGAGCGTTCACCAGGGCGCCTATCTTCCCCGTGCTGAGATTGTACACTCCTATCTGGCCGTTTCCAAATGCAGCTACCAGGATGCCCTTCCATATACCCAGACTGCAGCAACTCTCCCTATAAAAGTACACAATGCTGTGTGACACACTGTTTTGTAAAAGTTGTTTCTTTTGCAATCTAAATATGAGGCGCGTCATGGGAAAACCGGACTTAATGCATGTGCATGAAGTGTCGTCCCGTATCAGCTTGGGCGGTCCGCACAGGCTAATCCAGGACGGCACTTTCCGCTTTTATATTGTATTTTCTGTTTCAAGAAAGTCTCTTCTAAACATAAATCCACTGTAGGCGGAAAGTGCCGTCCTAGATTAGCCTGTGCGGACTGCACAGGCTAATCCGGGACGACACTTTTACACACACGCATTAAGACTTTTTTAACTATGACATCGGTAATTGGTATCAAAGCTTGTCTGCATGTCGCTATTCGAGTTCTGCCGATTATAGGTTTATTACTTAACAACATCTATCCCAAAGATTTTCAATTGTTGACACCAAAGTTGCAATGTAATTCCAATTGTATTAATAGTATTTTTCATGCACATGTTGTAATTTCAAGCACAAAAATGAATTTCCACTTATTTTCAACTTAAGTTAAGATAAACATCTTTACAACTCTGGTCCCTGGCCAGGGGCAAGTTCCTGGTTTGCACTATTGGCAATTCGAATTCAATACATATGCTGCTAACAGTACAAAGTATATATAACCCTAACCTTACCCTTATTCTAACCACATTAGAAACTAGATGTGTCACAGACACGAATGTCCCCACGACACATGTTTGGACACAGGCAAAGGACATGTTGCCAATACTACATTTTGCTTCCACAAATTTATGTTCATGTATATTCTATAGTAAAAACATTTGGCTAATATTAGTCACAGTCAGAATTACTTCCTTTACATTAAGGTTCTTCAGCTATGAAAGTTTGAGCTAAATCCCCCAAGCAGTTAAAGAGGACTTGAGTCCACAAAATTTCTGGAAGCATAATTATATTTTATATTGGGACAAGATTCTGTGTTTGATAAACACACATGCCCCCGGTTGGTGCTGGATAGCCCATTTCTTAGTCCAAATTAGGTCAAGGTCAAGGTCAAAGTGAGGTTGGGTGATATGGGTGGATTGGGGATGGTCATAGGCAACAACTGTGTACATATCCAAGTGTTGTAGCAAGCTGTGTTGGTGCTAGACGAAACGGTAAAATCTAGTTAACCAAGAAACAGCCCATTTGAATTATTCTAAGTGCATATTAGGTCAAGATCAAAGTGAGGTTGGGTGATATGGCTGGATAGGGAGTGGTCATAAGCAACAACTGTGAAAGTATCCAAGTGTTGTAGTAAGCGGTGTTGGTGCTAGACGAAACGGTAAAATCTACTTAACCTTGTCACGGACTGAAGGATGGACGGAATATACGACGGACAGGACCATCACTATATGCCTCCCGCATCAGATGCCGGGGGCATAAAAGAAGACAAAGGGCCATAATTCTGTCAAAATCGGTTGCAGCCAAAATTCCCTCCGTTATGATCACCTACATATTAAGGTTCTTCAGCTGTGAAGGTTTGAACAAAATCCGCCAAGCAGTTAGAGAGGAGTTGAGTCCAGAATACTTAGGGACACAGGGATGTGCCGATGGACAAGTGCTATGCTCAATGCCTCCCATCCCGATCTACTTCATCATTTCATGTGCTATTTACTTGTACTACATTGAGTCCCAATTGATACAGGATAAAGTCTGTAATGCAAGTTCCTACCCGTTCATGGATATTTTGCCTGTGTTTGAAAGGGAGGTGCCCTGGACTTTCCACAGGAGTATGGTGCCGTTCTCATCGCTGCTGACCAGCGTATCATCCTGCCCCGCCAGGTCACACACCGCCACACTGTGGCCTGCAAACCGAGCAATGTGATGGACTGTCAGTAGAGTAACAAACAAGAGCTGTTTGCAAAACTTGTATGCCCCCCCCCCCCCCAGGTGAAAAGCAATCTTTAATATAATATATCAATTTTGGTGAAGATCAGATAAAAACTGACTTTGCGTGCAGGAATAGCTAAAAACGCCAATTTCAGATAGTTCAATGGCCACAACTACGCAGTTCCTATGGGGATTAGGTTGATTATTGAACTAGGCTGAGATATTATGTCCATAAACAGTTTCATAAAGTTTGGTTAAGACCAAATGGAAACTGTTGCATGCGTGGAAACTGCTAAAAGGCAAATTGCAGATACCAGTAATACAAGGGCCATAACTCCACATTTTCAGAGGGCGATTGATTTAATTATTAAACTTGACCAAGAAAATTATGCCCACAAACAGTTTGTTAGTGTAATAATAGATAGCTTTGAGATCATTTGGAGAACAACACTTTCGGAATAACCATTTTAACCAATGACACTTATTCTGCAGTCATTATAAAACAAATCAAAATGTAGTCCTTCTTCAGTAAAGTGTAACCGCAACTTCTTGAAATCTGCGCCTGTCATGCCATGATGGTAACTGATATTCAGCTGTGCAAATGTAAAATTTAGCAAAACTGCTGAAGCCTTTTAGAAGTGTTTCTGGATATCAGTGTTTTACTATACTCTATTGGCAGTTTATTGACATAAATCAGACAGATACAATTTGAGAGCTACCAAATAAATAACAACACACATGCAACTGTGTAAATGGAATATAAAACATGCTATGTAATAAAACATTACAATAATACTGGCAATTATTGAGGATCCCAATTCTTACCTCCAACAGTGTTCGCTAAGGAGACACTGTTGCCCTTGACTGGAATTTCGAACACAAGAATATTGCCCTGCTGTGTGCCTGTAATAACATAGGGGTTGTATATTCACACAGATCTTTAGGGAAAACGTAAGTAAATTCCTTAAATTAATAAAAGTCTTTCCCATTTCAGGTATAGTTTTTTACATTAAAAACTAAATATTGCTTAGATGTTTCAAATTTTATCCTTTTGTAAACAGACATCTTTGGATTTCACATACAAAGTTTGATCCAAAATGTTCACTTAAGTGCAACTTAAACAAGGGATGTTTGTAAAACATGTATGCCCCCCCAACTTGCAGCCAAGTTGTGAATATGTGCAATTGTTAAGAATTTTTTTAAATATCCAATCCCAAGGGAATGTCTCGATATATGGTATCTGTGTATGAAGTTTCATTAAAATATTTCGATGCGTTCTCAAGTTATTCAGCGGAAACCGTTTGTCTATTTATAGTTATGGTGACCTTGACCTTGACCCCACCCACCCCATATGAAATCCCAAGAGAGGTCTCAATATAAGGTATCTATGTATGAAGTTTCATTAAAATATCTCGATGCGTTCTCAAGTTATTGAGCGGAAACAGTTTTTCTATTTTTTAGCAACGGTGACCTTGACCCCACCCAACTCATATGCAATCCCAAGCGAGGTCTCAATATAAGGTATCTATGTATGAAGTTTCATTAAAATATCTCAATGCTTGTCAAGTTATTCAGCGAAAAGAGTTTTTCTATTTTTTAGCAACGGTGACCTTGACACCACCCAACCCATATGCAATCCCAAGAGTGGTCTTAATATAAGATATCAATGTATGAAGTTTCATTAAAATATCTTGATGCGTTCTAAAGTTATTAAGCGGAAACCATTTTCTATTTTTAGTAACTGTCACATTGACCTTGGCCACACCCATCCCATATGCAATCTCAAGCAAGGCTTCTATATAAGGCATATATGAATGAAGTTTCATTAAAATATCTCGATGCGTTCTCAAGTTATTGAGCAGAAACCGTTTTTCTATTTTTAGTTATGGTGACCTTGATCTTGACCCCATCCACCCCAATCCCAAGCCAGGTCTTGATATATGGTATGTACGTATGAAGTTTCATTAAAATATCTTTATGGATTCTAAAGTTATTGAGCGGAAACCGTCACCATCACTAAAAATAGAAAAACGGTTTCTCACCCCACCCAACCCATATGCAATCCCAAGCAAGGTCTCAATATAAGGTATCTATGTATGAAGTTTCATTAAAATATCTCAATGCATTCTCAAGTTATTGAGCAGAAACCGTTTTTCTATTTTTAGTAACAGTGACCTTGACCTTGACCCCACCCACCATATATGCACTCCCAAGAGAGGTCTATATGTATTAAGTTTCATTAAAATATCTCGATGCGTTCTCAAGTTATTGAGCGGAAAAATCATGATTTTTTAATGAAATTGTGTTCTTTAAATATATTTGAAAATCGAATATTCGTATTTGTTTTTTTATATTTGAATATTATCTGATACTCGAATATTCGAATATTCGGTCCCATCCCTAATTTTTAGTAATGGTGACCTTGACCCCACCCACCCTATATGCAATCCCAAGCGAGGTCTCAATATAAGGTATCTATGTATGAAGTTTCATTAAAATATCTCGATGCGTTCTCAAGTTATTGAGCAGAGACCGTTTTTCTATTTTTAGTAACGGTGACCTTGACCTTGACCCAACCCACCCCATATGCAATCCCAAGCGAGGTCTCAATATAAGGTATCTATGTATGAAGTTTCATTAAAATATCTCGATGCGTTCTCAAGTTATTGAGCAGAGACCGTTTTTCTATTTTTAGTAACGGTGACCTTGACCTTGACCCAACCCACCCCATATGCAATCCCAAGCGAGGTCTCAATATAAGGTATCTATGTATGAAGTTTCATTAAAATATCTCGATGCGTTCTCAAGTTATTGAGCGGAAACAGTTTTTCTATTTTTTAGCAACGGTGACGTTGACCCCACCCAACTCATATGCAATCCCAAGCGAGGTCTCAATATAAGGTATCTATGTATGAAGTTTCATTAAAATATCTCAATGCTTGTCAAGTTATTCAGCGAAAAGAGTTTTTCTATTTTTTAGCAACGGTGACCTTGACCCCACCCAACCCATATGCAATCCCAAGAGTGGTCTTAATATAAGATATCAATGTATGAAGTTTCATTAAAATATCTTGATGCATTCTAAAGTTATTAAGCGGAAACCATTTTCTATTTTTAGTAACTGTCACATTGACCTTGGCCACACCCATCCCATATGCAATCTCAAGCAAGGCTTCTATATAAGGCATATATGAATGAAGTTTCATTAAAATATCTCGATGCGTTCTCAAGTTATTGAGCAGAAACCGTTTTTCTATTTTTAGTTATGGTGACCTTGATCTTGACCCCACCCACCCCAATCCCAAGCCAGGTCTTGATATATGGTATCTACGTATGAAGTTTCATTAAAATATCTTTATGGATTCTAAAGTTATTGAGCGGAAACCGTCACCATCACTAAAAATAGAAAAACGGTTTCTCACCCCACCCAACCCATATGCAATCCCAAGCAAGGTCTCAATATAAGGTATCTATGTATGAAGTTTCATTAAAATATCTCAATGCATTCTCAAGTTATTGAGCAGAAACCGTTTTTCTATTTATAGTAACAGTGACCTTGACCTTGACCCCACCCACCATATATGCACTCCCAAGAGAGGTCTATATGTATTAAGTTTCATTAAAATATCTCGATGCGTTCTCAAGTTATTGAGCGGAAAAATCATGATTTTTTAATGAAATTGTGTTCTTTAAATATATTTGAAAATCGAATATTCGTATTTGTTTTTTTATATTTGAATATTATCTGATACTCGAATATTTGAATATTCGGTCCCATCCCTAATTTTTAGTAATGGTGACCTTGACCCCACCCACCCTATATGCAATCCCAAGCGAGGTCTCAATATAAGGTATCTATGTATGAAGTTTCATTAAAATATCTCGATGCGTTCTCAAGTTATTGAGCAGAGACCGTTTTTCTATTTTAGTAACGGTGACCTTGACCTTGACCCAACCCACCCCATATGCAATCCCAAGCGAGGTCTCAATATAAGGTATCTATGTATGAAGTTTCATTAAAATATCTCGATGCGTTCTCAAGTTATTGAGCGGAAACAGTTTTTCTATTTTTTAGCAACGGTGACCTTGACCCCACCCAACTCATATGCAATCCCAAGAGTGGTCTTAATATAAGATATCAATGTATGAAGTTTCATTAAAATATATTGATGCATTCTAAAGTTATTAAGCGGAAACCATTTTCTATTTTTAGTAACTGTCACATTGACCTTGGCCACACCCATCCCATATGCAATCTCAAGCAAGGCTTCTATATAAGGCATATATGAATGAAGTTTCATTAAAATATCTCGATGCGTTCTCAAGTTATTGAGCAGAAACCGTTTTTCTATTTTTAGTTATGGTGACCTTGATCTTGACCCCACCCACCCCAATCCCAAGCCAGGTCTTGATATATGGTATCTACGTATGAAGTTTCATTAAAATATCTTTATGGATTCTAAAGTTATTGAGCGGAAACCGTCACCATCACTAAAAATAGAAAAACGGTTTCTCACCCCACCCAACCCATATGCAATCCCAAGCAAGGTCTCAATATAAGGTATCTATGTATGAAGTTTCATTAAAATATCTCAATGCATTCTCAAGTGAAACCGTTTTTCTATTTTTAGTAACAGTGACCTTGACCTTGACCCCACCCACCATATATGCACTCCCAAGAGAGGTCTATATGTATTAAGTTTCATTAAAATATCTCGATGCGTTCTCAAGTTATTGAGCAGAAAAATCATGATTTTTTAATGAAATTGTGTTCTTTAAATATATTTGAAAATCGAATATTCGTATTTGTTTTTTTATATTTGAATATTATCTGATACTCGAATATTCGAATATTCGGTCCCATCCCTAATTTTTAGTAATGGTGACCTTGACCCCACCCACCCTATATGCAATCCCAAGCGAGGTCTCAATATAAGGTATCTATGTATGAAGTTTCATTAAAATATCTCGATGCGTTCTCAAGTTATTGAGCAGAGACCGTTTTTCTATTTTTAGTAACGGTGACCTTGACCTTGACCCAACCCACCCCATATGCAATCCCAAGCGAGGTCTCAATATAAGGTATCTATGTATGAAGTTTCATTAAAATATCTCGATGCGTTCTCAAGTTATTGAGCGGAAACAGTTTTTCTATTTTTTAGCAACGGTGACGTTGACCCCACCCAACTCATATGCAATCCCAAGCGAGGTCTCAATATAAGGTATCTATGTATGAAGTTTCATTAAAATATCTCAATGCTTGTCAAGTTATTCAGCGAAAAGAGTTTTTCTATTTTTTAGCAACGGTGACCTTGACCCCACCCAACCCATATGCAATCCCAAGAGTGGTCTTAATATAAGATATCAATGTATGAAGTTTCATTAAAATATATTGATGCATTCTAAAGTTATTAAGCGGAAACCATTTTCTATTTTTAGTAACTGTCACATTGACCTTGGCCACACCCATCCCATATGCAATCTCAAGCAAGGCTTCTATATAAGGCATATATGAATGAAGTTTCATTAAAATATCTCGATGCGTTCTCAAGTTATTGAGCAGAAACCGTTTTTCTATTTTTAGTTATGGTGACCTTGATCTTGACCCCACCCACCCCAATCCCAAGCCAGGTCTTGATATATGGTATCTACGTATGAAGTTTCATTAAAATATCTTTATGGATTCTAAAGTTATTGAGCGGAAACCGTCACCATCACTAAAAATAGAAAAACGGTTTCTCACCCCACCCAACCCATATGCAATCCCAAGCAAGGTCTCAATATAAGGTATCTATGTATGAAGTTTCATTAAAATATCTCAATGCATTCTCAAGTTATTGAGCAGAAACCGTTTTTCTATTTTTAGTAACAGTGACCTTGACCTTGACCCCACCCACCATATATGCACTCCCAAGAGAGGTCTATATGTATTAAGTTTCATTAAAATATCTCGATGCGTTCTCAAGTTATTGAGCGGAAAAATCATGATTTTTTAATGAAATTGTGTTCTTTAAATATATTTGAAAATCGAATATTCGTATTTGTTTTTTTATATTTGAATATTATCTGATACTCGAATATTCGAATATTCGGTCCCATCCCTAATTTTTAGTAATGGTGACCTTGACCCCACCCACCCTATATGCAATCCCAAGCGAGGTCTCAATATAAGGTATCTATGTATGAAGTTTCATTAAAATATCTCGATGCGTTCTCAAGTTATTGAGCAGAGACCGTTTTTCTATTTTTAGTAACGGTGACCTTGACCTTGACCCAACCCACCCCATATGCAATCCCAAGCGAGGTCTCAATATAAGGTATCTATGTATGAAGTTTCATTAAAATATCTCGATGCGTTCTCAAGTTATTGAGCGGAAACAGTTTTTCTATTTTTTAGCAACGGTGACCTTGACCCCACCCAACTCATATGCAATCCCAAGCGAGGTCTCAATATAAGGTATCTATGTATGAAGTTTCATTAAAATATCTCAATGCTTGTCAAGTTATTCAGCGAAAAGAGTTTTTCTATTTTTTAGCAACGGTGACCTTGACCCCACCCAACCCATATGCAATCCCAAGAGTGGTCTTAATATAAGATATCAATGTATGAAGTTTCATTAAAATATCTTGATGCGTTCTAAAGTTATTAAGCGGAAACCATTTTCTATTTTTAGTAACTGTCACATTGACCTTGGCCACACCCATCCCATATGCAATCTCAAGCAAGGCTTCTATATAAGGCATATATGAATGAAGTTTCATTAAAATATCTCGATGCGTTCTCAAGTTATTGAGCAGAAACCGTTTTTCTATTTTTAGTTATGGTGACCTTGATCTTGACCCCACCCACCCCAATCCCAAGCCAGGTCTTGATATATGGTATCTACGTATGAAGTTTCATTAAAATATCTGTATGGATTCTAAAGTTATTGAGCGGAAACCGTTTTTCTATTTTTAGTAACGGTGACCTTGACCCCACCCTCCCCATATGCAATTCCAAGGTAGGTCTCAATATAAGGTATCTATGTATAAAGTTTCATAAAAATATTTCTATGCGTTCTCAAGTTATTGAGCGGAAACCGTTTTTCTATTTTTAGCAACGGTGACCTTGACCTTTGACCTGTTGAACTCAAAATACATAGCCGTCTTCCTTTTCTCCCAAGTAACCAGCACACCAACTTTCATGATCATAGGTCAAAGCGTTCTCTAGATATCGTGCGGAAACGAAATGGTCTATGGACAGACCGACCATCCAATCCAACCGACCGACCGACCGACATACCGACCGACGGACAGGTGCAAAGCAAGATACCCCCACTTCTTCGAAGGGGGGCATAATTAAGATTTCCATTAGGAGCTTTGTGAATACCAGATACATTTTTATATACCGGTACTGCAAACACAAACATCTTTATAATGAAGAAATTAACTGCCTTACTGGGGTAAGTTTCAATAACGAAAAATAGAGTTTGAGTGGTCACACACTTAGTTAAGGAAGGCAAATTTCAGTCATACATTATAATGATCAGAAGCTTATCAATAGGGTACTACAGGTCAGTGTGTTTTTTTTACCTTTGAAGGAAAGGTGGCGGGGCCTTCAGATGGGGAATTTTACGGCAAGAAAGGGGATTTTTTTAGAAAAGCATTATTAGTAAATTTACATTTTTATATTCTCCTTTGTCATAAAACATCAGTTAATCAATTGTTTTGCTACCAATGATAACTTCTTTAACTTGGTTTGATGGAAAATTGCTGGGATATTTTACGAAATTCCTCTATCTTAATCAATGTTTTTCCGATTTTGGTCGTTTTTTTTTTCTCAAAATAAAGTTTACATTCTGAGGGGAATTTTAAGGTAAATATAGGCGAAAAATATATACCTTTTAAGCAGGAGAATTGGCCAAAAAAAAAACACTGCAGGTCCACTATTTTAACATACCAAATACATATCTGTAGACTAAATAAAGTATTAGAGTTGTGGATCCTTATCATCCTTGTAAACATTGACAACAATAAGCCTTCAATGGACAATGATAAATTCTGTATAATTTGCCAACCGTTAGATAAAATGTAACAATTATGAACAAGTGACAATATATGTGGTGCGTCGTGGGACGACAAAAACTCAGACTTTGAGATCAAGTGATGACCATAGCTCATAGTCAGATAAGCCATAAACTAGGGATGGCATCGAATACCAATCGGTATTCATATATTATTTGCTTTTTCAATTCAATCAAATGTTGGAATATTTGCATTATTCATATTCACTACTAAGCAATAGTTTATTAACAAATTTGAGCAACATTTCTCAGTTATACTGACTGCTAAATGTGTTTTTGCACTTTTGTCATTTATTTTGTGTAATTGTTCAAACATGACTAAACGTGAATTGTAATTACCAATTAAGAGTTATGGTTTCATACTGTATGATAGTGTATGGCGACTAGACAAGTGGATGCTGATACTGAGCTGTGTATTCAATATCTCTCAGTCTGACACGCAACTCCTTACTGATACTGAGCTGTGTATTCAATATCTCTCAGTCTGACACGCAACTCCTTACTGATACTGAGCTGTGTATTCAATATCTCTCAGTCTGACACGCAACTCCTTACTGATACTGAGCTGTGTATTCAATATCTCTCAGTCTGACACGCAACTCCTTACCATTCTATTGAAAAAGCGGTATTAAGTATGTTTTGGTAAAATACTGCATTTAAGTTGATGGATAAATACTTGATACTTGAATGCATTTTAACTATTTGAATGGCGATCCTCAATTGAATATTTGAATATTGGAATAGTTTTGCCATCCTTCCAAAAACAGATATTCAAATAAAAGAGTTTAAAACTCCGGACTTCATTTTGTCAGATACATACCAACACACAACAAGTTGTCTCCAACAGTTGCAATGCCTCGCCCAAAGTTGGTATTTTCTGAAATAAAATTGTGGCGCGTCGTGACAAAACCGGTCTTAATGCATGTGCGTAAAGTGTCATCCCGGATTAGCCTGTGCAGTCCGCACAGGCTAATCCAGGACGGCACTTTCCGCCTACAGTGGATTTATGTTTAGAAGAGACTTCCTTGAAACAGAAATACCATAAAAGTGGAAAGTGCCGTCCTGGATTAGCCTGTGCGGACTGCACAGGCTAATCCGGGATGACACTTTACGCACATGCATTAAAACTGGTTTTCCCACGCCGCGCCTCAATAGTATACATGAATGATGTTATGTACTTTCATCTACAGAAACAAAGTACATGTATTGAAATTAACTGTTAAAAAAAAAATAAAAAAAATTATAGTATATACAATATAATTAAACCAGAAAATTTCACTGATAACCCATTAGACTTAACACCCATATGATATACTGGTATGGCAAACACTTTTGCAATCTGGCAAACCCATACATCTGACATACATGTATGAATCTTATTCTTGAAATATGAAAACACAAACAACTGACAGAAATACAATTCAAATACAACTTTATGCAAGTGAAACATATTTTTGCACATTTTAGATGAGTACTTTCAATGAACTATCTGCACCTATATGGATGTTCAAGTCGCTGTCTCATTCATTTACGATATACCTTTCAAGGTTTTGCCACGAACAGTTTAAGCTCCTCCCCAGCTATTGTTAAGGGATTAATTTCCATTCATCAAACACAACAAACACCACATAAAAAAGGTTAACCATTAAACCGATATTGAGTGCAATCGTTGGATAAATTTGCATATTAAATTGCATATAAATTACATTTGAGGTGTGTCTTGGAAAAACCAGGCTTAATGCAAGTGCAACAAGTATCGTCCTGGATCAGCCTGTGCGGATCCAGGACGGCACTTTCCGTCTGCAGTGGATTTATGTTTAGAAGAGACTTCCTTGAACCCAAAAAATACCATAAAAGCGGAAAGTGCCGTCCCAGAGGCTAAGCAGGGAAGACACTTTACTCACATGCATTAAGCCCGATTTTCCCACAACACGCCTCATTTGTGGAATCGGCTATACTAGTAAAAGGGTATTTTGATAGAAATCATAGAAAATAAAATTTACTACCATGACTTCCATCAGTGATATTTTTTCACTGAAACTTGCCCACATTGCACTGCATCTTATAAACATAATTGATAGTTGGGCTTCATCCACGAAACCATGAAAGGCTGTCTTACCAGTGGCTGCTTCTGAACTTGAGTCACCCAGAGAATGCCAGTACACCATGGCTGAGCCATCATACTCGAATATCTGTAACACAGATAAGCTCTAGCTGAATATTCATTAAACAGGTAACCCTTAATTTAATTTAATTGCAAAACTTCCAAAAATATATGTTTATCTGTAGAAAGGATGAAGAGCCAATTGCTAATCAAACATTTAAACTTTACTGCAATCAATATATTGTTACAAACTCAATTTCCAGTGTTTTTTTTTCACCTTTGGGGGAAAGGTGGCGGGGCCCTTAAGACGGGGAATTTTACGGCAAAGGGGATTTTTTTTAAAGAAAAGAATTAAAACATTTAATATTCTACTTTGTTATAAAATATTAAGCAATTGTTGTGCTACAAATGATAACTTAGATTACGCACAAACTTGGTTGGATAAAACAATTGCTGGGATTGTTTTAAAAAAATTCTCAATCTTGGTCAATTTTTGTCCTATTTTGGTCAAGTGTTTTTCAAAATAAAGCTTACATTCTGAGGGGAATTTTATGGTAAATATAGGGGAGAAATATATACTTTTATAGCAGGGCAATTTCGGCCCCAAATTGGCCCTAAAACAAACACTGCTTTCATACTAAAAGCCTGTTGTTACAAAATCAATAATGGTTTCTGTCAAGATTTCCAATTCTGACTGAATGAGAAATTTTCCAATTTTTGAAGATTATTTACTCTATTACTCCTTTTGTCTGAAGCACCGACATGTAATGTCAGAATATACTGGCAAAGTTACATTGGTAGACATAAAATTTAATGTACACAAGGATGCTGACTGAATATTATAATGAATGAATGAATGAATGAATGAATATGAATGAATATGAATATGAATGAATGAATGAATGAATATGAATGAATGAATGAATGAATGAATGAATGAATGAATGAATATGAATGAATATGAATGAATATGAATGAATGAATATGAATACATGAATGAATGAATATGAATAAATGAATTAATGAATATGAATAAATGAATGAATGAATTGATTGATTGATTGATTGATTGATTGATTGATTAATTAATTAATTAATTAATTAATTAATTAATTAATATGAATGAATATGAATGAATGAATGAATGAATATGAATGAATGAATATGAAAACATGAATGAATGAATATGAATAAATGAATGAATGAATTAATTAATTAATTGATTGATTAATGAATGAATGAATTGATTAATTAATTAATTAATTAATTAATTTTGGCATATATAGTATATTAATTAAATACAAATACAATGATAATCAACTGTTCTATTGACCTCTTTTATTTATAATTTAATTTAAGAAGAACTATTTTGCAAGTAACTTCCTTAAAACATAAACCTAAATCATAACATGTATATCAAATATACCATTATGTGACCTTGAAACGGTGATTTCAATGATTAAGATTAAATATGGATTCTTTATATGTCAAAGCCATGTCAGCTAACTTTATGACCACATTTCACATAATATTGAAAAGAAAAGCTGCTTATAACTAATATAGAATCAATATGACTATAAACTGATTTGTTCTCTTTCAAAATTAACATGATGATGGATTAGTAAAGATCTTTAGACAAGTTGTGATAAATATAGCATAATTAATATATATATATAGCTTTATTTCCTCCATTTTCTGGAGATGTACAAATAATACACATACATGGAACATGGTAAACAGAAACATATGTACAATTGAATAATAATAGAGTTTAAGTAAATTATACACACGAAGCGTCGCAATATATAATCGTCAGAGATTGTAATGTGCATCGAAGCATATAAGAATGTAGGTCAGTTTTATAACAGTGAAGTAGTTTGATCTTAAGTGGTATTTTAGAGCAAACGTTCTTACGATGACAATGCACGTATGCGATATATGTTATGTCCTATTTACATCGAACATGAAGATTCATCGAAAGCGAAAATAGAATCCACTGTTTTAGGATCAACACAAATCGAATTATCGTTAATCGTTTTAATACGTTCGTTACTGTCGTTTACGAGAGGACTGGCGTATTTTGTTCAGTTACGTTTGGTATAAGTTACTGCACAGTTTAGCACATTGTATAAGAAAGTCAGGGTAGGCCGCTACATCTAGTACGTTGGTCAGGTCGTCGTCGATTTTACCAAGGATGTACTGTACAAATGTCTGGTTTGGAATCACGAGGAGTAGGTCGTAGAGGGGGGTACCGAAAGTTTTCACACGATCCATGAACGCGCGGCGTTTTAGAGCGTGGTCGCTCAAGTCGCACTTGAACATCAGGTGCTCGAGTTCCCTGTCGCAGAGTCGATGACACCTGCGGCACTCCGTCGACTGCTCTGGTGGCCGCTGACAGCACAGACACGCCAGAAGTTTCATGAGGGTCAGACTCTCGGGACGGGCTCTCACAACGGACCACACACTAGATAGGCGCAGCTGTGGATGGATTTGCTTGAAAAGGTCAAAGTCAGAGCACGAGTCCATTCTTTCTTTCCACAAGGTCGCTTCGCGGTTGTAGACGGCTGTCTTACACGTTGGTTTCCAGGAATATTTGCTTGGGAAATTATCATTTGTGAAGTCTGACGTATACGACTGAAGTCCGTATTTTTCAAGAATACGAAGTATATCTGGGACAAATCCTAGTTTTGACGATGCACAGTACCTGTTTTGAAAAAGTCTAATTAACAGAAGCTGTCTGGCAAGGCTATGCGCTGGAGCTCGACACAGTGAGCCGTAAAACGTTAGCTTCTGTGTATCGATGTAGGCTTCCAGCGAGGTACTTCCAACTAGACCTGTCGCCATGTCTGATCTGGTGAGGTAGGGTAGGCACTGGGCTCTCTTCAAGCAGAAATGATGGGCCACTTCTAGCTGCTGAATATCGGAGCTTGTAAGACTGTTCCAAAGTTCGCAACCAAACAATGTCCTCGGTAAGACACACGTGTAATACAGCTTCAGTGCCGTAGACGGATTTGGACCTGCTTGACCGGACACTTTTCCCGTTAGAGATAGAAAAGTGCCCCGTATTTTGCGTTTCAGGACATCAACGTCGTGTGGATGTTTACCATTTGAGGATTGCATTATTCCAAGATGCTTGTACACATCAGTCTCTGGGATATTCGTGTTTCCGTACTTTGCCGGCGGGGGATTGGACACGATGACTTTTCTCCTGCGCAAGACTGAAGCTGCACATTTTGATGGATTATACAGGTAGCGCCAAGTGTTCGCATATCTGTAGCAAATGTTCAGCAGCTCATTTAAGCCATGACGGGAGGTGGATAGTAGGACAATATCGTCCGTTTGGGTTGGAGAGCTAAGCTTAAGGTCGCCGATCCGTAGTCCGTGTTGGGAGGCTTGCAGCTCGTCCAGAAGAGCATTGACGTACACGTTGTAATAGAACAGCGCGCAGATACTTCCTTGCCGCGTCCCCTGCTCTATTCGGAAGGATTCTGATAGGTAGCCATTCTGCAAGACACGGCTGGAACAGCCTCGGAGTGATTCGCATATCCATTGGAGAGGTTTTCCGCGGACTCCTATGTGATGAAGTTTGTAAAGCAGCCCATCGATCCAGACCATGTCAAACGCGGATTTGGCGTCCATGTAGCAGACGTTGAGCGCACTGCCACGTTCACAACAAAAGTCACGAGCTTCTTGCAATATAAATGACACCATTTTGCAGTTCATATTTTTCTGAAAGCCGTGTTGTAATTTGTTTAGTTTCGACAATATATTGCTGCATTCAATGCGTTTTATTAGGAGTTTCTCAAACAGTTTTGATAATACGGGGAGCAGCGAGATGGCTCTGTAGCTAGATGGATCAGTGTACGGTTTGCCATTACCTTTATATAGAGTCACTGTTAGTCCATTTTTGAAGCATATGGGCAGGGATTCGGCACTGATTATAGCATTACACAAGTTTGTTATGCATGCTGTCAGCAATGGTCCTCCATATTTCAGATGCTCGTATGTTATGTTATCGATCGATGCACTTTTATTGTTTGGCAACTCACGTATTAATGTTCGTAATTCAGTATAAAAAGTGTTGTGTAGTAGGGTGTCGCACGGTTGGTGGGAGACGCCTGGTGTGAGGTATGTTAACAGTTCACTTTCCACGTACAGCTTATGATTCTTATTAAAGTCAGAAATCTGTGAGAAAGTGTAGAGGCCACTGAAGTAGTTTTGCCACCCCCTCAAAAGGCCGTCAACAGTGTTTTCCCTGATGCCATTAAATATTACTTCACATCCTTGTTTTTTGCACTTTGCTTTTTTGGAGTTAACCAGAATAGGCACTGGTCGACTTCAGCTAATTCGTCGATACGTATGCGTTCTACTTCCTCTTGCGCATGTGCAGCTTCCCGGAGATCTCTCCGGAATGTTCACTTGAGGCGCTTGTTTGCCACGTGTTCCGGTGAGCCCTTTATTTTCCCAGACCAGACCCACGCCAGGTGTGAGATTCTTAGCTTGTGATGTAACTCTTTTAGTGCGGTTGACCAGTAGGGTTTCAAAAATCTCTTGTATTCGTGCCTGGATAGACATGTATCAGCGGCCACAGATATACATTTCACTATTTCTGAGTAGGCACTGTCAATGATACAGTAGTCGATGTTAGCCTCCTGTAATAGTCTTGTAACAGTACTCTCGTACGCATCTTTCTCGGGCGGCCTATTCCATCTGTAGGAAATACGCTGCAATGGGTTGGAATGGACGTCTTCTATTACGCTGGTAATCAAGTATAAGTGTAGATATTCCGGCAGATGCCGAGAGACATTGAGTGGGGTGTCCGGAAGCACGCTGCATGTTACAATTGTGACGCAGCAAACTTGCGTCGAGCAGCACGTGGTCAATGCGTGACGGTCGTCCGCCGGTGTACGGGTAGAACATATAAGGTGCTCCGGAACATATGGGTGTTTCGTTTACCGCTATGAGGTTGAATTCGCGTGCCATATTAATCAAGTAAGTGTCTCTTGTACGCACTTCTGGGAGGACGTCAGGGAGGACGTCACACCCGTGAAACCTTGCGTTGAAGTCGCCCATAACCAAAATGCAATTATTTCCTCCATACGTTGAGCAGAGGTCTGACAGTGCGTCTACTTCCGTTTCAAAGGAAACTAGATTATGGTTTGCTGATGGGAGATACACTGGTATAATAACGATTGAAATGCTATGGAGACAAAGTCTTATTGCAGCTAACCGATCACTGCCTGACGAGAGGATTTCTACATTATTATCTAACTCGCGGTGCCATAAGATTGTAACTCCGCGTTTACCAATGTAACGGCCGTTGAAGTAGGCAGGTGAAGAACAAATTACGGTATGAGCGCAATAGTCTCGGTCTATGTTACATAAAGTATCTGCATTATGGTCGAGTAGCCAATGTTCCGACAGGCCGCAAACCGAAATGTGTTTTTGTCTGAGTTCGGAAACGATAAATGGTACAGCCGTCGTAACACCTGTTGCATTGTATGTCATAAAGCGTAAGTCCATTGTGGTTGGATTAAGAAGCACGAGTAACTAGTCTACAGTTTCGCTTTCATGACGCTCGTAACGTTGGACGTAATCTGTCCGTTGTAACCAGGGGCGACAGGAGATGCCGGGCGGCCACACGGCCTCGTTCTCGATGTACTCGGCTTGCTCGTTGTCAACCACGATCTGCGCTACCTTACAACTAGTGCGCGACGTTACTAGGAACTTAACTTGTTTGCATTTTATGTCCATATAATATTCCAGAAAGTCTTCAAGCCCTTCCTGATCACTGTCCGTACTTATACCGTTAAGAACAAACGATTTATGGTGACTGCGCGCGGCAGTACTAAATCGTCCTCTGCGTCGGTGTTGTTGCTGGAAAGTGTCGTCGGGCTTAGTAGTGCTGCCTCGTGGCTGTGGAGCGCGTGAAGACGGTGGAGAGTCGCACGAGCCGGTATCGTTGATATTGACGGTTTCACCACTAGTCGCTGACCGCATGGGGGATCTCCGTCTGGGTGGTTCGGCGGGTGTTATAGTCTGGATGTGCGCTTCCGGATTACGTCGGGGGACTTCTGGTTGCCGTACTTGAGTGTTAGTCGTCTGTGCTAATTCTGGCTCTGGTGAGTGGTAACGGCTCAACGGCTCTAGAGCCTTCTCAATGTTTGAACACAATGTCTCAAGTTGGCTATTGAGTGAGTTCGATAATTTTTCAAAAGCACTTGCTAGTAGTTGGGTATTATCAGATGTTGTAGGGGCGTACTGATCGCAAATTTTTAGTTTAGAGTTCAGGGACTTCATTGAGGAATCATAATCTTTCTTAGTCACATAGTCATTCTGTGAACGAGCTATTTCCTCGCTTACTTGTTCTCTAACTTCACTTAATTTAAGTTTCATGCTGTTTTTCAGGGAGGTTTCGGAGTCTTGAATATGCGAGATATTGGCAGCAGTATCCCTTACTGAAGTGCGCAAGGAGTTTATTTCAGCTGATTGGCTATAATGAGATCTCTCTAGCTAAGAAATCATGTTACTGAGGGTACTCATGCCCTTTGATAAATAAGAATTGTCATAGATAAGATGGTAGCAGCTGACTGCCCTGGCTTCCACAACGTGTAGCCTTTAAACCTTTGGCATATTAAATTTTGTTCAAGGACCATTCTTCAAAGATAATGACACAGAACTATTTCGAACAATATTATTCAATAAAAAGAAGCTACATTATATAAAGCAGTGAAATATCACACATTTAATAACTTAGATCTATATATCCAAAGAAACACCATTTAGAATGACATTAACTTGAACATAGGTCTATATAACCGTCTGAAATTATCTGTAAGTTTCATCAATAAAATAAATGGTGTATAATAAAATGCTAATGAAAAAGAGGCCAATGCATTAGAGCTTCTTTAAACAAAATGTTTCAAACACTCCTATAAAATGTGAAAAATGGAAATTATATATTACTTCCCATTGTATGAAGATCATGACTGTATCTCTTCTAAAGATACTGAACTCCAGATGGGCATAAACATGTGTGTTTTTTATAGTTATGCCTTAATGGTAAAACATGCGTAAAACTATCACTATATGTATAGAACAGGATGAAATACTGTAACAAACTGTATATTTCATTGAAAATAAAAGTTGAGTTAGATCGAACTATCCTTCAACCCAATATTCTCGATTTAAAAATACTGCTGCTTTGCCCCATACACGCACCTGATTCAAGTGTGCGCATGAGCGACTTAACACAACTTAACTGTCACATGATTATCCTAAATATAAATGGCGCTATTTTAAAATTACTCGATGGGTTATAGCGTCTGCAGACACTATAGATTTTAGAACGATAAAAAGGACGAAAACTATATAAAACAAGAGATGTTTGTAAAACGTGTATGCCCCCCGACTTGCAGCCAAGTTGTGAATATGTGCAATTGTTAAGAAATTTTTTAATATGCAATCCCAAGCGAGGTCTCGATATATGGTATCTATGTATGAAGTTTCATTAAAATATCTCTATGCGTTCTCAAGTTATTGAGCGGAAACCGTTTTTCTATTTTTAGCAATGGTGACCTTGACCCCACTCACCCCATATGAAATCCCAAGAGAGGTCTCGATATAAGGTATCTATGTATGAAGTTTCATTAAAATATCTCAATGTGTTCTCAAGTTATTGAGCAGAAACCGTTGTTTTATTTTTAGCAACGGTGACCTTGACCCAACCCAACCCATATGCAATCCAAAGCGAGGTCTGGATTTAAGGTATCTATGTATGAAGCTTCATTAAAATATCTCAATGCTTGTCAAGTTATTGAGCGAAAAGCGTTTTTCTATTTTTAGTAACGGTGACCTTGACCTTGACCCACCCACCACATATGCAATCCCAAGAGAGGTCTTAATATAAGATATCTATGTATGAAGTTTCATTAAAATATCTTGATGCGTTCTCAAGTTATTAAGCGGAAACCATTTTCTATTTTTAGTAACTGTCACATTGACCTTGACCACACCCACCCCATATGCAATCTCAAGCAAGGCTTCAATATAAGGTATATATGTATGAAGTTTCATTAAAATATCTTTATGGATTCTAAAGTTATTGAGCAGAAACCGTTTTTCTATTTTTAGTAACGGTGACCTTGACCCACCCAACCATCCCAAGCGAGATCTCAATATAAGGTATATATGTATGAAGTTTCATTAAAATATCTAGATGCGTTCTCAAGTTATTGAGCGGAAACTGTTTTTCTATTTTTAGTAACGGTGACCTTGACCCCACCCACCCTATATGCAATCCCAAGCGAGGTCTCAATATAAGGTATCTATGTATAAAGTTTCATTAAAATATCTCTATGCGTTCTCAAGTTATTAAGCGGAAACCATTTTCTATTTTTAGCAATGGTGACCTTGACCTTTGACCTGTTGACCTCAAAATGTATAGGCGTCTTCCTTTCCACTAAAGTAACCAGCATACCAACTTTCATGATCGTAGATCAAAGCGTTCTCTAGATATCGTGCGGAAACGAAATGGTCTACGGACAGACCGACAGACCGACATACCGACCGACAGGCGCAAAGCAAGATATCCCCACTTCTTTGAAGGGGGGCATAATAATTGATTTTTAGGTAAATAAAAACATTTGTGTCTATTTTTTAATGTGTGCTATACGATTATGTAAGAAAATTGTGTATTTGTGACAAATTTTTCTTTGGTTTTTACAATTGGACCATCTGGAGTTCAGTCCCTTTGTGACAATTTTCTTTGGTTTTTACGATTGGACCATCTGGAGTTCAGTCCCTTTACGATTGGACCATCTGGAGTTCAGTCCCTTTAAGTAGTTTGCAGCCAAATTTTATTGAACAGAACAACCATCTGACCAAATACATGATGGCTATAATCTTCCAGTTTCATGTGTAATATATTACTCTTTTTTTACCACAAAAATGTATTCAAGTCATTTAATACTAGAAATGAATTGGCATTTCTTACCTGAATACCCTTTAAGGATGTCAAGACTAACAGAGATCGACCATTTCTTAGAGTTACCCATTTTGTCTGAAACAAAAATGCATTTATAATTAACTGTTGAAGAACTAAAACAATAATAAATAACAGATATGTTTTGACAAAACTGGTTTTGAAACCACATACTACATAGCTTAATTAACATGTTGCATTGCTATAATGTGTGTAAAAGTTCAGACCGGGACAATCAATACAACATAATATCCATTCTCTGTAAAGTCCCAACTGCAACAACACAATAATACATGTAAAGCAATGGTTCCACAGAAAATAAATGGTGTGCAATATAAATGTCGTAATAAAGAGATGTAAAGTTGCCCCTAAAAATAATCCCGAAGTCAAAGTTTTAAGAGAATGCAACACTAGAACCATTAAAATGACTACAAAAGACAAGTAAACTAGTGCTAAAAATGCTCACATGGATGGAATAAAACATCTCAAAACTGCAGAATTGAGAATCTGGTGAAGACAGATCATGAAGTGTTTTTTAGGACCAATTTGCGGCCCCATTCCCCAGCTTAAGAAGTATATATTTTTCCCCTCTATTTACCTTAAAATTTCCTCAGTATGTAAGCTTTATTTTGAAAAAAAACTTGACCAAAATCGGACAAAAATTGACTAAGATAGAGGAATTTTCGTAAACAATCCCACCAACTTTTCATCAAATCAAGTTTGTGCATAATCTAAGTTATCATTTGTAGCAAAAAAATTCATTCATGTTTTATAACAAAGTAGAATATATAAATGCAATACATGGAATGCTTTTCGAAACAAAAATTTCCCCTTTTGCCATAAAATTCCCCATCTGAAGGGCCCTGCCACCTTTCCCCCAAAGGTGAAAAAAACAACACTATCATGGAACAATAATTGCACCAACAATTGCAAGAATCAACAAGTATCAATCATAATATAGAGCTTCCTACTTTTCAAAATAGTTTAATTTTGTAGTGATTGGCCTATTAGGCACTTCCTACTGCCTACTGTTGGGCTAGCTATTTACCAACATGGTTAGAGTGTCTAATTATCCTCTTCAGGCACTCAAGGTCTTTTCACTTTAATGGTGTGAAGAAATAAATGGTACTGAGCACGGTCAGTTCTGATCTAACTTATCAGTGCTATGCAGATGCAAGCCACAGATGTTCCTGGTCGCTGAAAAATTCAAAGGGGAAGGATCGTAGTGATTGGCAACATTTCCAGCATTTTGTATCTTAGTGACCAAGTTAGAGTGTCTGCCTCTCAAGCAAGACACCTAGGTTCGATCCCTCCAACACAGGTGCTCAGGGGTTTTTCACATTATTTTCACAATTTATTTTGAAAATGTTATATTTTGTAAGTTAAACTACATCCAGAGAACCAGGCAGATGAAACCTTGGTCTCCAGAGTGATAGGCAGACATTCTAACCACAACACTAAGAGCTAGCCCAACAGCAACATTGTTTGAGGTTTCTTTTAGGCCAATTCCTACACTATTCCCTCTTTTAATTTTTTAGTGACCAGACACATCTGTGCATTGCAACCACATGGCCCTGAAACCTTACGTCAGGACTGACCAAGCTTAATACTGTCTACACTCACTAAGTGCTAAACCAACAATAAGGCTGTAGGAAGTGACTTTTAGGTCGATCACTACTAAAGTAAACCTGGGTGGAAAACTGAGCCCAGTGAGGGGCTCGAACCCACGACTGCCGGAACACTAGTAGTGAGCTTACAAGGCAGCTGGTTCTTACCAATGCACACTACACTCCTCCTCTCAGGCAATTAACCTTTTTAGGACGACTCCAGGCACTCCTGCCGTGTACTTCTGAGACCATTAATGTAAACCTGTGAGGAAAAGTGTGCCAGGTGTGGGGTTCGAACCCACAACTGATGGAACACTAGCACGCTGCGCTCATTTGAGCACAGTTAACTGGGTGGCTGGTTCTTACCTATGCACACTAGGCGAGATCTGGGTAAGTACGGACAGCGGGTCACTACGGACAAATGTGTTAGTATATCAACTTTTCTACTTGTTTTCATGTTACTTTTTATGATTTTAACTTATGTAAGAAGAGTATCTTTTCAGGGGAATACTTGTCTAAAAATAGCATGTGACGTTATGCATTGGTTATTGTAAATGGTGCATCTTGGGAACAAAATATTGATGCTGTCTGAGTTTTCCTGAATTTTAAATATCAAATAGTGCCCGTAGTTTCCCAATATAATTTGCATTAGCGAAACCAGTAGTTTTCCTACTCTGTTGTGGGTGGCCTTGTTTCAGTTGAAGTAATTTAGACTACATTTCGCTATTTGAACGATAAAATCCGAGGAAGACGGGGATTTTTCAATTTAGTCATCATCATATGGGGATATCTTACACAGCGAGGCGCCACCAACTGACAAGCAGAGTCCATGTAAAAACGTCTGTACTTATCCGGATCTCCCCTACACTACGTACAATATACACACACACTCAAACAATTTTCACTTAAAAGTTACTCCACCTGTATTATCATAGCTGTTCCCTGTGTGGTGGCTGACGGTTCTTTAAACATGACTTGCTTGTGAATGACTTGGGACCCATCTGTAGACTGGCAAACCATGTTTATCAAGTATTTATGAATTACTGCATAATTTATGGAACCTTTTTCAGCATTATTTAAAACTGTTAAATTGTTACAAATTAATGATGAGCTGCTTTTCAGCGCCAATGGCTTTTCTTGTCGGTACATTGCAAAAATTCAATGTGACAATTAATCCATAAAATATCCGGAAGTCCTGGTTGCCGAGAACGCTTTCATAGCGGTGTCAGAGTAAAGAGCCCTTATTTGTGAAAGTAGCAAAAATGGTCGAAATAGCGGGTTGGAATCTATCCAAAATTAAGCAAGAACTTGTGACAGCAAACAGAGAATTTGCTTCTCGGCGATTAATTCACAGTGCAAAATGGTACATGTTTTATAAATGTTACTTTATATTTCATCCCCGTCGAGTAATTATTAACTTATGCCTTATGTAATGGACATATATTTCGGACAATATTTTCGGACATTGTTTCTATTGTACTTGTAGGTGTGCAGAGATGTCATTTGCCTTGTGTAAATATACAGACAAGGATAAAGTTAAACATGAGCTACAAAAAGAACCCGATCGGGTGAGAAATATGATACATTGATAAAATAATTTCAGCCTTGCTCAATTGTATTCCTACCTTGGCTTGGGAATAATAATAATAATTAATATAATAAAATTTCTTGTTCACAGTTCTGTACAGTATGCCTCTTTTGAAACAAACAAATAAGCCAATGACTACAAATTAACTATCTTTTTTTCTGTTTGGCTACAACTTTTTCTTCATAAAAAAACAACAACATAAAATAGCTAAAATTAAGAATTCTGCTGTATCAAGGCAAAATTTGGGTAAAGAAAGTTTGAGCCAAGGAAGCCTTGCAAACATATTTCATACTTTGCTTCGTTTAGGCTATCTAGTCAGAGGCAAATAAATGCATTGTTGACCCATGTACAGTGCGAAATATAGAGTTATACAGTTTACTGCACGTCACCCAGCATCAGCTTTCAGTTGTACACGCTGTCTCATTCGGAGTGACTCTGCCTAGTTTTATGGGGGCGTCAGTACCACTCCACGTTACTCAGCGTAGATACACCTAGTAATCACTCTAATAAAAGGCCTGACTCTGTAAAATCAAGCCAAGTGCTTGTTTCGCTTCAACTGTGCCCTAACTGAAAGAAAATATACCAAGACTAATGTGCAGAATGAAACGCATTTACAGTAACAGAGTAAATTCTACTGTGAAGCCCCACTCATTTAACAATGACAATTCTGTAGCATTGTTTTAAATAGAAGAGAATTTAACGTTTTGGAAAGAAAGAAAAAGCAGAATGTCAGTTGAGTCTCTTTAATAAAATAAATCAATATGTTCCATATTCCCCAAACTTCTTTCAGCTATTCTTGGACGAGTATGACCAGTACACGCTGGCCACGTCATACTTTGATCTGAAGGAATACGACCGAGCAGTGTACTTCCTAAAGGACTGTAAGAGCCCCAAATGCTACTTCCTGTACATGTATGCACAGTATTTGGCGGATGAGAAAAGAAAACTGGACAAAGCATCAGACTCCATTGGTAAACAATGTTGTTTTTCTCTTTTGTATTTGTTTTATAAGGAGATGGTACTCAATATCATGTATACTAAGACTAAGTTAAAATTAGATTGGTTTCAACAAAGTAAAGTGAAAGAATATTTTCAGCTAGGGGTGCCAGTAGATTCTAAAGGTAACTGGTCCTGTGGACAATCTGTTCGTCTAAAAATAACTGATCCTGTGGACCATCTGTTCCTCTACAGGTAACTGATCCTGTGGACCATCAGTTCCTCTAAAGGTAACTGGTCCTTTGGACCATCTGTTCCTCTAAAGGTTACTTGTCCTGTGGACCATCTGTTCCTCTAAAGATAACTGATCCTGTGGACCATCTGTTCCTCTAAAGGTAACTGCTCCTGTGGACCATCTGTTCCTCTAAAGGTAACTGCTCCTGTGGACCATCTGTTCCTCTAAAGGAAACTGGTCCTGTGGACCACCTGTTCCTCTAAAGGAAACTGGTCCTGTGGACCACCTGTTCCTCTAAAGTTAACTGCTCCTGTGGACCACCTATTCCTCTAAACGTAACTGCTCCTGTTCCTCTAAACGTAACTGCTCCTGTGGACCACCTGTTCCTCTAAAGGTGACTGCTCCTGTGGACCACCTGTTCCTCTAAAGGTGACTGCTCCTGTGGACCACCTGTTCCTCTAAACGTAACTGCTCCTGTGGACCACCTGTTCCTCTAAACGTAACTGCTCCTGTTCCTCTAAACGTAACTGCTCCTGTGGACCACCTGTTCCTCTAAAGGTGACTGCTCCTGTGGACCACCTGTTCCTCTAAAGGTGACTGCTCCTGTGGACCACCTGTTCCTCTAAACGTAACTGCTCCTGTGGACCACCTGTTCCTCTAAAGGTAACTGCTCCTGTGGACCACCTGTTCCTCTAAAGGTAACTGCTCCTGTGGACCACCTGTTCCTCTAAAGGTAACTGCTCCTGTGGACCATCTGTTCCTCTAAAGGTAACTGCTCCTGTGGACCACCTATTCCTCTAAAGGTAACTGCTCCTGTGGAACATCTGTTCCTCTAAAGGTAATGATCATGTGGGCCATCTGTTTCTCTAAACGTAACTGATCCTGTGGACCACCTGTTCCTCTAAAGGTAACTGGTCCTGTGGACCACCTGTTCCTCTAAAGGTAACTGCTCCTGTGGACCATCTGTTCCAAAAAGTTCAAACCCTGACCAGTGTTCTCCAGAAGCAGTAGTTGCTACCAAAAGCTTTTGCTTTTGAGTTATGTGTTATGTACATTTCCAAAAAATAAAGCAAAATGACTGTTTTTACAAAGCGAAAGTAGTTGTTTTCGATTCATTGCTACAAATATACAAATGCAGAATTAATTTGTCTCAAGTTTTTGCTCCAAACACACAAATAAAAATTGTTTAACCCCATAATTAATACACGAACATATACACAAGGACTGGTTTGCTTTTGCCTAGCCCGCTGTGTGAGCTTATCACTGAATACTTATTACTTAATTTTAACTTACCGTAAAAAGCCATATTTTTTTTGGACACTATAAAAAAAATTTAGCCAAAATAATAATTTTTTGTCACTATATATTTTCGGACATCCTGATTTTATCCCATAATTAAAGAATCTAAATTTTCGGACATTTTATATGACAGTGGTAGCAGAATTCTAACCTGTTTGCGTTAATCCGGTGACACATCGCACATGTGTTTTTACAACCGGATGAAGGTCATAAAACCTGGCAGATGAATAAGTGGTGGCGGTGGACCGTTACATAAGCATTATTGGGTAAAGATGTGCCATAAATAATGGGTTTACCCGATTGTATATACGGGTTGTGATATCGTATAATAAATATGCCAATTAGTACCAATTAACAATTCATGTATCTACGGTACTATGCTCCTACTCAACACGATAAGTGTGACAAACAGGCTCCAGTTTTATCGCACACTATCACAAGTTGCACGAATATTTGACAGTGTTAAAGACATTCGTATAAGATTTTTGGTTCAAGAACAAACAACAAAATCATAAATTGCATATTTTTTTTTGCTTTAGTTACAGGTAAATAATATAAGAGATGGTAATCTTTGAACTTAGTCGACCAAAATGCAGTATTTTTCTGTAAAACAAAATCATACATATGAAAAGATTTCAAATTCATAGCAAACATCGCTAAAAA